>CM035443.1:112292082-112634582 GCA_020310875.1 Ceratopteris richardii | reverse complement strand
ACCTATCCAATGAAGCAACAGGAAGCTGGGAAGCAGTGCGAGAAGCGACCAAAGGGGAGGGCTACCCTATCATATTAGGACATCCATGGTTAACCACAATGAAAGCAGATCAGAAATGGGATTCTGGCCTTCTAGTTCTCAAACCAAATGATAAGACAAAGTCAGTTATCTATGATTTGAAGGACCAAAAGAAGGAAGATCATAGGTATGAAACAATTGTGGATGAAGAGAGTTCTTGTTATGATAGTGATTCTAGCAGTAAGGAATCAACAACCAAAAATGATTTATCAACACTCGAAGTCATGGGCATGATCTTTCAAGGAAAGGAAGATGGAGGCAAAGAGGATGATCTACAACTACCACAAAGTGAGGACTCCATGCCTGAAGTGGATCTCCAAAAGATGCTAGCGGAAGATCTCACCTCAGAGGAAAGGACCACGTACATTAACATGCTCAAAAGGTATCCCAAATTGTTCATTAAAGATTATAATGAGATACAAGGTGTAACTGTTATTCAGCATCATATCGAAATCAAGCCAGAAGCCAAGCTAGTGGTGTAAAAGCTCAGAAGGATCGGAACACTTAACAAGAGGCTTTCTTAAATGAGGTAAATAGACTCATAAAGGTTGGTTTCATTTACCCTGTATCAAATTCAGAATGGGTGTCTCCAATAGTAGTTACCCCAAAGAAGAATGGTAAATGGAGGGTGTGTGTAGACTATAAACCCTTAAATGCAGCAACAAAGAGAGATCATTTTCCACTACCCTTCCAAGATAAGATTCTAAATGAAGTGGCAGGTCATGAAAGGTACACTGTATGTGATGGATACTCAGGGCACTTTCAAATTCGGATAGCTGAGGAGGACCAAAGGAAGACCACATTCATTATGCCATGGGGATGCTTTGCTTATCGGGTAATGCCTTTTGGCCTAACCAATGCACCTACAACATTTCAAAGGCTTATGAACTATGTTTTTCAACCATTCTTTGGATCATCAATAAGGGTGTACATGGATGACTTTTGCATATATAGCACTAGATCCATGCATTGTCAAAAAGTTGAAGAAGGTTTAAAAAGATTGTATGAGCTTGGGGGTCAATTGGATCTTGATAAATGTCATATTGCTGAGAAAGAAGTAGTTCTCCTTGGACATCTCATATCAGAAAAGGGGATTCAAGTTGATCCATCCAAAGTGGAAGCCTTATTGGCTCTATCTCCTCCAACAACAACAAAGCAGACCCTCACTTTTGTACAAAAGGTATGCTACATGTCACGGTTCATCCACCTTCTGTCTGAAATCATATCTCCATTACAAAAGCTTGCACAAGATAGTGTCTTTGCATGGGAGGATATCCATAATGAATGTTTTGAAGAAATCAAAAGAGTACTCAACACTCTACCCACATTGATGCCACCAAATATGGGAGAGACTTTCTATGTGTGTCCAAGTGCAAGTGAAGAAGCAATCGGAGTGGTCTTACTCCAGAAGGATACAAAGATATCTCACATGCATCCTGTTTATTTTGCTAGCAAGGTAATGAAAGAAAATGAGAAGAGATACACAGATGTAGAGAAACTCATGTATGCACTTATGTTTGGAGTAAGGAAGTTTCGGTCTTACCTTCTTGCTAGGCCTTTCATTATTCTTACAACAGATCATGCATTTCCATATGTGGTACAACATATGAGCATCTCATCTAGAATAGCTAAATGGGTTCTTGAACTTCAAGAATACAACTATACTTTTGTAGTAGAGGAAAGCACAAGAGCTAGTCTTGCAGACATACTCACCTACAAGAAGTGGGAGAGGAAAATATCCAATGAGAGGGACGGGGGAGCAACCTTGCATGAAGAAGATATTGAAGATGCACATATTGTATTTTTTGATGCTGCCTATAAGAAGCAGGTCAACAAAGCAATAGGAGGATTTCTGATATATGACCAAAACAAACAGCTCATCTTCAAGAAAGGTATAGCTCTTCCTAATGATCATTCAAATAATGAAGCAGAATATGCAGCACTATGTGAGGCCTTGCATGAATGTGTTCAACATGGTATCAAAAGGTTGATCATCAAAGGAGACTCAATGTTGATAATTAAGCAATTACAAAATGTTTGGTGTTGCAAAAGCCCAAATTTGTTTGAATGGTTGAAAAAGGTAAGAGTGTTATTGAAACAATTTGATAACACTCAAATATGTCATGTACCAAGGAGCGAAAATAAGGAAGCAGATGCATTAGCAAATGAGCAATTTGATGGTTTCATAGCATCCATGAAGCTAGGAGACAACAGATTTGTAGGTCAAGAAGGATTAGAAGATATCATTGAGTTTCTTGAAACCGGAGAAGCACCCACTCACCTAAACAAGGTACAAAGGCATAGATTAGTGAAGAAGGCTTTACAGTACCAACTCATAGGAGATCATCTCTATGAGAAAGGTAAGGATCTTATCCTTAGAAGGGTCCCCATATCAGATGAAATAAAGAGCATTTTGGAATCATGTCATGATCATGCATGTGGAGGACACTTCTCACATGAAATAACGATAAGGAAAGTACTTCAAGCAGGGTATACATGGCCTACACTTCATAAAGATGTTCAATATTGGTGTAAAACATGTAATAAATGTCAGATTATAGGGAATAAGAGGCTTATGTATGAACCAGGGACACTAGTCATATCTTATGGGCCATTCGAGAAATGGGGAATTGATGCAATTGGACACCTACCAAGGACAAGCTCAGGAAAGGAGTACATCATTGTGGCAGTGGACTACATGACTAGATGGTCAGAAGCAGCTAGCACAAAAAGTACAACCTCACAAGATATTGGGAAGTTCATTTATGATTTCATATGTTGTAGATTTGGGATACCTTTAGAGATAGTGTCTGATCATGGTCCAGGTTTTAGATCAGCTATTTTGAACGTTCTATTGATTGAATTAAACATAAGGCATAGATACTCCACACCCTGTTATCCTCAATGTAATGGTCTTGTTGAAAAGACCAATGGAATTCTTTGTAAAATCATCAGTAAGCAGGTAAAGAAGCATCCTAAGGAATGGGACCAACACCTCACTACAACATTATGGGCATATCGCACATCCTACAAGGCATCCTTAGGATTCACTTCTTTTCATTTAGTGTACGGACAAGAAGCCTTATTACCAATAGAAGTGGAAATCCCGAGTCTCTGCGTACTGCTAAAAGAAAGTGCAGAAAGTGAAGAAGAGGTCATTCAAAAGAGGCTTATAGATCTACAACAATTGAGTATGAAAAGGGAGCTTGCAGTGGAGCATTACATCAATCAAGCAGAGAAAAGAAGGGAGGAATTTAACAAACAACTAAAGGATAAAGTGTTAACAGAAGGAACTCTTGTTTTAAGGTATGATAATCGTTTTGATAACATGCATGATACAAAGTTCCAACCACGATGGGAAGGACCGTTTCTGATCAAGACAAAGTTCAAGAATGGAAGCTATCAACTCATGGATATGTCAGGGAAGCTGCACAAGACGAGGGTCAATGGATGGAGGTTAAAGAAATACTGGTAGAAGATATAAGAAAGCAATGAACAACTAGAACAATCAAGGGAGAAATACATATCAGTAGTATAAGAAGATGACCCACCTTGGAGCTTCAACAAACTCTTTGAAGGCTAGAGACATGAGTGCCTCTAGCTAAGGGAGGGCTAAGTATGAGGAAATATTTTTTGAAACCCCTCCTTAATAATACCTTATGTATAGATATGTATCCCTATAGTATTTGTATTTTTTCAAAGCTTCATGGAAACCATAAATATATGTATTTGAAGGAAATAAAAATCCAAGAATAAGGTGGACCCCACCCTAGTAAAGTAGCTACCCTTACCTGCAGTGAATGGTAGAATAAAATCCCATGTTAAATATGGAGTGGGACAAGTAGTTTTATAAATTCAAATACTTAGGCTTGACCCACTCTCCATTTTGAAAGAGTCCAAAAAACGTTTCAAAGACTCAAGCCCCACCATAGAGTTTTGAGTCCTACAGAAAGATTCCCGACAAATGGGACACATGTGATTGACTTTTTGGCCCCAAAATCAAGCATAAAATATTCCAAACGCCCAAACTCGGATATAAGGCTCATTGCCACGAAATAAGCGTGCTATTTATAGTATTTTTATGATTTTTCATGAAAAAACAAAGATATGACCATATGGGATAAGGTGCATACCTTAGAATGGCAAAAAATCTTCTAGAATTTTGTCAAAGTTGTATTCTCTACCACACAAGTGTCACATCTAGAAGATTCTCCCAAATAATGTCATCTCCAAATATCTTCCCAAAAGGCCTATAAAAGGACCTCCTTGGGTGCCCTCAAAACAAGCAAGTTGTGTGCAGGTACATGCTATCAGCATTGCGGTGATCAGAGTGCTATCCCTTTGGAGGTAAAGATCCTGGCTACAAGAGAGGTGCTACACTCTCTTTTCCTTTATGTACTCCATATTCTTTGTATCCATATCTTGTAATATGAGCTTTATTTCCATTTGAATCCAATTATCTCCTCCTTCCTCTTCTATCTCCCACCCTTTCTATTTCTTCTAATTCCTTCTCTACATTCCACCTCAATTCCTAACCCTCATCATTTTCCTTCAACTTCTATCCATTGGGAAGTGAGGTTATCTTGCTCCTTGTGTTTATATATGTGAATGATTGTTGTGTGAATGCTAAGAGGGCAATGCGGAACACCTGTGTCCTAAGAGCATTTGATGTAACAGTGTATGTGCATGTGTATGTGTTACTTGTGTGAATGCTAAGAGGGCAGTGCGGAACACCCGTGTCCTAAGAGCATTTTCATTTTTGTGTGGGTGCTTAGAGGGTAGTGTGAACCACCTGTACCCTAAGAGTGCACTTTGTGTTGTGTGCATATGTGTGAAGTGAATGTGTAAGGAGTTAAGAACCCTTCCTTTCCATCATATCCATCCCTACTTATGAGCCTGAGTGCTAAAGGAGTGTTAGAGGCCATTTCTTTAGTGCCCCTCTCAACGGGTTTTGCTAAACCTGTAGCAAACTTTTGAGTCGCTTATACTGGCAAACCAAAACCTGTATATATCTTTGGCACAAAAAGATGAAATAGCCTACACAAGCACTTCGATAGTGTATTCGGAGGCCGAAATGAGCTCGGATCACGATTTCGGCACCACACAACAAAGCTGTTTTGATCTCTGAAACACCTTGAGTATGCTCACCAAATTTCGTGCGATTCTAAGACTGTGACCGAAGTCATGTAGATGATGCCCTAGATGAAGCAACGACTTGCTTTGATACCAATTGTTGGAGTTAAATGTTTGCGGAAGCACGGGAAGAACACAGGGAGGAAGAAGAAGCTTGGAACACAACACACAAAACTGAATGTATTACCACTGGAATGTACAAAGATTAGTAACCCGTTAGGGCTATAGGCATATATACAAGCCAAGGGAGAAAACCTCCTAAAGAGGGAAAAAAGTGCCCTGGTGGTCCTAGTGTGTTCACACACATCACTATCTAAATATATCAACAATGGATCCAACAAAATCTATACCCCACTTAGAGAATGCGTGTTCTCCCAACATGGGCCTTTGCGTGTTAGAAGCTGAGCTCTTTGGTAAACATTGCATCTCTTTACATATGTATGTGCATCCATATGGAGAATAGGCCACCATAGTCATGAGAATAGTATGGCGTTGATTATTCAATCGGGGCCAAAATGACTGCCTGCAACACCCTAGTGTGGAGTCTCTAATATGCTTAAGTAGTCACTCCCATGAACACAATGTATTAGATATCCAACCCTTCCTCTTTTGTACAAATTATCACCAATGAGTGTGTAGTCTTGAGCTTCTTGCTCGAGACTTCTTTGTCTTGATAAAGTCATTCCTTGAGAAGTAAGTTATCATTGGTTTGCTCTAGTCTAGTGTTAGAGACACATGGTAAAAGGTCGCATGCTCCACCGATGGTCTAACACAACATACTGAGCATTCTTTGCATATCCTATAGAGGTTTGCTTCCACCAAAGGCCATTACACTCCTAATCTATGTAGAGTATGTAACATACGTGTCGTGAACGGTATTGCTCTAATGCACCTACATGTGCTTATTGCAACCATTTATCGTACTCTGATTCCTTTATGCAACAAGTGAGGATTTTTTTATTATCCTGTTTGTAAATACTTCCTGCCATTATTTGATATGTTTGTGACTTAGTTATCTCCTCTTCCTTAATGCTGATTTGAGGGTTCTTAGTTCCAAATGTGAGAATAGGGAAAATTTGGTTGGGCCCATTCAGGCACCACTTCAAGGTTAAAAAAATACACATCTGATAAGTCATCAGATATCCCTTGATGGGCTTCTGCCATAGTCAAAGGTGAAAGATGATCACCTCTAAGGTGGGTCTTCCCCCTCTTAACTACCAGTTCAAAATCATACTCCATTAATAGTAAAAACCACAATATCAATCTTCTCGTGTTACAAGGCTTGTTGATTAGGTATAACAATGCTTGATGGTCTGTGAAGAACTTGAATTTGTTTCCACTCCTAATCCTTCTCGCTCAGTGGTGGTATAGTTCCTTCTAGCAGCATTTAACTGCATACTTGCATATGCTATAGGAAGGTCAATGTTGCCCTCACCTATAGGTTGTGCTAGCACACACCCAATGGCATAATTGGATGCATCCACATGTACATGGAATGGCTTACTCCAATATAGTGTCATCAAAATTGGTGCTAAATATAAACATTGCTTTAGTTTGCTAAATGATTTCTCACATTCATCTGTCCACACGAACTTAATGAAAAGGGCATACAGAGGCTTTGCAACGATCGCATACATGTGTATAAATCATCGATAGTAACCATAATACCCCAATGAGAGCTTGTACTTCCTTAATGTTCTTAGGCCTAGGTATGTCTGCAATCACTCTAACTTTCTCTTCATCTATAGAGATCCCATTCTTTGACATGATGTGTCCTAGAATCTTGCCTTGTTTGACCATGAAAACACACTTTTCTAGGTTTGATAGACATGATATTCTCGACATTTGTCAAAGACTTCTATCAATTCAAGGATGTGGGTTTTCATAATGTTGGAATGAGAACACAAATCATCTACATAGACTTCCAAGTTATTTTGTAAGGACTCCTTAAAAACATGACACATCAACCATTGAAAAGTAGTAGGTGCATTTGTTAGCCTTAATGGTATCACACGAAATGCAAATATGCCCAATTCTATGGCAAAAGACATCTTATGCTGATCTTTAGGAGCAATGGCTACGTGATTGTATCTAGAGAATCCATCAAGGAAACAGTAGACTTCCTTGCCCGCTACTCATTCTAATAAGTGCTCCATGATAGGAAGCAGATAACTATCTCTAATAGTTGTGCATTGACTTTTTTCAAGTCAATGCACACGTGTAGCTTTTGATTCTTTTTGGGCACTACGACAATGGGTGATACCCATTCAATATGTTCAATCTCATAGATAAATCTGGCTTCTATCAAATAATCTATCTCTTCCTTAATCTTGGTAGTGTAATTATCATTATAAGTATATGGTTTCTGTTTTGAAGGCTTGGCTTCTTAAGTCATGGGAATTCTATGGGAGCATATGTCAGGGTCTACTCCTTTTCAAATCCATGCAAACACATCTCTATACTCTCTCAACAGGGCTATCAAATTTTCTTCTTCTTCTCTGTCAAATCATGCCCTATATATGTGCATCTTTCTTCTCTTTTTCGACTATCACTACAATCTTCTTAGTCTTCTCTCGATTGTCGTATGCTTCTCTAGTGCTCATTTCTCTCTTGGGCATTCTTACCATTATCCTTTTATCTTCTATTTAATATTTCTTAAAGTTATCTAGTACTTACAATAGGGATTCTTCTCCTTCTTGTCTAGAAGATTCCTTTTGTTTCTTCTTTTGTTTATTCTCCTTGATCTCTGGGAGTGATGTATGCTGCACAATTTGGTTATCCTTCCTTACATCGAGGGTGGTGGCTTCTAGAAAATAAAGATATTCTTCTTCTAAAGAACAAAAGGGTTCCATGATGATGGACTCTAGTTCTTCATCGCTTGACTCGTCTAGATCGTGGGTCACTTTGGTACACTGTTCTAAGGTTCTATCATAAAGATAGAGATATCATAGCCATCCTCATTGCACTGAGGGGTCCATTTTTTTTCATTTACCGATATGTCCATGGTGGCTAAGATCTCTGCCCAACCGTGAGGCTCAAATTCCTCGTTTGAAAATACTAGTGGCGCATAGGCAGGGTCTTGAAGGGTACATGGGAATCGTTCAAAGCCTAAGGTTCTGGCTTTTATTCATTCTTCATGTCATTTAGCTACCATACACACCCATAAATGAGTGTCCTTGTGCAACCATGAAAGGTCTGATTCCAAAGATTGAACTGACTCAGTTTCTTCAGGTGCTTTATGGATGGTATTCACCTGTAGTGGGGGTATGTCATGATGGGAAGTCTTTGAGGTTGACTTTGGTAGTCACTCCCAAATGTTGCAGGTACAAGGAGTTGGTTCCCCAATCTTGTACGATTTGCAATTGTCACATGAAAGGAAGTCCCAAAATCATCTTGTACATGTGGTTTTTTCCAAACTCACAAATGGCAAAGGCGTGCTCAAAATCTACACCACAAGTAGTGAGAGATATTCCTTCCAATAAACCTAAAGGTTTCTCAATATGACCATCAGCCATTTGCAGCTTCAATCTCGTGGGTCTTAGGGTTGCCTGACCCCATCATTTTCATAGGGAAGTGGTGGCAATGGCTACTCTAGCACTTGAGCCTATGATTGCTTTGGTGGTGTAGCCTTGATAGAAGATAGGCAAATAAGTAATTCCCTCTTCTCCTTGGCTCATTTCTCCAATCCTTTCAATGGATATTTCTCGCACTCTCTTGTATGAGTTTTCTTGAGAGTGGGTAGTAGATGTCTTTGGTATATGGTCTGCTACATGCTTGCACAACTCGGGCTTAATCTTCAACAACTCTTCTAAAGTGAGATGACACTGCCCTTTAGTGTTCTTTATCACATCAGTGTTCCTAGGAATAACTAATTCTTGATTTGTTACTAGTATGGTGGGTGCTCTCATACCAATCAACTTTGCTTCCCAAGGACTAGTGAAATGAGGTAATTCTTGCAAAGAATTAAATTCAAAGTTAGTCTGTTCACTAGGTTGCTCCTCCTCTTGTTCACCATATATAGAGGGTATGTCCTGGGGAAATTGTTCTTGTAGGTCGTCTATCTCTTGAATCGGTGGGTGAGTTTCTTGTTCCAACTTCCACTTCTCTTCTGGAATTTCTCTTAGAAATCCTCATGATTACTTATGTATTGAAGAAAGATTCTCCCAATTTGTTGTATTAGGCCCTTGTGACAAGGATGGTGTAGTATCTTCCTGTGCCTTCGGGACAAGATAGGTCCTCTTAAGATCATTTTTCTTCGTATTGGAAATCAAGTGTTCTAGTATCTCTAGTAATCCTTGAAAGTGTAGCTCTAGTTTCATGAAGTTGCTCCAATTGACATATTGAGATGCTTCAAACATGGTTTGAGCCAATTCTATCATTTTCATACATAGCTTGGTTCGCTTGATTTTTAGGTATGCTCTGGGATAGATCTTACTTAATTCTCCCCACCTAGGGTCCTTCTCTTAGACTTTCTTGGTATGCTTTGAACATCATGTCTAGATTCTTAGGGATAGGTTCAGCTAGAACAAATCCTAGTTTTGGGGTTTGGTTCTCGTAATTTAATGCTAATTCTAAGATTTGGGCTCTAGTCTCCTTTATGCTTCCTTCTAGTTCATTTATTTTCTTAATTTGTTTCCTCTTAAGTCTTTCTCATGAATTCTTCAAAGATCTGATTTTCCTTCCATTTGACTCTACGACTTCAGTACTCTTAGCTATCTTATCAGGGTTTGGCTATTGATTTTGCAGCAATGTCTAGGCTCATATTACAGCTTGGATTGGTACATAGGTTGGTGTGGATCCATTTGAAGCATGCACAATGCCTATCACATTAATAGGGATTACCTTAGAGGCATTGTTGTGGTTTTTAGGGAATTCTCATATGACATGTCCTTTATCACAATTAGAACAAAAACCTTGGAAGTTATAATATTGTGGTTGTTCCGCTAGTGGAGGGTGTGGGCACTCCCTCATATAGTGATCTCCTTGGCACCTAAAACATGGGCCCTGTGTTCTTGACTGTCTCAACTGGGGTCGTCGGTTGGGATTTGCATACATGACATTAGCATAGTCTGGCTCCTAGCTAGGTTCCATTGATGGATCACATACTCTTATGTTTCCAAATGTTTGGGTGACTCGATGTAGTATGGGGAGGGACTATCTACATGCATAGAATCAAAACTATTGGAGTTAGGATCATTTTCTATGATCAATGGGGATGAGGGTACTAATACTCTACTAAGATTCTCTTCTAGAACAACATACTTGATAGAGATTACATTGGCTGGGGGTGGTGGTTGCTTACCTAGGACGGGTTGAGGTCTAGGTTGTGTTTGGTATGGTACTTTGTAGTTCTATTGGGGCCTGTAATAATGAGGCTGAGTGTTGTATTGGGCAAGGTATCTATTGGGTTGTTGATATGCCTCTCGATAGTTCTATCTAACCACTTGCTTGTTGTATGAACGATCTTATGCAGTGTGGCTAGTGTGCCACCTTTCTATTGTGTAGTACTCACTACTAGGGTTGCCTTGAGGTTGTTTCATGTTTGGGCAAGCGTTTTCCATATGGTCACTGCCATAGGTATAGCAATGTTTGATTGAGGTTATCTTGGGTGTCAGGCCGCCAGAATATTATTTAGTAAAATTGTAATTAGAAAAGACGCGCACCGAAAGGGTGTCGCACAAAACATTGTAACTCTTTTTTGATTAATAGAGTAGTGCTTGGAAGAGAGCGACAGACACGTCGCCGGACTGTTCTGTCTAGGCGATCGGCTGAAGTTTGATTCTATCACAAGTTTGCCAAATTGTGGTGTCGCCTGTATTATCAATGTTCAATATTGAAGTAACTAAGGTACTGTGTTAACACCTTATTGCGTTATTGGTGAAGTGCGAGTATAACAGTAATGTTAAGTGAACAGTAGAAGTTTATGCACATGTGATTACAATAGTGGTTAGAAGTGATTCTGCGTTGGAGAGAGGTAGTTAAATCTGTTATAATTGTCAGAAGATAATGAAGTGATTGGGAAAATACATAAAGGACCTCTGTATTACAGACCCCTGACCATCCCAAGAACCCACATACAGATCTGTTAACAAATTTAGATTAACAACAATAAGTTTAACATTGGCGCCGGCCATGGGGCATGGAGTAGCCAATCGGCGAACAGATTAAGATTTGAGAAAGAATCCTATGATATATTCCTATAACGTGTTTCGATGAATCATACCCAAAGTACAGAAGGGATCAACATCCTTGGAAAGTCCCTAGTGCCTTGGGAACGCCTCCGAGTGGCAGTGGTGACAGACAATCATCGGAAGGAAAGCGAGAAATATGGGCTAGTGGGGTGTCACCTCAGCATTTCCTTGTGCAAGGATTATAGGGTATATTAGAAGCACATCCAACCCCATCCGCGAAAAGTAAGGTTGGGGAAGTAATCACTAGTTCCGGTGATAGTGTGGAAATTTCCGATAGCAGTTTGTGGAATTTCGGTGGCAGTTTGGATAATTTCGGGGTCGATTTGCAGAATTTCAATGATGGCTCTACTTTGGGTTCTGATTTTGAGGAAACGAGTGTATTGCTAGATGAAAGTTTTGGTGAAAAGCTTACCTCAGAAGTTAACTACGAAGAATGGCAATTGGGTGTAGGCGTGTGTGATCGACTTAACAATATCAGATTACCAGAGGGCTTGCAAGATGGCGAGATGACACAGCTGCAATTAGGCTTAACTGGTTCAAATTATTCAACATTTTAAACAACATGAGTAGTTCGCAACAACAACAACACCAACAACAACAACAATAGCAACATCATCAGCAACAACAACAACAACAATAGCAAGTCATACCACCCCGATCGGTACCTGCTGGAGTTACGTATACAAAATTTGGAGGATTTCTCAGTGATGATCTTGATGCCCATATGTGTACTTTTTGAATCAATTATGCTATACTCAACTATCCAGTGGATCCGACATATAAGGCTATAGTGTTCCAATCTACTCTGGTTAATGATGCTGCCCGATGGTCAACTGAATATGACATTAATCATTTTGGTCAATATGACAATGTTAAGGATGCCTTCTAACAACGTTTTTGGTTGAAGAAAAATGCGGCTGAGATCTTTGACTATCTGCAAAACAATAGATAGAAACCACATCAAAATGTGCAAGAGTATGCAACTCTATTTTGTACTCATCTATGATAACTACCACCGACGCATGCTAACCTACCGGATGATGTGATTACCCAATGGTTCATTAATGGATTAAACCCTCAGCTCAAACAAGTAACGATTATACGATGTGTGGGTGGTATGACCTTGGATGCAGTAATAGCCATGACATTGTAGTTGGAGCATAAAGTTGGCGAGTTCACTGAAGATCTGGATTGGTTAAAGGCATCCAAGTGTATGAATGAGGATCCATTGAAATAGGTGTATTGCACAAAATGTAAGAATCCGGGACACACTACTTCTGCATGTGCACTGAACCAAACGTACTACACTATTTGTAATACGACAAGTCATTCCACCGAAACATGTCCATATAATGCCAAAGTACAGACTAGACCAACCGTGAATGCTATAATACAGGAGCCACCGAAACATGTCCATATAATGCCAAAGTACAGACTAGACCAACCGTGAATGCTATAATACAGGAGCAAGGACAACAAGCTGCCCACTATGTACCACCACATTTGAGGAATACTTCTTACCAAAGTTACAAAACCTACAGGGGACCGCGAGCAAACAATTTCGGCCAGACCCGGTGGAACTCCGATCAATCGAGTGAAGGAATATCTCTTCCACCACCAAGATGCCATTTCTATGGCGAGATTTGACATATCCACAGATATTGCAAAGAGGCATCCGAGTATGATAAACAAAGAAAAGAACAACAACATCCAATGGCAAACATGGTATATATTTCAGTAGTAGATACCCAAGCCACAACAATTCAAACACGGTCTGGCAAGAAATTACAACCAGCTATTGAGATTCTTGAGCCTGGCATTTGAGAGCAACAGAGATTTTTTACCAAAGCTAGTACGTGGGCCAATCAAGAACTAGCTGTTTTCCCTGATCTGGTACCTGTGGTCCAGCAGACAGTACCGAATCTACCACCGGAAGAATCGAGTCTGGTGAAAGTATCACCGGAGAGTCCATTGAATTCGGTATAAGGTACGTCGAATCTTGACTTTGTGTGGAATATTTTATCTCAGGCATCTATTACAATGCCATTGGGGCAACTGCTAGCCTTGGTTCCGGGTGTACCACAACAATTCCAACAACAAATTAGTCCAGGATCTTCGTGTTCACCTACTACGACAACTATCAATCCAGAAATTGATTCTACGGTGGACCATGCTGTTCCTTTAATTACGGTATGGTATAAAAACCACAAAATTACTCAAGTGTTGATTGATGGAGGCTCCGGTGTGAATATTGCTATGGCAGCACTTTGTAAACGGTTAGGATGGACTCAGATCGAACCTGTTTAGTTTTTTTTGAGAATGGCCGATCAATCTAGGGTTCATCTAGTGGGTTTGGTACGTGGTATACCCATTACCTTTCATGGAGCGGTGTTCAAAATGACTTTTGTTGTTCTAGAATTACCTGAATCAAGTCTCGATTACAACTTACTGTTCGAAAGGCCCTAGCTAAAACAAGCCAAAGTGTTGCAGGACTGGTCTGCACACGAGCTTATTTTCAAAAGCAATCATCAAAAATATGCAGTACCCTTAGACGAGATGAAGCCTTGCGACCTTCATGCTCGACCTTACGTATGAACCTGTGCATATGTTGGATGGACTTTTCGATGATGAAGGAGAAGCTTTTCTCAATGCTAACCAGGATCTGCTAGCCCTGGGTACAATTGACTTACAAGCAGTTGCAGATAATTGGAATCCGGCCGTTTGTACGGTCATTCCACTTATCGAAGAAGTGGACCCACTTTTGGGTCAAGTTTTGAATGCCACAAATTTACACCAATTATTCCAGTCACCAGAAGATATATCCATGCCCCGACAATTTTATGTACCAGAAGATTAGCTCATCACCTTCAATTTGGGAAATGAGGTTACACCGCGACCGGTCAAGCTTAAGGCTGGGTTACCAAAAACTTTTCAAAATGATCTACTACAGTTGCTGACAGAGTTTCAAGATGTATTCATGTGGGATTATCGGGATATGAAAGGGTTGGACCCTCGCATCTATCAACACCGTGTGATGCTCAAATTGGATGCATGTCCAATCAAACAACCTAGTTATCACATGAGTCCCAATTATGTTGCTCAAGTGAAAGCTGAGTTGGATCGTTTGCTGAAAGTCGGTTTCATTGTCCCCATTGAGCATGCAGAATGGATTTTGCCTATTGTCATTGTCCCAAAGAAAAACAAGCAGTTGCGTATTTGTGTGGATTACCAAAAATTAAATGCAGCGACAGTGCCTGATCCCTTCCCACTTCCCTTTTTGGATATGATGCTCGATGATGTTGCCAGGTGAGAAATGTATTCCTTTTTGGATGGTTATAATGGCTATAATCAGGTGCACATGGCCAAAATGGATATACCAAAGATTGCGTTTATTACAAACTGGGGTGTATATGCGTGTACAGTGATGTGGTTCAGTCTCTATCTTCTGTGGCTCGCACATTTAGCTATACCCCTGAATCGGTTGATTACTAGCAATCCCCGACAGTTTATGTGGAGTAAGGGGTGCCAAATTGCCTTTGATCAACTGAAAATGCTCTTAACCCAGGCTCTTATACTGCAAGCACCAAATTGGCAACTTCCATTACATGTTTTTGTGGATGCATTGGACAACGCAATCGGTAGTGTGCTCATGCAACAACAGGATAAGTGGTTCCGCTCTATTTATTATGCTAGTCGATGATTAGCTACTGTTGAACAGATTTATTCCATCACTGAGCGCAAATGCCTGGGTTTGGTTTATTTGGTGGAGAAATTTCGATATTATTTACTAGGACGACCATTTACCTTTCATGTGGACCATGTAGCTCTGGTTTATCTTGTCCGCCAGCAACATTTAGGGGGCAGATTAGCCAGATGGGTGCTATTGCTGCAAGAATTTGATTATGAGGTTGTACATCATCCGGGGTTAGCGCATGTGCTGGCTGATTTCTTTTCTCGGCTTGATTCCGGTGAACTTCGTGGCAGAATTCATGATACTACCCCTGCTATCTACGTGACTGATTCGGTCTAGGATGATTGTCAGGAGCTCCCTGTGGCACCTTTGTATTATGATACTCTTATGATCTTTCTCACGAGTGGACGCTCCCCAACTAATACTTCTACTTCTGCTTGCCGTAAAGTGGCGACATATAGTCGACGGGTTTGGATCATTGTAGGACAGTTGTATTACATGGATCCATCTGGTGCACTCTTACGGTGTAGCTCCCCACATGAAGTTCCTTTGGTTATTGACATGGCCCATTCTACTCCTTTTGGTGGTCATTTTTTGATAGATCTTACTTATCGAAAAGTTCTACACAGTGGCTTATGGTGGCCCACTATGCAGCGTGACATTGCTGCTTCTGTCAAACAGTGTGATGCTTATCAACGATTGGGGCAGCCCTTACAATGAAATCATTTTCCACTGCAGCCTGCCCCTCCCCTTGAACCTTTTCAAAAGTGGGGCTTGGACTTCATTGGACCCATTACACCTCCTGCTATGATTACTAATCATCGGTATATACTCACCTGTACCGATTATATGACTCGGTGGGCTAAAGCCTGGGCTTTAAGGTTCGCCACTACATCGGTGGTGGTCAAATGTTTGATGACTGATGTTTTTCCTTGCTTTGGTCTTCCCTTAGAGATTGTTTCGGATCAAGACACACATTTTGTTAATTCTTTGATGCAAGCACTTACCCGCACCTTGAAGATTGTCCATAAATTTAGCTCCGCGTATTATCCTTGTGCCAATGGACTTGCTGAAAGCACCAATAAAACCCTTCTTAACATGCTATGGAAACTAGTGTTAGATTGTCCGGAGCATTGGGATCAATTCCTTCCTTCGGTCCTATGGGCTTACCGTACTACTTACAAAGTGGCTACAGGAAATACGCCTTTTAAATTGGCATATGGGCTGGAGGCCATTGCACCCATGGAGTTAGTGGTACCTAGTCTAAGAGTGGTACTGGATCATAAGCAATTATCGGAAGAGTCCTTTCCTTTCCGGTTGGATGTGTTGCAGTCCTTGGATGAACAACGCCTCGAAAGTTTTCTAATGCTACAAGAAGTGCAATTGAGGCAAGCTAAGACACATGATCGATTTCTTTGAACCCTCGTTTTTACCAAAGGAAATATAGTTCTGTTCTATAATGCTAAGTCTAATTGTTCAACGGGCAAGTTCAAACTTCAGTGGTTTGGTCCCTACCGTATTGCAGATCAGGTTGGACCCACTACTTTTTAGTTATCCACTTTAAATGGTACTCTTCTTCCTAAACCCATCAATGGGGTCAAAACTTCGTCCATATTATGACATGCCTTCCTCATCTTAATTACTTTTTCATCTTTTTTATTCTTCGTCTGGTTTATGTTGGTTTTGTCTAACTTCTATTTCCATTACGTGCGTTTTGGTTGACGGTTTGACCGTAAAATTCCAATTTTATTACATCACCATGATTAGCCACTGCACTACACGTTTGGGATTTTGTTAATGCATGAATGTCGTCAATATGCATGCATGT
Organism: Ceratopteris richardii; assembly: GCA_020310875.1. NCBI lineage: Eukaryota > Viridiplantae > Streptophyta > Polypodiopsida > Polypodiales > Pteridaceae > Ceratopteris > Ceratopteris richardii. The sequence continues at coordinate 112,617,661 of CM035443.1, read as the reverse complement.
TCCCAACCATTGGTGATGATTGCATTTTCTACCTGCATTTCCATTCGGCATTTTTACTTAATCGAGTTCTTCACCCTCTTTTCCGCTATTGTGTTCTTGCGCTCTATGTGTTCTTTGCTGTCTTCGGCATTCAATTTCTGTTGCTCGCCATGGAAGCTTTAGCAAACATCAATACATTCCATGCTGGCCTCGCTCCTGAGTTGCGCGAGTTTCTGCGAGCACGCGGGCTATTGGCGTTCGCCAAATTGCCATGGCATTCGGTCGAATGTCACCCGTTTTTTGCTCCAATCATCTATGCTATCGTTGACATTCCCCAGACAGAGACTTGTTGGTCGATTACATGTGTCAACCCGCGCATTGTCATGACCCTGAACACCATAGCCAAGGGATTCCATCTCCCTCAAGGGGGCAGTATCGATGTGCCCCTCTTGCCGATGATGACCATGAAGCAGCTCTTCCCGCGTTAGTCATCTAATAAATTTGCCATTCTCTGTCGCCCTTAACCGGAGTGCTCAGCCCTACAATTCCTGGTGGCTTCACTCAACCTCCAAAAATGCACCTATGGTATTTCTCGTCTGTTTTATTCCATGATCAATGCCGCTGCAGGTGAAGCAGTTAATTGGGTTTTGTTTTTCTTCCGACGTATTCATCGGGAATGTCAAGCGGTCTCCCGATATCTTGCAAAGGGCGACATTCCTCGAACGAGACTCCCCCATCTTCTTTCCTTGCTTCTTCTGGCGATTCAACCTAAGCAACCTCCTCCCATGAATACTCTTCTATTCCCTGAAGAATTAGTGCAGATTATGGAGGTGGAAGACAACGACGATCTCCTGCAATTCTTTCGGGGGAAGCGTCGTAAATTGAGCCCCTCCGAGAGTCAACTACAACCCTCCTCAACCGTCCATTTGCAGGATACCACCTCTTCTGCACCTATCCTCTCTGCCCCACCATCTCCTAAGGATCAAGCTACTCTAGACATAGTAATGGAAGATATTCATCTCGTTGATACAGGCGTTCTGCCACAGACCCATTCTCATGAGCAAGCGCCCGACACAGTCACGAAGGTTGTGCATCTCACGGAGCAAGCGCAAACCGAGGAAGTGCTGGTTCAATCAGATGTGCAGCCTATTGCTGGTTCAATCAGATGTGCAACCTATTACAGTAACACCCCTTGTCCAATCTTCTTCACCCAAAGATACACCTCCTCCTCTTTCTCCTTCCAAAGTGCCTTTACCACCTAGCCCTCCTCCTTCGCCTCATCATTTGATAGCCATTTTCCATTCCCAACCCATCCCTTCCTCTCCCGATTACTTTCCCCCTTCCTCTTCGGCAACCGTTTTGGTTAATCCCTCTAGACCCATATCTACCTCCATCGTCTCTGACTCCTTTGCTCAATTAGACCAAATTGGGAATTTCCTTATCCACCTCTCCAAGAAACTCCCTCATCAATTACAAGATGCCCATCAGTCCCTGCGTACGGAGTACCAATCAAAGGTAGAGTTACTCGAAGCTAATATCGCACCCCTCCAAGAAGAGGTCTTAGTAGCAAAAGCTGATGCAAGGCTATTGCAGGAGTAGATCCAGACCTTACAGGGGCAATTGACAGACAAGAATGCCATCATAGCAACTCGGGATGATGAGATCAGTCAACTTAAACAAACTGTGACTGATAAGGAGGATGCTCTGCATGCTTTGGGTAATCTTTTAGATTCGACTCAGAGTCAATTCATTATGGTCGAGCATGATTGTCAAGTATTGGCCGAGAAAGGCTTACAAGCAGAAGCGGAGCTGAAGAAGGTAACTGAAGAACTCTTCCAAAAAAGCAGGTCACTAGAAGAGGGAATAGGTCGGACCCTCAAACTGAAGAAATACGTTGAAGCTATCCAGAAGGAAAGGAAAGACTTCTTCAAAACCATGCAGTTTCACTCCCAAGAGTTAGAATATCGGGAGAAGCAACTCGATATCCAGCAAGAGCGCCTCTCTCGTATCGATGCAGAGATTGAAGAAGCAAAGTTACGTCGGGATGCTGCACTGGCGAACGATTTCTACCTACAAGAAGCATTTTTGCAGAATCAGGCTGAACTTTTGTTATCTCTCGTCATAGCCTCAAGCTTTGTGCGGAAAAATGCACACCTTGTCGAACCGTAGATTTTGCAAGAGATGTTAGAATCCTTAAAACAAAAAATCTCCCGCACCTTTAAATTAGCTAGAACCATGTACATAGAAGGAATCATTGACGATTCTTAATCATGTACTTTTCCCTGCTAGGTTCGAGTCCATCGTGCGTGCCGGTGTCAGGCCATCGGAATATTATTTAGTAGAATTCTAATTAGGAAAAGACGCGCACCGAAAGGGTGTCATGCAAAACATTGTAACTCTTTTCTGATTAATAGAGCAGTGCTTGGAAGAGAGCGATAATCACCGGACTGTTCTATCTGGGCGATCGGTTGAAGTTTGTTTCTCTCACAAGCTTGTCAAATTGTGGTGTCGCTTGTATTGTCAATGTTCAATATTGAAGTAACTAAGGTACTGTGTTAACACCTTATTGCGTTATTGGTGAAGTGCGAGTATAACAGTAATGTTAAGTGAACAGTAGAAGTTTATGCACATGTGATTACGGTAGTGGTTAAAAGTGATTCTGCATTGGAGAGAGGTAATTAAATCTGTTATAATTATCAGAAGATAATGAAGTGACTGGGAAAATACATAAAGGTCCTCTGTATTACAGACCCCTGACCATCCCAAGAACCCATGTACAGATCTGTTAACAAATTTAGATTAACAACAATAAGTTTAACAGTCCTCTATGGAACTTAAATGTTTGGAGGACAATGGAGCAGAACTATCTCTGTCCTTGTAGACCTTGAAGAGTTCCAACTCATCTCCTAAGTTGTCCTCAATGTCTATACAGATCCTCACACATTGCTCTCGTGCTGGGTTCTTTTAGGTATACATATGATTGTAGTTTAGAGCTCGGTGTAACTCATCCAAGAACAAAGATACTTGTTTAACATGAGTAGGAAACTTTGGCATAGGGCATCTCTCGATGTACTGTCTCAACCTACATCTAGCTAGTCCAATTGTCTCCTGAGGGGTTTGTTTGAAAATGTGAATCAAAGAAGAGGTGTTGTGTTTGATCCCACTTTTAGAGAACTTGGTGATAAATGATTCTAACAGGTGACAGATGTCTCTAAATGGCCTTTGTTTTAAAGGTTGGAACCAAGTTAATGCAGTGTTTTTTAAGGTGAGTCCAAATGCATTGTATTGGGTGAACATGTCATCCACTTGTTTAGCTCATAACACTTGCTTGAACTCGGCCATGTGGTCATAGGGTTCTCCTATCCCATCGAAATAGTTTTCCATGGATTTCACTAATTGGGTGGGTCTCAATATTTCGGGATGTTCTATAGGTCTAGGTAGAGGAAAGTAATCTCTACCACAGTGGGGTCTCAATTCTCTTGGTTTCTCCATCCTATCTGTTTCTACTACTGGTCGATCTCTTCCTCCCATGTTAGCAAAACTCACTTCAGGTCTCTCTTTACCTTTTTCTCTTTGGGAACCATGCACCATGGATCTTCCTATCCCTAGGTGGCCAAAGTCAACATTAGCTCATGGTGGGGGGAAATCCAATTCATCCCTCCATGTATAGGTGTGCCTCTCATGCTCCGATACTAAAAACACCTGTTCTGAAGTGTTATCTAAGTACACCACTTTTCCAAGTGTCTCTGGATCCTTGAACTCAAAGATAATGACTATTCCTACTTGACTTGGTTGCTCAGACCTGTACCTCCAGAATGCCTCATCTATATCCCTATTGAGGAATAACTCAATACTCTTGTTATCTTGAGGGATCCATTCTGGTTTGAACATCCGTGTCAACACAAATTTATCTCTCGATGTTCTCGGTTCACATTCTAACTATTCATGTTCTAAGTCACCCCTTTCTGCTTCGAGAATTACTATTCCGAATTCATTAGTACTGTTAGGTTGATTGGAAATCATGTATATCATTCCCTCCTTATCAATATATGCATCTCTCTCAAATTTAACCACTGGATGTTCCAATCCAATGATTTGATTAGGATTTCTTGATTGAATGATAGACCTCCTCAAATCGTCCTCATAGATGAAGGCACCTAATTGGTTGGTTCGAATGTACTCTAGTTGAGTTTTGTATGGTCCTTCGAGTCATTCTAAGTATGCTATCCCTAAACCACCTTCTGTTCTCTCCATGCTGTAAGACATTTTAGGCTCACTTGTTTCTGAGCTTAGTCCATATGGTTAACTACTGAATTGTTGAGCCCAAGTCGTGATGTGGTTCTAACACTAGCTTCAGGTGACCTAACACTATGTGTTTGAGTTTGAGGTCTATGGAAATATGCAAACAACACAAGGAATGTGCTTAGTGCAAGCATGGAACACAGGGTTCCTTGCAACAACAAATGCGCTCTTGAGTATCAATGAAGATGGTGGTGGCAGAAGACTTACCAACACCCAAATCAACCATAAGGCATCCGAGCCACACACACTCAACAATCGCTATGAAAGCTGCCCTATACTCAGCCTCACAACTAGAAGTGGGCACAATAGACTACCTCTTGCTCAATCAAGATATGCATGAGCTACCAAGCATGAGACAAAAACCACTTGTGGACACACTAGTGTCATAGCAATCAGCCTAGTTAGAGTCAGAAAAAGCATGTAAATCTAGTGGTAATGATCCCCCCTTGGGATAAAACAATCCAAGTAGTCATGTACCACTCAAGTAGTGAAAGATGCACTTAACCATCTACCAATGCTTGACACCTTGGCAATGCATAAATGTGCTCATTTGTGAGATAGCAAACTGAATATCTGGCCCACTAATGCATAAGTAAATCAAGCATCTAACAGCCTAGTGATAGAGAACATCATCAAATTCATCTCGAGCATGAAGACTCAATCCTAAAACTGTCTCCATAGGAATGGCAAGAGGTTTGCAGTCCTCAAGGCCAAAATGTTGCAATAATGTGTCAATATAATTTGTTTGACACAAAGCTATTCCGCCATCAACCTATATGAACTGAATGATTAAATATTGATGTAAATGCCCCAAATGTGACATCTCAAATGAGGCATGGAGATCAGCTTTAAAATGAGCAATATGCTTCTCATGAGGACCATTGAGCAGCATGTCATCGACATACACAAACATGATCAGAAGCACATCATTTGCATACTTAACATATAAGGTGCTCTCAGTTGGACTATTCTCAAAACCATGTGCAATCAAGTAGGCATGTATCTTTTCATACCAAGCATGTGGTGCTTGCTTCAAACCATATAAATGCCTTTTTCAACGTGGACACTTGGTTTTCATGCCCTTTCTGCACAAAGCAAATGGGCTAAAAAACATACACTTCTTCATGCAATTCACCATTCAAAAATGTAATTTTAATGTCCAACTGATGTACATTCCAACTGTCATGAGCTGCAAGTGCACAGATGCTATGAACAACAATCATTCGGCATGTGGGAGCAAAGATATCATCAAAATCAATGCCTCTTTCTTGAGCATAACTCTTTGCAACAAGCCTAGCCTTATACTTTTCAAATGTTCCATCAGGCTTACTGTTGTATACCCACTTAGTGCCAATGGCCTTCTTGCCAAGAGGTAAATTACATAAAGACTAGGTACCATTTTTCATGATAGCATCATATTCTGATTGCATAGCAGCCATCCAGTTTTCAAAATTTTGTGCTTCATCAAATGAAACAAGCTCATTCTCATCATAAGGACTAGAGGTAGCCATAACATATCAATCTGATGCAAAAGAGGCACTATGAGAGCCTGAAGAGTAGGCATCTAGTTGCTGTCACACAAATTCTATGCCAGCCATTTTGGCATAGTTTTTCCCTCCTCAATAGCAGCTCTCTCATCAACAAGTGCATCATGTAAATATGCATCACAAATGGAATGATCTTCATCATCACATGAAACCTATAAAGGTTCAGAAGTTTCCTCATTAGAACCAAAACTAGATTGTCCACCTATAAAAAGAGGCAACAAAGTGTCATACATGTCTTTGGAGCTAACTCATGTCTCCTTAGTACATGAAATTTATGGTTGAATAGCATCTTCCACAAAAACAACATCAGAACTAACCAAAATGTGTTTAATATGGGGATGATATAGATGATAGCCTTTGCTTTCATAATTGTACCCAACTACATTGTTGTTCAGACACTAATGCATATGCTAGACAACCAAAAACATGCAGGTGAGCAATAGATGGCTTATGACAATGCCAAGCCTGACTACAACGCTTTAGTGGGACACCTGTTAAGTACATATGTTGCACACATAATAGCCTCAAGCTAGAAACTATATGGTAAAGCTTGACTCCTTACCATACATCTCGCCATCTACATGAGTGACCTGTTCTTCCTTTTAACAACTCCATTTTGTTGAGGTGTATACGACACTGTACACTGATGTTTTATCCCATGTTCAGCCATAAATGCACTAAAGTCAGATGACATATATTACCCCCTCTATCAAAATGCAGGGTGCCTGTTTACACTCTTAGTCCAAGGGAAAAAGCCTATGCACAATGATATTTTGCCCAAACCTTCTGATGTTAGGTCAGCTTTTATCACCCTAAGTCCCCAATTTCACTCCAATGATTTGATGGAGGATATGGGCAAATACATGCACAGAGGGGTGTCCAACTCTAGTGGTTTCCTCTAGGGACCTCCCTCTTTCCTTGCTCACTCCTTCCGAGTCCACTTGGTTCCTCGATCTCTCTTTCACTTGCTCTTTCCCACTTCCTCCTTTCCTCTTCTCCTTTCTCACATGTCCATTTCCTTGCTTTCACTCACTCTCTCCCTTTTCCTATCATACTCTCGTATGCTCACCGATACTCACATACACATGCACTGACACATATACACACATAAATTCACACACACATGTACACACACGTGGGGAAAATACATCAGAAAATGAAGTTAGAAGTGGAAGCGGGATCACAAGGAATGGATGCACTCGATTGTACGCAAGGTGGGGGGCTCATCAAAAAGGGTAAACTCCCAAAAGGAAATCCATTTATCACCCATCTAAGGATTTACTTAAAGATTTCAATAGCCATAATTACCACTCCCCCAGAAGAGCTTTGCAACATAGAATGAAATTAATTAGAAGATTCCATCCTTACATCATATGCATCACCATTGATTACCACGAACAATAAATTCGCATTGATTTATCTTTGCACCAAAAGAAAGTGAAATGTGTTACTTTTCAAAAGTATTTCCCGAGCATTCATCCGTTCATTGAAGCGAAACAAACCGTTCATTGAAGCGAAACAAAGCTTCACCATAGTCGATTGAACACATTTATTCATTTGTTTATTTATTTATTTTTTTGCATGGATTTGTTTATTCTAACTATCATCCTTATCTACGAAATCGTTTGGTGTCGAAAAGGTTACATCAAAAACATTGTGGCCTTGTGCGCGTGATCATATACTTTATACACTACCAATCAAACAGAGTTTATAAAAAAACTAATGAATCTATTGATTACCGAAATAGTGAAAACTTTGATTTCTAACTTCATTCATGAGATTTATATATAAACCAAAGCATTTTCTATTTCAGACGAATTGTTGCCTTCATTCGAAATACCATAGTCATTCTAAGCACTTAACAACACATACCATGCAAACAAGCTCTTCACAATCAGTTGAAAATAAGGCAAACCTTGAAGTCACACAATGTAGGCGCAACAACGTACTGCTCTGTTTTGCTTGTGTGTTGACTTAACCAGAACTGGAGTATAATGAGTTCATATCACTTTTCAAAAAAAAAACAAGAAAACAAAGTCGGCCAGCAACAAGAATGCATCCACATATCCAATCACAACCAAGGATTTGCCAATCGCTGTGCGTGAGAGCGGATGGCAACACAACATAATTCAATAATCAAATCAAGATTTCACAGTAAAAGATGATCTGCAAACCTGCTCATTACTTCTTTTGAACACACTTCTTCGCTCTGCAGCGGCTCAGAACTTACGGGTAACTTCCCTCCTCCTTGAATGCCTTCAAATTCCTTTTATGTTCAGATCTTCCTTCAAAAGCTTCTGCCATATCTGCAATCTCTGCTCACAGCTTTGATATCTACCTCATCCACCTCTTAAAACTCTGTTGGCCCTTTTTCTTTAGCAGTGTTGCTTCCAGTGCTCTAACCTATGTTCTATTGAAGTCACCTTTTGATCCAATGCTTGAACATGCACTGCTCTATCTGTCCACTCCACTCGGTCTCCGCAATGAGTGCCCCCAACTGTTCTTCAATTAAGAAATGCTCTCTTGATCCTTCATGTGGCTGTCAGCTTCGATTGTCCTGCTCTATCTGCTTCGACCATCAGATTTTGAAAATGATTTTGTATGCACACACTCCCACCAATGAATGGATTCTACATAGTACACCAGCGATATTTCCCCCCATACAACTCGATTTCTCTGTCCCGCATCACTCATCACTCCATTGATTCTCTGTCGCAAGATATGTTCATATGTCCCTGTAGAAGTATCCACAAATCATTCCCTCTTTGTAAAAAGATCATGTCTTCCACAAAAAACCAGAAGAACTAGCCGCCTAGTATTTTTGGTGCTTTTCCAATAACGAGGTGTACAAGCATTTCAAAACTCGCAGAAATATCTGGCGAGCTTCTCCCTGTTTCTCCGCAAGCATCCGACGGCAGACACTTTTTTCCCTCTCCCCCCTCAAATGTGTCCTACAGCCCCCGGTGCGTATGGTATTCCCCTTCGTCCATGGAGAGCACCCTCGGATGAAAAAAAAACTCCCATCTTCTATATTCAGTGAATTTTTCAACTCGCTGTTCCTCTCTGCTCTCCTGGAAGATCTGAAAAAAACGCGAACAAAGAAAAGACAGGGCGCAATAAATCCTTGAGTGCGGTATAGGTAGTGTTGGAAGCAGCCAGAGGCACAGACGACACGGAAGCATGTAACGACAGAGCAGGGAGCCAGTCGAATCGTTTTTCAAAGAATTATGTTTCCAAATACTTTCCAAAAACCTCCAACAGTGATTTTTATCACTATTGTAACATATGTAACATAGAAAACCCCATTTTGTAATCCATAGCTCCATTTTGTGCAAGCCGAGGAGTCCTCGAGCTTGAGGAGCTTAGGTAGAACAAGCGTATCAATTTTCGTTATTTTTAGACATCGTTTACCCTTCCAAATAGCATCTAGGACCTAATTTTTAACTATGCCGGTCACTAGATGTGAAACCGGTCAAAACTAGTCTAGAAACTATAAAAGGAGCTAGAGAGCTCATTTTTGAGGTTAGCTTGTTTGAGTAGAGAAGAGCTTAGAGCTATATTGAACTTGTAAGAGTGTTCTTGAGCAATAGAATTGATTTCTCACCTTCCATTGTGTCTTGCTTGTCTCTTCGTAGTGTGTGTGTATGTGTGTGTGCATCTTTGTGCTTCTCACCTTCACTCTCACTTCATCTCACGTTCACGATCTTCATATCACTCCTATCTCTTCCGCGGATTGACAATTAAGGAGGTGAAGCTTCTTAACGTGGTACTTACCATTGTGCTAGAGCAACACCAAATTTGGCGCCGTTGCCGGGGATCGAGTCTAGGACGAATGTGTGATGGTAAGAGTATAGCAAGAAGTGGCGTTGGAAGGTAAAAATTTCAGTTTTTGTTATTGTTTTTACTTAGTTTTTAGTGTTTTTCACCTCCCCCACACTCCATCTTCATCACCGCATCATCATCTTCATCTCCAAAAAAATCAAAAAATTCACCATATCCACCCATTCTCCTCATTCCCCCTCATTTGTGCATGCGAGATTAGTGAGAGAGAACTTTTGTGCTTGTGTGTACTTTTGTTTTCTTGAGTTTTCTTGCAGGTACAGAGCTCCAGTGCATCAGGAAGGCTGCAAAAAGGTAAAATTTTCAGTTTCTGTCAGAAATTTCTGACTGTGTCAGACCATCGCGATGGTTTGCAAAGTTCGGAATTTGGAGAAGGTGACCACACCAGCGTGTAGGCGACACCAGCGCCTCTAGGAATCCACACTTGCATTTGGAAAAATCATAGTTTGGTGGACCATCGCGACGGTCTCTGACCATCGCGATTGTGTCACACCATCGCGATTGGCTCACGCCATCGCGACGGTCTCTGACCATCGCGATTGTGTCACGCCATCGCGCCGACGGTGCCACGTGGCAATGTAGACCATCGCGACGGTGCACTTCAGACCATCGCGACACTTCAAAAATTCAGACCATCGCGATTGGCTCACGCCATCGCGCCCAGACCATCGCGACGGTGCATTTCAGACCATCGCGATTGTGCACGTTGACCGTTGACTGACGCCATCGCGACGGTGCACTTTCAGACCATCGCGATTGTCCAAGTTGACGCCATCGCGACGGTCCCATTTCACGCCATCGCGATTGTCCAAGTTCACGCCATCGCGATTGTCCAAGTTCACGTCATCGCGATTGTCCAAGTTCACGCCATCGCGATTGTCCAAGTCCACGCCATCGCGATTGTGTACTTTCAGACCATCGCGATTGTGCAATTTCACGCCATCGCGACGGTCCCATTTCACGCGATCGCGACGGTGCACTTTCAGACCATCGCGATTGTGCACCCTCACGCCATCGCGACGGTCCCAGACCATCGCGATTATCTCTGACCATCGCGATTAATTTGGCCAATTTTGAGGCTATTTTTGGGAAATTTTTGGGTGATTAGACTCATAGGAGACCCCTTAGCTCATATTTGGAGAAACACCTGTTTGTCAGTTTTTACCCCCCATGGCCTGAACGGTCATAACTTTTTCATCCGAAGTCCGTTTTTTGAGCTTAATAGCTCGTTAGAAAGCTCTTTACGAGTACTACGTGACCTCAACTGTTTTTTTCTTAAAGGATATGTCTATTTTTTGATAAGCTATTTTGAGGTTGACCTAGTTTGGGACTAGAAAGCCAGGGGGCAAACATTGAAAAGTTGGGCAAAAGGGAAGGGACTTAAAAGGTGTATTTACTCAAGTGCTTGATCATCCAACTGTGAATTGGTCTAATATTGGATTTGTCCAGGTCTAGCAAGGGCAATCGAAGGCAACCAAGGCAAGGCAGTGAAGGGCATAAAGCTTGGGAAGCGCGGCTTCTTGGGCATCAGGGCAACCAGAAAAGCTGACTCGAGGTTGGAAGATTACTCAACCCCCTCAGTCAATTCTTAGCTTAGGCTAAACGGTAGTGTTGTGGATTAACGACGATAGGAACGCCTCAAGTTCAAGAGAATTAAATTTGTCAACTTCAAGACTAAAGTAAAGGTGTGTGTGACGAAAACCTAAAGGAAAGAACCTAAGTCTGACGGAACGAGAACTCAAAATTATAACGGAAAGTCGAATTCCTGACGCATACATTAAGACAAGAATCTAAAGAAATTTAAAAAGAATCAAGACAGTAATAACAAAGAATCATTGACGATATGAGCGAGTACTGAGTGTGCAAGGAAGAAAATTAATGAACCTTAGATCGGGCAAACATATAGGTAAGTCAGACCGACGAAGCCTTAGATCATCAGAGGCAAGTGTAAGAACTACTGCACGATCGTGGGCTCAGCAATTGAATAGTAATTACCCCTACGAGAGCTCAGACACTAGTGAATCAGAAATGGCATTTAGCACAGACAGACCAGAAGGAGGGTCGAATGTAGCCTATTTAGAAAAACCAGAAGGACCCTATAGAACACAACTAGAGTTTCTCCGAACCAACCGCTTAGGTGCTCGCATCTATGAGGATGGTTTGCGAAGGCAAGTGGTGCAAATGCACAACCCCGATCAACCCATTGGATTGGAACGTACAGTGGTGAAATTCGAGAGAGACGGGTACATAGACAAGGAAGGAACGATGTACATATTAAGTACGCAGCCAAACAATACCAACGAGTTTGGCGTGATTCAGCCAGAGACGGAAGCAAAATCTCAAGGAAAGGAACCATTAGAAGAGCCTAGAACACCTAGAGGGAAATCTGTACTGACACGAGTACTAATCCCAGAATGGATCCCTCAGGACAACAGAAGCATAGAGTTGTTTGTAAATAAAGAAACTGATGAAGCCTTTTGGAGATACAAGACAGAACTACTTAGTGAGGTAGGTATCATCACTATATACGAGTTCAAGGACCCGGATACACCTGGAAAGGTTGTATACCTGGATGAGACTTCAGAAACAGTCTTTGTGGTACCTGACCGCGCTAAAAACACATACACATGGAGAGGTGAATTGGTATTCCCTCCATCTAGAACGAACATGAATACAAGTCAACAAGGGGCAGGAACATCCTCAGCCCATGGAAATCAAAGAGAGAAAAATAAAGAGAGACCGGAAGTAAGCTTCACTCATCCCATAGGGAGAGATAGAACAACCACGAACACTAATAGAGCGGATAGACAAAGAGATCATGGAGCACTAGGTGGTAGAGATGATTTTCCCCTACCTAGACCACGCGAACACGCAAGAACATTGAGACCCACACAGTTAGTAAAATCAATGAAGAATTATTTTGATGGGACAAGAGATCCCTATGACCATGTCGCAGAATTCAAGCAAGTACTAAGAGCCGAACAAGTCGAAGACATGTTCACGCAGTACAACGCATTTGGACTAACGTTAAAGAATACAGCTTTAACTTGGTTCCAACCTCTGCAACAAAGGCAATTTAGAGACATCCATCACTTTTTAGAGTCATTCATCACCGAATTCTCTAAAAGTGGGATTAGACATGACACGTCTTCGTTGATTCATAGCTTTAAACAGTCCCCTCAGGAAACTGTAAGACTGGCAAGACGTAGGTTTAGACAATATGTCGAACGATGTCCAATGCAAGAGCTACCCTCACAAGCTAAGCAAGTGTCATTGTTTTTAGATGGCTTGTTGAGCTCTAAACTACGCTCCTACGTGTACCTAAAAGAACCCAGAACGCTAGAGCAATGTGTAAGAATTTGTATAGACATTGAGGACAACTTAGGAGACGAGTTGGGACTCTCAAAGGTCTATAAGGACTCAGACTGTTCATCTCTAGCATCCACAAAATTGTCTAGCTCAATAGAAGACCTAGTAGAAAAAGTGGCCCAGAAACTAGGAGTTTCTAGTAAACCTAGGGTGCTAACAAACAAGCGTTGTTACACCTGTGGTGGTGACCATATGGCAAATTTGTGTCCCAATGCACCACAACCTCAAGCCAACCCTAGTGGCCAATATTGTACAATTGAGAGAAGATACACGAATCATACGGCTCATGACTGCCCATACAACAAACAAACCGTGAGACAGAACTACCCGCAAGCATACCCGCAGCCAGGTAGGTATCAAGGCCAATACAATACTCAGCCTTATTACTATAGGCCTCCTCAGAACTACCCATACCAGGCTCAACAGAGACCTCAACCTGTCCTAGCTCAGCAGCCACCCCCACCAGCGAATGTCATCTCAGTCAAATACGCTGCTGCAGAAGAGAACCTAAGTAGGGCCTTAGTGCCTTCTTCACCTTTGATCACAGAGAGTGACCCACACTCAAACAGTTTTGACTCTACGCATGTAGATAGTCCACCCGCATATTACACATAGTCACCAGAACATGTGGAGACATATCATTATGATAGTCCACCAGTGGAACCTAGTTGGGAGCCAGACTATGCTAATGTGATGTACACAAACCCAAATCCACGGCCCCAAGTAAGACAACAGAGACCACAGGGCCCTAGAGGACCATGCTTTAGGTGCCAAGGAGATCATTTCATAAAGGATTGTCCACATCCCCCGATGGCAGGACAATCAAAGTACTATAACATCCAAGGCTTTTGTGCCGATTGTGGCAAAGAGCACATAATCAAAGATTGTCCTAAGAACCCTGTTAATGCTACAAATGTGACACCGATCAATGTGATAGGTATTGTAAATAACGCAGATGGATCCAACCCTACATACGTGCCTATCCAAGCTATAACAAGAGCCCAGGCGCTCTTACAGAACCAACAGCTTAAACAAGAGAAAGTAGCCGGAACTAGTGAAGTTGCAGAATCTAGCAGTAAAAAGACAAAATCTTGGAAAGATTCTAGAGAAAGAATTAAGAGAAAATGGAGTAAAAAGATAAGTGAGTTGGAAGGAAGTTTGAAGGAATCTAGAGCCAAAATCCAAGAATTGACTTCACAGGAATTGAATCAAGAGAATCCAGCTCAAAAATCAAGATCAGTTTTAGCAGAACCCATACCAGAAAATCTAGACATGATGTTTCGTGCATATCAGGCTAGATTAAAAGAGGGACCTCAAGTAGCTGAAATGAGCAAAAACTACCCTCGAGCTGATCTAGAAATTGAGAGAACTAAACTTTGCATGAAGATGGTAGAACTAGCACAAGCTTTGTTCGAAGCCTCTAGATATCTTAATTGGAATAACATGGCAAAACCGGAATTACACTTTCAAGGACTAATGGATTCATACACATGTATGCAATCATAGCCAAGCCTTTGTACTCTCTTTTAACCAACTTTGAATGGACAGATGAATGTGAAAATTCATTCAATGAACTCAAACGACGTTTGTGCTCAGCACCTATATTGACTACCCCAGATTGGAGTAAGCCATTCCATGTACATGTGGATGCATCCAATTATGCCATAGGATGTGTGTTAGCACAACCCACGAATGAAGGTAACATAGATCTCCCCATAGCTTACGCGAGCAGACAATTGAACGCAGCAGAAAGAAATTACACCACGACGGAACGAGAAGGATTAGGGATGATCTACGCAGTAAAGAAGTTTAGGCACTACTTGTTGGCAAACAAATTCAAGTTCTTTACAGATCATCAAGCCCTATTGTACTTAGTCAACAAGCCATGTAACACAGGACGACTGATACGTTGGTTTCTATTACTCATGGAGTATGATTTTGAAGTCGTAGTCAGGAAAGGAAAGACACATCTTAGAGCTGACCACCTTTCAAGATTAACCTCAGGAGAAGCTCCTCAAGGAGTGGCGGATGATCTACCAGATGCATACTTGTTTAATCTTGAGATAGCACCAGAATGGGCTAAACCCATAGTCCCTATTCTGACATACGGACCCAAGAATCCTAGGATAAAGATCAAAGAGGGAGAGATTACCAAGTCTCAGAGATACCAAATAATGGCAGGAAGCATATATAAACAGGATAATCAAAAGATTCTTGCTTGTTGTGTAGATGAATCAGAACATGCGAATTGGTTGCAATTAGCACACATAGGTGCGTTAAAGCAACATCATTCAAAACATCGAACATTACAGACTCTGCATAGATTAGGAGTATATTGGCCTACGATGGAAGCAGATGTCTACAGGTTGTGTAAGGAATGCCATGTTTGTTGTGAAAGACCACCAGTAGAGCACGCTACATTGTATCATGTGTCTCTAACACCAGACTGGAGTGAACAAATAGTGACATACTTGAGGACGAAGACATTCCCTCAAGGAATGACTTTAGCACGACAACGCAGTCTAGAGCAGGAAGCTCAAGATTATTCACTTATTGGCGATAACATATACAAAAGAGGACGAGATGGATATCTAAGACAATGTGTTCATGAGAGCGATTATCTGAGCATGCTAGAGACTGCACACCAAGGTGTTGCAGGAGGTCATTTTGGACCCGATAGGATAATCAAAGCCATCCTCTTTGCAGGATTATGGTGGCCCACTCTTCACATGGATGCTCATACCTATGTAAAGAGATGTGATGTGTGCCAAAGAACTCAGTTTCCTACTCGCAGAGATGAAATGCCATTGAAACCCATGATGGGCGGACGTGCATTTTCTAAGTGGGGTATAGACTTTGTAGGACCCATTAACCCCCCTGCAAAAGGCACACATGCGGAATATATTATTGTTGCCATGGATTATCTTACGAAATGGGTAGAGGCAAAAGCCACGCAAAAGAATGATGCACACACAACTGCAAAATTCTTATTTGAAAATGTCTTTACAAGATATGGATTGCCTATAGAGTTAGTGAGCGATCGAGGCACTCACTTTCTAAACCAAGTCATTGAATATTTGTTACAGGATTTTATGGTGATTCACAAGAAATCCGCACCATATCATCCTCAGGCCAATGGTCAGGCTGAAAGCACTAATAAGATCCTTTGTAATGTACTGACGAAACTCGTGAACAACAAACGTTCAGATTGGGACAAACAGTTACACCACGCTGTTTGGGCATATCGAGTGGCCTACAAGACCGTACTCAATGCAACTCCCTTTCAGATGGTTTTTGGTCAGAATGCAGTGCTTCCTTTGGACTTCTTGATACCGACCCTTAAGGTTGCACAAGAACATCAGTGGACCGGCCATGAATTATCAGCGAGGATAATAGACTTGGAACGATTAGGAGAAACCAGGCTAAAGGCAGCAGCAGGAATATACGCAGCGAAGAAGCGACAGAAAGCATATTTTGATGCACATGTGAAAGATAAAGGCCTAAAAGAAGGAGATTTAGTTCTAGTATATACGCTAAAGCAACACGCACGTAAGTTAGAAAAGCGAGGCTATGGACCTATGATCATTAACAGACTCTCAACAAGCGGAGCAGTACAATTAGCCACGTTAGAAGGAAATATAATGCCTAATTACATTAGTGGCTGTAGAGTCAGGCTATATCAGGAACCTCTTACTGAGGATATGCTTAGACGACTCACGTTGGCAAAAAAGCGTAAGGAGGAAGAAAATAGAATACGAGCGGAAGCTCAGGCAGAAGCAATAGAACGCATTAAACGCATGAAGTTAAGAAGACAAGGACTAGGGAGAGAACATTATAACCATCTGGAAACTACACCCAGATATCCCATGGCCATGCGTCAAGTAAAGTCAACCACTCATCCTAGTATAGTGGACAGGAGACCATTCATTACAGTCAGGCTAGAGCACGGCAACCCTTGCCAAGAGCTCAGGGCTTTAATTGACTCAGGTGCTGCGACTAGTGCGATTAGATGGTCCCACTATAAGGATTCAGGAATAGAAATGCGGCCAATTGAGGCATACCTCATAGGCGTAGGAGGCATGGAAACCCCTTGCATGGGTGAGGTGGACCTTCCTATCCTCATTAAGGATGTGACCATGACAGCGAAGCTACTAGTGTGCCATGATGACGACCTGATAGAACCCCTAATCCTTGGCCAAGATTGGCTATACGATCACTCAGTGGACCTAAATCTTAGACAAGGCTCCTTACAGATTGGAACCTTAGAACAGAAGCGAGTGATACCGCTTGACTTCCCTAACGGCATTCCGATTGAGGTTTGTAACCCTAGACCCTATGAAACACATGCGACGGAAGACCGGAAGATCTTGTGTCAGACCAGTCATGTTACGTCTACTCCAACCCACTCGGGCTTGGGTAGGGACAATTGTCAATCAGAAGGACGACAGGAGATCTTCCCTGGGGCTTCCTGCAAACTAGAAGAGGCAGCTACCCAACCGCTAGGGCAGATGAACACAATCAGCGGTCAGGTGGGTTGCATCAGCGGCCAAATGAGCACAACACCCTGCGGTGCTCATCCTTCCAAACTTGTTGCGGACTGGCCTAGATTAAAGATAAAGAACGAATCACTTCCTAATGGGCAGGTCACGCAAGTGTTGGATCTCCCTTCTTTTCCAAAGTAGAGCGTCCATTGGACCTCTCAAACCCAACCACGAACGAGTCAACCACAACAGAGGAACCCAGACCGACAACATCACCAGACAAGGCAAAGAAAGCAGAAGTATCAACATCACGGAACAAGTGGCACAAAACAAATGTGGGTGCCAAAAGGACAGCAACCATAGGCTATTGGCAACACTGCAGACGAGAACAGGACAAAGTTTCAACAAAAGCAGAGTCAGCATCCAAAGTCCCCTCGATCTTCTTCTACAAGTACAATTACTCGACAGATTTGGATCGCCAAGAAATATCTTATCCATAGACCCACACCCATGCAGATTTGGGTACCCAAACAATGTATTATAGCCCAACCCTCAAGCCATGTAATATATACCCCTCAGACCCCTCAGAAATCTTTTCATCCTTCCATACCACCGAACCCAATACCACTTTTTGTCCCTCAGCAGAAACACACCACCCACTCAAAGACTCTTAGGAAATGGATACCGAAATGTATCCAAACGTCTTCTTGTACCCCATTATCTAACAATTTTCCCACCCCGTTTAAACTCCACCCTTGTACTAATTCACCTTCAACCAAACCTTGTATAAATTCATACACCCAAACCCCACATCATGCATAATAAAAGCTCATCAAGAAATGTATGCATAATTTGAACCATGTAGGTGTCTAGAGACCTGCATTAGTTTTGCAAATAATCATTGCATCAATCACTTCACGACACTTGGCTACACGGGTTACACATCGGTTATGGAAAGGGATTGCGGTCTCACCCTAATGGGATCATAATTAATTTCCATACTAATGTGTCAATCTTTTGTAGCAGATCTTTTCCATTAGCTCATCAGTCATCATGCAAACCGAAGCAGGACCATCGAAAGCAGGCCCCAGCGTGGCTGCGGTGCCCCTCAATGTTTTACGAGCAGAATCCCACCCGACTGCTCCACCGCCAGAGTTCCAAGGATTTCCGGGACCCATGCCAATCGATAACCCACCTATGGGATACACCGAGAAGATACACCGTAACTCTCACTGGTTCCAAGGCCTAGCAAGACCATTAGCTGATGCTGACTTCATTTTTGAAGCAAATATGACATTTGATGACCGCACATGGGGCAAGTATCAATTCTTCTCAAGAGAATTCGAAGGCCTACAGAACACCCAGGACTTAACTCATGTTTGGGCCAGAGCCGGCTTCACGGAGTATTTCAGTGATCCTCTGCCCAAACCTGACTTTTATAGGTGTTATTACTTAATCATCACTTTGCTGGCCTCAGAGAATAAGGACATCCCATGAACCTTTATTTTGCCTTCTTTAGTGGATGATCCACCTTACAAAAGATTTTATCTTTCGAAGGATTTAATCAGAGCTGCCATCAAAATACATGGAACACACACTCCAATGGAGAAAGAACGGCTAGTCCCAGAGCAGATGAAACGTGGTGACGTAACTAAGTGGGAGGACATTTCTGCTATAACACCTGAGCTATCTAAGCCATTACGGATATGCATGCAGCACTTTGCTTTCCCAGCTCAGGATCGTTTTACCATGCCCCACAAGAGAATCTGGTTCGGACTATATTTAGCATGTACTGGACCTCAAACGGTTGATCTAGCCAGCTGGATAATTGATCAGCTCTATTTGGCACAACATAGGTGGGAGCGAAAGAAGGTAATCAATGGGTGCTGCGCCCTCACCAGGATCATATATATGTGCTTGGCATATGATTTA
The DNA here is from genome assembly GCA_020310875.1 of Ceratopteris richardii. Lineage (NCBI taxonomy): Eukaryota > Viridiplantae > Streptophyta > Polypodiopsida > Polypodiales > Pteridaceae > Ceratopteris > Ceratopteris richardii. The sequence continues at coordinate 112,598,211 of CM035443.1, read as the reverse complement.
CCCATAGAGCGTGCCATGACCAGTGAGGAACTGAAAGCATTTAAAGGCACCACTAGGAAGGCTAGAAAGTCTAGCAAAGGCAGAGCCGGAAAGCGGATGAGAGGTACTATCCCGTGCCTACAAGTCCCAGCATCACCCTCGCCACAACCATCTCCAGAGCAGTCACCAACAGCAGCCACTCCCACAGTACAACCTATTCACATAAGGTTATCTAGACCAGTGGTAACGGAGGGCACCACCAGTACTGTCGCACCCCAAGCAACCATAACCACAGAACCTATCACCACAGCAGCTGAACTTCCCACCACTATTGGTGCGGAAGCTTTCTCTTTTCCAATACCGCATTTAGAACCAGGACAAGCAGAGCCACTGGACCAAACTTTTGATTTTGAGATGCCCGATGCATTCTCCAATGAGTTCCAGTATTCAGAAGGACACTTGTTTTCTCAAGAATTTGAAAGGCCTAGCTACCCTACTGCACCCAGGGATCAGCCACAAGGACAGGTCGTGTCCAGCTCTGATGACAAAAGGACAGCAACCGATGATGACGAAGGAGACGACGAAGCTAGCCAGGGAACACATGAATCCCAAGAGCAGGATCAGACAGATGGCCAAGGCCAACAAACCGACACACATGGCGATACAAGTACCCATGAAGATGAAACTTACGAGCCAGCAGCTTACACTCTAGCTATCAAGAAGCTGTATAGAACTATGGAAAAAGTTTGGGCACGCAAGAAGCTGACAGAGGAAGAGAGCCAAAAAATAATAGAACAAGAACTTGTCACAGGCGGATTCGAAGACGCATATATCAAAGGATTCAAAGAATTAGTCCAATCAGTAGGCTCCAACGAGGCACTCAGGTACTTGCAACGGAAGCCACTGCCACAGTTTGACCCCCGCAGAGTACGACTACTTTCAAAGCCCGGCGAATACATTCGTGTACCAACCGGAGCATAATCTTCAGAACAAGCCAGGGAGGCACGCCTCGTCCCCGAAAGTTCGGTGGCAGTTGAAACCATCTTTGTAGATTCCCCACCCCGCGCTCTAGGTGTACAAACCTCAGTAGTTACTGAAGTACCGACCTCACCACCCGTCCATCCAGCCTCCCCTCTTCACCCTCCTTCTCCCAGACTAACATCTTCTATCGTCGGTGGCGTAGCAGAAACCGTCGTTACGACCACTAACCCCGCAATTCCCATGCCCATTAGCCCTAGTCTACCCCCTCCCACCCCCACCTTTCTATCCAACCCATTCCTTCATCAATCTTTTCCATCTTTCCCCACAACTCCAAGACCCCTTTTTCCATTTCCCCCGCCCTTAACCTTCTCCCCCGTCTCACCTCCCCGACCCACTGTAACCCCTCTTTCCCCTTTCCACCAAGCTGCTCTAGCCAGCCCCCCTGTAAATTACCCCTCAACATTTGTAAATCCCGTATTTACACCAGCACGAGCACCCACGATCACACCCATATTCACGGTCACCGCACTAGATACGTCCACTAACATGGACATCTCACCACCCGCTGCACCATCACTACCTTCACTCACGGCACAAACATTTTTAGGCACATCACAATTCTCAACAATCACTACATCATCCACCTTCCCATCCCCATTCCCCGTTCCCGTTGCATCTACACCAACTGCATCTTCATTTAGCACCCCGTTAATACTATCACCCATTGTAGATAATGCATTCCGACAGATGTTCATGTGTATGACGCAAGTAAGAGATGAGTTCACATCTCTTGGTGATAATTATCAGCAGCTGCAGAAGACAACCAATGACTTACAGTCGCAGCTTAATTTATTGTCTATTGAGAATGCCTCTCTGAACACCCGCTACCAGGAATTACGCGAGGCATATCACAAATTGGAGCTAGAAAGCGAAGAAAAGACCAAGGAAGCCACTGCTGACTTGGATAATTTATTAAGAGCCCAGACAGTCCGCAATGCAATGCTAACACGAAACATGGGCTTACTAAGAAGGCACCTAGCCGCAGCAAAAGAGGAGAACCAGAGACTCCAAGAGCAGAATAGAGAGAATTTGGAAGCGGCATTGGACCATCCAGAACAACCCTTAAGTCCTAGCAGATTCAAGGCAATCCCATCCGAAGCAATGAAGATGTTGCTAGAAGACCATGTTAGACTGCTCGAGGACTATGATCGGATGAACGAAGAGCATCAGCAGCTAAAGGAAGATCACAAGCTACTACAGCTCAGAGAACCGGCAACACAACAAGTACAAGTAGCAGCAGAAGTACCAGAACCTGTGGACCCCTCTCCTGACCTCCTAGAGGAACTCAACTCATTACGGGCCCAGGTATTGACCCTTGAATCAAGGATTGCAGTATATGAAGCGCCACCAAGGCCAGATTCCCCACCTGAGCTTCCAGCTGACGAAGAAACGATCACCATCCCGGTGGAGGAAACATTTGAAGAGGCGTACGAGCCACAGCCCATCCCAGGCGGACGCGTCACAGCCGAGGGCCAGATGACGTATGAACTTCCGACCCCCGCGTGGATGAAGACTATTGAGGAAATTGGCACAACGCACTTAGCTAGAGTCAAGGCCCAGCTACATGCTATGGCCATGATCGAAGAAAGAATTTTGCAATCTCCCTACTTTGCTCAATTGGCCCCACGCAGGTACATATCCGGGCATGAGCTTCAATACAAACCTTACTTCATGCTAATGGCCGAATACCAGCTGGCCATAGAGAAGCGAACTGGCAAGAAACCATCACATGCAACTCAATTCGAGCCGGAAGACTTGCCACTGGATGCGCAACAAGGCACTATTTATCAACCAGAGTGGCGCAAAGATTTACTACAGAAGTATCCAGAAATGATGAGCACATGGGTTAAGGCACCTTTACATTTAAAATACAATCCGTGTTGGGGACCAGTGCCACGACGCCGCTCCTGGACTGCCTTTGCTATTAAGGTACAAAACAATAAGCAGTGCCAAGACTGGTTGAATTACCCCTATTTTAAGCCACCCATTGAGTTACCAACTGTTGGCTACATGATGGCTACAATTCGCCACTAGCTCCCTAGATTAAAGCATATGGATGATATAGCGGCGCATATGACTGTCAAAATCTTTGACATGATGCAAATGATTTTTAAAGTCTTCCGACGCGTCAAGGCACCACATGTCAACACCCCGGGCTTTGAGCATGGCAATTTCGATCTGGTATATGATATGAGTACTACGCCATCGCTACGGGTTTGTTATGCCTGGCACTGCAGAATAAAGTACCTACCGGCGTGCTACAAGCAGACATTCGAAGAGATGTTCACAACCGGCTTTTGGGAATACCATTCAGAGGTATTCATAAGCAGGCCTACACATTTATTACAATTATTTGCCTGTGAACGAATGGTCTATTCCACACATTATTAGCTCCCGCCACCGGAAGAACCGCAACCAATCGACTGGGAGAAACTCGAGGCAGACCTGGCCCGAGGCATTCGTATCTCCGAGCACACCCTCGCTCAAGACCTCCTACAGAACTATATCCGGCAGACCTCACAGCAAGGTTCTGTCAGGGACGACAGAAGCGAGAGGGAGGGGGGTGTTGGAAGCAGCCAGAGGCACAGACGACACGGAAGCATGTAACGACAGAGCAGGGAGCCAGTCGAATCGTTTTTCAAAGAATTATGTTTCCAAATACTTTCCAAAAACCTCCAACAGTGATTTTTATCACTATTGTAACATATGTAACATAGAAAACCCCATTTTGTAATCCATAGCTCCATTTTGTGCAAGCCGAGGAGTCCTCGAGCTTGAGGAGCTTAGGTAGAACAAGCGTATCAATTTTCGTTATTTTTAGACATCGTTTACCCTTCCAAATAGCATCTAGGACCTAATTTTTAACTATGCCGGTCACTAGATGTGAAACCGGTCAAAACTAGTCTAGAAACTATAAAAGGAGCTAGAGAGCTCATTTTTGAGGTTAGCTTGTTTGAGTAGAGAAGAGCTTAGAGCTATATTGAACTTGTAAGAGTGTTCTTGAGCAATAGAATTGATTTCTCACCTTCCATTGTGTTTTGCTTGTCTCTTCGTAGTGTGTGTGTATGTGTGTGTGCATCTTTGTGCTTCTCACCTTCACTCTCCCTTCATCTCACGTTCACGATCTTCATATCACTCCTATCTCTTCCGCGGATTGACAATTAAGGAGGTGAAGCTTCTTAACGTGGTACTTACCATTGTGCTAGAGCAACAGGTAGCCGTCTAGGCTGCTCTCCGAGAGCTACCAAAAATGAGCAGAGCCTCCAAAAATATGAAGAAGGAGGGCCAAAAAGAGCGCGCAGTCCCATTAAGAAGCAACCCCCCCCCCCCCTCTTTTCCGTTTCCTCCTTTTTCTGACTTCACTGTCGTCAGCCATGGTTATGGTTAAAGAATCCGTTATTGCTGCAGGTTTGACCCTTTTTTCTTCAATGCTCCCCTCTCACAAGAGCCACCAAACATCTAGAATAGGAACGAAATTAGCTGCAAATATGGTCAGAGAATCGAATTGGAATGATTCCTAAGCATGCTCTAACTTCTTCCCCATGTCATATTCTTGAAGGGTATCATTCACACCAAAATAGAGTCGAACATCATATGCTTGTTTCAAATTGCTATCATTTTTTTCTTCTGAGCCTTCGATGTGCCTTTGCAAGAATATTGTAACCAATTCTTTGGAGTGATGATCTATTCCCGTCCAATGGAAACCATACATAGTTCCACCCATACTGCTCTTGATCCATGCATCCACATTTGATTGGACCTTAATACTACCAACTATCAACTCTTCCTTGCAAAATACCTATATTCAAACAAATACTCTCCAAAATGGAACATGTTAGTGCATAAAGATTGCAAACTTTTCAGCTAACAGTGCCCATTTTACATGCTAATAGATTTTCAACAAAAACCAAAAATTATTTGAAGCACATAGACACTTCAGACTTTTCTTTCAATGGATATACCCATGCATGCCTGGAAAAGTCATCAATGAAAGTCATGAATTAAAGATAGTTTCCAAAAAAGGATGCCTGCATAGAACCATTAACATCATTGTGAACAAGCTACAATTTTTGAATAGCTCGAACTAAACCATCTATTGGGAAGGAGGGACATTGCATTTTGCCCAAAATATAGCCTTCAAAGACATGTTTAACATGTGCCTCAAGTTTGTGGAGAGAGGACACCATTTTAGATCGTAATTATAACAAACTAGCAACATTCAGATGACCAAAGCATGCATGCCAAAGCTTTGCATCTAACAAAGCTTGAGAATCATGTACTGTACATGCTGAATCATTCATAGATTTTTCATAGTCTATGAGCTTATACAACCCACGACATATAATGCCAGAAGTAATAATGACATCCCCATTTGAAAGATCATGAACTATACATCTATCATCATAAACTTCACAACCAAGACAATCTTGGCTAAAGCTAAAATTGATAACAAATCCTTCTTGATCCCTGTCACAAATAAATTATCCAACAATGTAAAAGAATTACCATTAGTAGTAGTCATCATGATCTTACCAACTCCCATGATAGGATAAGAGGAGTTATTGGCACATGTGAAAATATTCCCTGTAGGGGGTAGGCTCAAGTGAAGTGAAGAAATTGCACTGAATATGTTTGGTTGCCCCACTATCAAAGTACCAAACATCTGAGTCTACTACAGACATATACTGTTCATGAGAAGATGGGTCATAATTGCAAACAGTGGTAAATGCCAATTCTTCATTCTGCACAAGATTAGCATACTCTGTTTTGAGTGTAGATGCCTCTGCAACAACTATTCCAACCTCTTTCTTCCTTTCCTCTTTAGCAACAGTTTTGGACAACTCTTTATCACATGATCATTTGTTTTATAGTATTTGAAAAAAAAAATTCTTTTCTATTTTCTTCTCATCTTTTTCATCCTTCTTTGATTGTGCAAAATTAGTAGATTTTTGTTTACTAGTAGAAGAGCTCCATTTACCTTTGCCTTTCTGACTAACTAGGAAAGCTTGAGCTACAACATGCATAATGCACCTGTTCTACCTTGACTGATCTTCTTGCAGCTGAATAGAGACTAACTCCTCAAATGCTAAGGCATTTGGATTGCCTTTCATCATCAAACAAAGAGTAGAAGCAAAGCCTTCTAATATGAATTGGGAAGACCATTCAGAAGAATCTACAGAAGTGAATTGTCAAGCAAGACCATCAGCAAAAATCAAATGTTCCTTCAAATCTTTAATCTTTGTCAGAAAACTATCCATGGAATCTCCTTCATTCATATGCTCACTCTCCAACTTTTTTTAGAGGTAATCAACACGAGCCTCAAGTGGTAAGTGGATCCCATGCATCCTTAGTTGTTCTGCAAGAGCGAATTGAGGAATAATGGCACGTTTGATAGACAAGGATATCAATGCATGTGCTTTAGCATCTCTGCCATCCGAACAAATTTGCTCTACAGTAGGTGTCGTAGGAACTGCAACACAAATAGGAACATGAAAAATATCATCATCTTCAATGCCATTTGCATCACCTTCAACAACTGTGTTTGCATGAAAATCTGGCGGTAGTGATCCCCCCTTGGGATAAAACAACCCAAGTAGCCGAGTACCACTCAAGTAGCGAAAGATGCGTTTAACCGCCTGCCAATGCTTGACATCTGGGCAATGCATAAATTTGCTCATCTATGAGACAACAAACTGAATATCTGGCCTAGTAATGCATAAGTAAATCAAGCATCCAACAGCCTGCTGATAGGGGACAACATCAAATGCATCTCCAGCATCATGAAGACTCAATCGTAAACCTGTCTCCATAGGAGTGGCAATAGGCTTACAGTCTTCAAGGCCAAAACGCTGCAATAATGTGTCAATATATTTCATTTGACACAAAGCCATTCCACCATCAACTTGCATAAACTGAATGCCCAAATAGTGATGCAAATGCCCCAAATCAGACATCTCAAATGAGGCATGCAAGTCAGCCTTAAAATCAGCAATATGCTTCTCAATAGGACTAGTGAGCAGCATGTCGTCAACATAGACAACAATGATCAGACGCACATCATTAGCACGCTTAACATATAAGGTGCTTTCAGTTGGACTATTCTCAAAACCATGTGCGATCAGATAGGCATGTATCTTCTCATACCAAGCACGTGGTGCTTGCTTTAAACCATATAATGCCTTCTTTAACTTGCATACCTAGTTTTCATGCCCTTTCTGCACAAAGCCACGGGGTTGAAAAACATACACTTCTTCATGCAAGTCACCATTCAAAAATGCAGTTTTAATGTCCAACTGATGTACATTCCAACCATGATGGACTGCAAGTGCACAAATGCTCCGAACAGTAGTCATACGGAATGTAGGTGCAAAGGTCTCATCAAAATCAATGCCTCTTTCTTGCGCATAACCCTTTGCAATAAGCCTAGCCTTATACCTATCAACTGTACCATCAGGTTGACACTTCAGCTTGTATACCCACTTAGTGCCAATGGCCTTCTTGCCAGGAGGCAAGTCACATAAAGACCAAGTACCATTCTTCATTATTGCATCATATTCAGATTGCATAGCAGCCATCCAATTTTCTGAATTTTGTGCTTCATCAAATGAAACAGGCTCATTCTCATCACAGAGACTAGATGCAGCCATAGCATAGCAATCTGATGCAAAAGAGGCACTATGAGAGCCTGATCAAGTACGATATGATAGATCTGCATCTAATTTGCTATCTCGCAAGGTCTGCACCAGCCATTTTGGCATAGTTCTTGCCTGCTCAATATCAGCTCTCTCATCAATAAGTGCATCATGTATATCTGCATCATCACATGAAACCCGCAAAGGCTGAGAAGTTGCCTCATTAGGACTAGCACTAGACTATCCACCTGTAAAAAGAGGCAACAAAGTATCGTACATGTCTTTGGAGCTAACAGATGTCTCCTTAGTACATGAAAGCAATGGCTGAATAGCATCTTCCACAAGAAGGTGTCTACATAGGACCACATACATCTCTATGTACACAAACTGCAATTTTTGAGTAGCCCGAACTCAAGCATCTTTTGGAAAGGACGAACGCTCCATTTTGCCCAAAATACAGCCTTCACAAACATGTTTTCTAGGTGCCTCAAGTTTGGGCAAAGAGGATACCATTTCGGATTTCTGCAGGCGTAGCAAACTAGCAAAATTCAGATGACCAAAGCGTGCATGCCAAAGCTTTGCATCTGACATAGCCTGAGAATCATTTACTGCACATGCCAAATCATTTACTGATCTTTCATAGTCTATGAGCTTATACAGCCCACGACATAAAATGCCAGAAGCAATAATCACATCACCATTTGACAAATCATGAACTGTACACCTGTCATCAACAAATTTCACAACCAAGCCAATCTTGGCTAATGCAGAAACTTATAACAGGTTCTTCTTGATCCCTGGCACAAATAAAGCATCTGACAAAGTGAAAGAACTACCATCAGCAGTAGTCAAAATGATCTTACCAACTCCCATAACAGGATAAGAGGAGTTGTTGGCACATGTAATAGTATTCCCTGTAGGGGCAGGCTCGAGTGAAGAGAAGAAACTGCGCTGCGAGGTAATATGTTGGGTTGCCCCACTATCAAAATACCAAACATCTGAGTCTACCGCAGACATGCTCTTGGCATACAAGTCATAAGTAGAGCATACAAGCACAAAGGAGCAGTCATGGACAATACGGCAACAAGGCCCAATCATTTTTTAATAAACAATTTCATAGACTCCCTTTTGTTCAAGCCGAGGAGCTTGAGGAGTATTAGAATTAGCTACATACCAATTTTCATAATTTTTAGACTCCGTTTGAGCCCTCAAATATGCTCTAGAACCTAATTTTTAACTAGGCCAGACACTAGGTCTGGACAAGGCCAAAGCTAGTCAGAAAACTATAAAAAGAGCTAGACAGCTCATTTCGGAGGTTAGGTTGTGAGTGAATTGAGCTTATGTAAGAGACTTTTTTACTAATGCAAAGAACTCCATTGTTCCTCTCCTTGTTCTTGCCTTGTGTGCACGTGTGTGTGTATGTGTGTGCATGTTTGTGTGCTTCTCACTCACACACTTGTGCCATCACTTGCTCATAGTCTTCATACTAGTCCCCACGTCTCCATGGATTGACAATTATGAGGTGGATCTCCTCACATTGGTACTTGCCATTGTGTTAGAGTCACACCAAATTTGGCGCCGTTGTTGGGGAGAGAGCTTTGAGGACAAGCATGTGATGGTAAGACGTAGAGTTGAGACATTGGAGTCATAGGTAATATGCTTCCTTTTCCTTATTTTTCTTCATTTTTGCTTCTTTTTGCATCACCATCATCTTCCTCACCATCTCCCACCTCCATCTCCATCTTCACAAAAATTTCAGTTTTTGGTCATATTCCACTCCCCACCTCATTTCCCTCATGTCACTTGTGAGAGAGAGCAAGAGAGAGCTTGCATGCTATCAGTTTTTGTGTGTTTTTCAAGCTTTTGCTGCAGGATCTAGCTGTACCACCATCTCCAACAGCTTGTGCAGGTACGGAAAAACTCTGCACAGGTCCCAGGATGATGACCTCTATTTATTGCGACAGACAGAAAAACTTAATATTTTTTGAATGCATGTTTGGCACGATAACCTACACCATGAGAGCACTCCAAATCACTAAAAAAATTCTAATAAATTTGCGTTTTTTTAGTCTATCGCGGCAGACACAGTCTATTGCGACAGACAGGCCCATGACAGACGACAGACACCCATCTATCGCGACAGACACCCGTCCATCACGACAGACAGGAGCCCACGATAGAGACCGTCTATCGCGAGAAACACCATCTATCACGACAAACACCCGTCTATCGCGACAGACATGAGCCCACGATAGAGACCGTCTATCGTGACAGACACCGTCTATCACGACAGATCAAAACCATGACAGACGACAGACTCAGTCTATCGTGACAGACACCCGTCTATCGTGACAAACAGAGACCCACGATAAACGACAGAATCAGTCTATCGCGACAGACACCGTCTATCATGACAGACCAAACCACGAGAGACGATAGACCTCGTCTATCGCGGCAGACACCCGTCTATCACGACAGATAGGACCCCACGATAGACCCCGTCTATCGCGACAGACACTGTCTATCGCGATAGACAGCCCCACGTGACAGCTAGTGTCTATCGCGATAGACACCGTCTATCGCGATAGACACCGTCTATCGCGATAGACACGCATTTTCGGCAAAAAAATGGAGGGGTGTTTTTTTTTGAAAATTTGGGCTAAGAATTGGGCATATTTGCATATTCAATCACCTATACCATTACAAAGGCCTTAGAAAAATACAATAAACTCCTGAAATGTTATGAAGGGAGTCCCTATAGAAGAGATGGTGTGAACCATCTCTTGGGCTCCATTAGAAGGACACACACATGAGTGCCATGTGGCACTCATGTGAGATGCCACAGTACCTACTCCAATTAAGGAGTAATAAGTCAAGAGGGGGGTACGCAGCTGGGCGGCGCTTAATCGAAGAGAACTCCGTGTGTAGGACTGAGCGCGCGAACTGTGTGAAGAAGTCCTCGTGGACTGTGCAAGATCTCCCCCCCAAAAGTGAGGGGTATCATCAGGAAATTATCACACTGGTACCAGAGCCAGACGGCGATCGAGACAACAACCACTAGCAGTCAGCGGACGGCCACGGACACATATAACGAGGTGCCAGGCGGTCAACAAGTCAACCGACGGGAGCGTGTAGCAGTAGCCGATGGGCTTCTCCCTCCTCCCCTCCTCTAGGATGAAAGAGACACTCTAAAGCTCTTCTATTTATAGGCTTTTTTCTGCGTGCTGCGCCCATCTATGGGATAAAGTTCTCCCCCGTCGACAGTTTGAGTTTTTGTCATGTGACAGTCAACTCAAGCTAAGCACGGAGGTATATTTTCAAATTTTTTTTGCAATTTTAGAGTACAAAATTGAGGCCATGGACCAAGAATTTGGGCAAAATATTGATGAATACATGTAATATGGGCTGTGGAGATGGGTTATGGGTCTTGGGTTGATTGAAAATAGCTTCAATCCCTCAGTTTTGAGCTTCTTAAAGTCATCCATCCATGAAGATGAGGTTTTTCACTTTCCATCGGTGACATACCCGACTTCCCCGCACCATAGCTTCCTCTTACAATATCAGATTTCAAAAATCTTGGTCACGTTTCGAAGCTACATTCCTAAGCTTTGCTTAGAAACCATTGATGTTGGATTTGGAAGAGTTTTGCCCCACCAAAATCTCTCTGCAGTGCTTCAGCCAGAACTAGCCAGCCACTCCCGGGCGTAGTTTTTCATCATTCGAACTCCAAATCCACTTTTTTCACTTGGGATAGTCTCAAATTCTTGAAGTACAGGTGCTAGGCAGCCATTCTTGGACTGGCGAGGATTGATAAATCTCAGAAGTTGCTCAGTTTTACTCAGTTTGCCCGATTGGGGCTATTCCCACATGCTTTTGGTGTTGTTTTGGATGGTTTATGGTGTTTAGAACCTCCCTGGACCAGCCGGACATTTCCAATTTTCTTTTGGGCCTGGCGAGGATTCAAAATCAGCAGCCTAAAGCTTCAAGGACCACTTGGATTTCGCTTCCGCAGCTCAACTTTGTAACAGGGAAGTGCTCTTGTGATATATTTCTCTTCTTCTTGCATATTTGAGCTTTACTTCCATTCATTTTCATACACTCTAGTTAGCAAACGGGGGAAGGGAACTTAAACATGGAAACTAAAGGCAAACAAGTAGTTGAGATCACTTCTCCACCTAAAGAGCAACTAGAGGATCCTGATGCTAGAATGGAAGAAGTAGAACTAGGGCAAGAAATAGAAGAGAACTTAGAAGAGAAAGAGCCTTCACAGGAAGAATATACTTATGAAGAACTTATAGATGAATTTGTCACTCGTGACCAATTCATAGACTTGAAAGAGCAAACCCTTAAACTAGAGAAAGATCTGGGTAGCATCACATCTCTTATACAGCAGCTTAAGTCTCAAATGATCTCACTTGAGACTAGTGTCACCTCTTTCCTAGCTAGAAAGGAAAGAGAGACTCCTCCTATGCCTTTGGAGCTCACTAGGAAAGATACTTCTCTTCCTAGTAAGCATAAAGGAGTCTTAAGGAGGCAAACTCTATCCCTACTGACTGGACTCAGTTTGAGACTCAGTTTGTGTATAAGTGGTGGATGAGTCTTAAGGAGGCAAACTCTATCCCTACTGACTGGACTCAGTTTGAGACTCTTTTTCTAAAAGAGTTTCTTCCTGAGAATGAGGAGGAGAGGAATTGGGATGAGTGGGATAGGATTACACAGAGAGGTAGGCCTCTTTCAGTCTACCTATCCCACTATAGGGAGATCATTCTGAAACTTAAGGGCTTAGATGATTTTCAGAAGACCAGAGGGTTTGTTAGGGGCTTGGACAAAGCCATAAAGAGGGAAGTCAAAAGGAATGTGCCTAAGACGTTTGAGGAGGCGATCAAATATGCACAGATTTATGAGGACCATAACCGTCCTCAGTATACTCCTATGAAGACGGATCAGCCCCTCAAGCCTCTTAGTACGACTAAATTTAAGAAGAAGTTGCCTTTTGGGAAAAACAAAGTTTTTATTAAAAAACAAAGATCACAAGGGCCTAGATTATCCACATACCAGTTTGAGAAGGCCAAAAGAGAGAACCTGTGTTTTAGGTGCCTATCTCCTAGCCATTCATAGTGGAACTGTCCACTCAAAAAGGGGGAAGAAAAGAAAAAGGGACCAGAGTCTAGTACGGCCCCCGAAAAGGGCAAAAAGGCGGTCCTCCTAGTGCAGACCCTTCCTATTCATGGCAGCTCCAGCTGCAAGGGAGTGGAGGTGATGCACGAGGATGTTGAGCACACCTGTCGTTTGACTCAGTCATTATGGTCACATCAGTTTGGACCACATGACCTAGTCAAATTGCATGGTAGTGTATACGGGACCAGGGTGCGGGTCATGATAGATGACTCGGCTACTCATAATTTTATAAACTATGCTTTGGTCAAGAAATTAAAGATTCCCCAGTAGCCTAGTGCACATAAATACATTGTATCTATGATACAAGGGCAAGATAAAAGAATATGGGATACTATGGTATCCAATTTGGAAGTCAAGATGCAGGACTATACAGATTATATGGACTTCCAAATAATGAATATGGAGAGGACAGATCTAGTCTTAGGAAGAGAGTGGCTATGGGGATTGGGAGACACACTTAAACGCAGTTATCAAAATAACACACTCGAATTTGAAAAGAATGGAAGTAAAGTTTGTATTCAGGGAGAGAGAGATGTACCTAGTGCACCTCTCATTTCTTCACTAGAGTTGTATAGTCTCTGTTATTCTCAGCATGTACAGGACATGTTTTTATTGTATAGTCATGATATGGAGCATTGTACAGATAGCTCATATGATGTATATTTTCATGCTATGAATGTAAATATGAACAGGACTTTCTACTATTCTTTTTTGCAAGAGTGTATGGTTAAAAGTTTTAAGGATCTTATGTTTGAGTACAGAGATGTTTTTCCCACTGACTTACCTAGAGGGCTACCACCTGAGAGAGGGGACATTGACCATGCAATAGAGGTTGTTACTAACACTAGCCCTATTTGCAGACCACCTTATAGGCTTAGTGTTTCTCAGCATGAGGAGGTTGAGAAGCAATTACAGGATTATTTAGATAAGGGCTTCATCAAACCTAGTAACTCACCATGGGCATCGCCAATGCTCCTAGTTAAAAAGAAAGATGGCTCTATGAGACTATGTATAGATTATAGAGCACTTAATAAGGTAACTATCAAAAATAGGTTTCCAATGCCTAGATTGGAAGACCTATTTGATCAGTTACATCAAGCTAGGTATTTTACCAAGCTTGATCTTAGATCAGGATATCACCAGATCAGGATTAGGACTGCATTTAGAACTAGATATGGGCACTATGAGTTTTTGGTGATGCCTTTTGGTCTCACTAATGCTCCTGCCACTTTCATGAAACTCATGAATAGTCTTTTACGGCCTTATCTGGGACATTTTGTAGTAGAATTTTTGGATGACATTCTGATTGATAGTGCATGAGAAGAAGAGCACTTGGACCAATTGAGGAAAGTATTTCAAGTGCTAAGGGAAAATTCACTCTTTGCTAAGGAATCAAAGTGTGAATTTTTCAAGACAGAGGTTAGATACCTTGGGCATATAGTCTCCTAGGATGGAATCCAGATGGCGAACTCCAAATATAGCGAATAGCATATGCGTTTCGAAGATCTCAAGAAGACGCATCCAATGGCAGTGGTTTCACTCAATTCCGACGCTCCTACTTCAAGTTATGAGCGAAATACTGAGTCGCGGGAATATTTTCCTACACTTCAGCACTTCCTACACTTCGCACACACCTTACCTACAGCAAAGAAACACTTTCATGGATAGACAACACTCACAATCACTCTTTCCAAGCAATACACATGCATACAAGCTCACGATGAAGACGATAAAGAGGGAAGAAGACACAAATTCGAATTTTTGTGCTCTCTATTCTCACAATGGCAAAAAGTTCTTTACAAAGAGTCACATTTGACTTATATACTAGTGCCCTAAAAATGGTCCTTTCACATAAGAGACCGGCACTTTATTCACTAAAAGACTAATTTTCTACTATTTTACATGGGTAGGCTTCTAATCTTCTGTGGGGATGCATCTAGAGGACTCCTCTAGTGCCTTTACAACGGAAAATATATTACAAGAATGATTATGATACAACAAATGTGATGTCCAAATCGGAAAAATTTTGGGGCCCGTCTTTTTCTCTGCTTTGTGCGCTCTTTAGTTCTGCAACACTCTCCCCCTCTTCGTCTCTGTCGTCCCTTGACAGACTTTGCTTCCCGCACGCGTCCAGTGGTCAGTGTTGCCTGATTCTTGATCTTGCATTACGTTTTAGAGGCGCTCTGCTTTTCTTCGCACGCTCCCCTTGGTCAGTGTTGTCTGTAGTTAAACAGACATGCAGATTCGATGGCCTTCTTGATTCAAGCTCTATTACTCGAGAGCCTGTTGCACTTGTCTTGCCTGTTGACTTGGGTTGCCACGCACGCCACCAGTGACTAGGAATGTGCTGTTCTTAGTCACCCTCTTAAACTTTTCAGCCTCTACCCCTTTATAACTTTTGGTCCTCTGATTTGTCCTGGTTGCACACATCTGACCCTGTTGTATTGCTTTGAGGCTGTTTGCTTTTTTCCACCGTGCATGACCTGGATGCTTTGCCTTTTTGCCTGATGCGTGCCCCTGCGGGGCTCTGTGCAGAGATGGGTAATGCGCCCCTGCGGGGCTTCCTACAGAGATATATCTTCAGATATTGCTTTTTAGTGACGCTGCTTCTTTCGTTGTCTTCTTCTTTTCTTCTTCTTACTCGATTCTCCCTCAACACTGCCCCCCTCCTAGGCTCTGTCGTCCTCGACAGGCTTTGATAAGCGACGGGCATATGTTTGATAAACTCTTTGCTCTGTATCATTCAGCTGATTGGCTTCACGTATCATGAGTTGTTTCCATTGTTCTGCCTTCACACCGTCATTGGGTGGCTGTCTGTGATCTGCGAAGAAGCTAAGCTCATATGCCACTAATCTGGCATTTAAATTAGATGACATCTTCAAAAAGATCTCTGAATCTATCTCAAAAAATCTTGTAAAGAAAGCTTCTTCGAAGGTTTGCATATATACACTTGGCAAGAACATAATTCGAGAATAATAAGCCATTATTGTTGGGCGGCTAGGCATAACTGACAGATCAAAAATGAGGATCTCCGTGCCCTGATTAATGCCTATGAAGTTCAAAAATGTGTATGCCGCGTGCTTGAATACCTTCAAAACTGTGATGATCATGCTAAGTATTTTGTTGGTCATTTTTACAGCTAAATCAGGTACTGTCGCATAATTCTGTAGCCAAAATTCTATGGTTTTGACCATATAATCCTCCGTTGGTAAATAGTTATGTGGCGGGCTCGGAAGCAGAGGATAATTGAGCCACTGCTTATTGATAGTACCGCTTCTTTGTAGATCCAAAAATTCCCTGGTATCCCTTCTGCGTGGTAATGGACAAAATGAAGGGTTTACCTGGAATGCATATGGCGCTGCTTGCCAATGTACTCGTAGAGTGGAATGTTTCTCCAAAAACCTTCATCGCCATACTGGTTGTGCAGCTTCAAACTCCGCTTGTGTGTATTCGAATGTGTCATGTTTGAAGTTAAGCTGCTCATCTGGACTCTTGTGGGTAATCTTCATTATATAACGTCTTGTCTTTTCTTTCAAGAGTCCATATGGAATATTGAAGGGCCTCATGATTTTGTCCAGGTCTTTACCTTTGATCTTGGCTTCCTTCATGACTTTTACTACTTCATTTTCAAAATTTTCTGTTAATCGGGACACCACTAGTGCCCGTTCCTTCTGACTTATTTCTGCAGTATATGGCATAGGATGATCATCATGTATATCCGCCACCTGCTCACGTATTGGAGAATTATAGATCAGGTGAGATAGAGGACTTACCTCTACCTCGTCAGTAAGATTTTCCTTTCCTGGCACTACTGATGTCCCGATCGGTGCTTTGTCTTTCATCTGATTCTTCAGCTGTTCTATGCATTCATCTTTTTCTTTTATCTTTTGCATGGCTTCTCCGAGTGTTTCTTTAGTGGCCAATAGTTCTTTACCTATGTCAGCTACATGATCCATGTTTCACTGTAGCTTTGGACCAGTTTGGCATTCACCTTTTGTAATTGACGCTTCAGTTCACTGGTTTCATTGGCATATCTGCTTTTCCATTCCTCTATCTGGACTTGTTCTTGCTTTAGCAGCTCTTCATATTTCGAGATCTGATCCCGTAATTCTTGGTCTTTGGTTTCTGTGGATTCCTGTTGTATGAGTGGTTGATCATATAATAAAGATTTCATCAATTCTTTATTTCTGTTGCGTAGGCTGTCGTTCTCTTCCATATACAACTTGAGTTGTTGCTCTAATAGCATGCTTCTCATTTTCATTTTCTCTTTCTCAGCCTCGCTCGCATCATGTGATTTTTGCAACTCCGTTAATTGTATATGCATCTGTTGGTTCTGAGCGATGGATGCTTCATATTGTGTCTTGATTGCCAACACTTCAGTACTTTTGTTTGCTAATTCTTTTTGTGCTGCAATCAACTGTGCCGATAGCTGTTCACTCATGAGTTGAAATTGATTCTTTTCTCTTCTTGCTTGATCATAGTTGGCATCTATATCCATCATCTGTTGTTGAGTGTCCATGGCTGTTTGAATCATCTGCTTTACTACAGGTTTCAACTGAGTAACATCCACTTCAGCCATGTTTTTGGTATACTCGGTTCTTCTCCGGTATTGCTATCTTTTCCGTGTGCAATGTGTAATGTAGTGTCATGGGGCTGCCTAATCTGAAGCTGGATCCTTGGCTCAACCCCCATGTTTGCTTTATCTTCTTGAGGTGTATCATCGGGCACCTCGATCACAATCTGTTCTTGGGTTTGGAGCTCCTTCGTTTCCTTTCTCACTGGAGTTTGTTCTTCCTCTTTAATAGGTGGTTTTACATGTGCAACACGGGTTGTGTCTTCTTTGATGCTTATTTTTGTAGTGTCATTCAATTGAATGACGTGCTCCGGTTCCATAGATTCTTCGACTCTCTTTTCCTTTTCTTCCTGATTTTGTGGCATGACTTCTACTTGATCCACTTCATTCCATTCATCTTCTTGTGTTTCTGTTCGTATATCAGTATCTAATGTATCTTTTTCAGGACTGGATTCCGTGTTGGTACTAGAATCATCAATGCCCAGCTCTTTGTATCTTCCAGCTTGTTTTGGTGTTTGCTCTGGATTCCGTTGTGTCTTCTCTTGACTAGCCTGTCTATAATGATGGCCTTGAACGTTTAAATTTACCTACCCTTGCATGTACTGGTGTGTCTCTTCGAGGGCAGCGGAAAGATCTCTCTTTGTAATCGGCATTTGAGCCGTCGTGATCTTCGGTAAGAGATGAGTTCTCTTTGATTGTGGTGTAGCTTGGGCTTCCTCTTCCCGTAAACGCTTCGTACCCCTCATGGGTTTCTGTGTGCTAGTTCCAGCTTCTTCAACCATGACTCCCGATTTCTTTTTCTTAGGGACCGTAGCTGATTTTACATATCTTGCTAGTCCTTCCGAGTTTGGCATCTCTCTCAAACAGTTCTTCATTTCTAAAGCTTCATAAATCAGTAATGTAAGAGCTGAACTGCCATTCAAAAACTTCTTTTGCCCCCACTTCTTTTGTGCTTCAAACAATCTTTCTTGGACATACCCTGTTAAGTTGATTTTGTTTCCAATTTGCCTCATGGCATGTGATAGTAGTTGGACTACTATCTTCTGTGGAGTTGTATACCTGTGCATGCTGGGAAAGCAAAAATGTTGATGTACCAATCGCACAACATCTTCTATGTCAATTCTGTTAATTTCCAGGAAGGATCTCTTCTTAGGGTCATGACATTCTTCTTTCACACTAGTAATGCCTGCTTGATTCCATCCAAAAGCTCTATTAATTAACTCATGTGTGAATTGGATGGTCTTCCAAGTCCCTACTTTATCCAATACTCGTGCTTCTGGGACTGATATTTTTGTTGCGGCAGGTTGCATGGTATTCATGACCTGTGCACATCTCTGAAAGTCTGGCACATAGAGAGGTAACCTGAGGAATGCCTCTATGCCTGCTTGTGTCCATACCTCTTCAATATGAGGTAGTCCCTGTACGATCGTTTTGAAATCTTGTGACATGATTGGAAAGTAGTGATCTGTATCCATTATCTTGATAGTTGCCATGAAAATGAGATCTGCCACTGGTTGATCATCCCGGAACCAATGACCTCTTGCTTTTGTTACTGATTATAATGGAAGAAGTTGCACCTCTTCCTGCTGCGTAGATTCTAAATCAGTAGACGCCATCTGCACTGAATGTAGAGCATGAATTAGTGCCATACATTATCATAAATCCTCCTTTATTTGTTTGTCATAAGCTTGGTATTGCTCCGAGTGAATGGTGCCGTCCCTTTCCCGTGTGTGTGAGAAAGGTAATACCTGGATTTTCACATTTTTATGTATTTTTATATTTTCATCTGAAAAGGAAAATAGAAAAGTTAGTTCATAGCCGAAGCGGTTAGTAAATTTTTTGGAGTATTTTCTCAATATGTGTACAAGTGCTCTCCTATTTCCTCGTTAGGAAAATGTGCTTGACTATCTTGAAATAGAAGAAGGATGTGCCGAATGCTTGGCCTTGTAATGTGGCCCTATCATGCATACTTGGGGTCTCAAAAACTCCATATGTGTGCAATTGGAAGTAGTTGGCGTATGCATGCCGTTTGTTTTGTCTTTCGGCTTCCAAATTTGCTTCATTGTGCTGGGCCTTGTTGTATGTTGCCCATTTCCACTGAAAGTGGCTCTTTTCTTCTTGTATGTCTGCTCTATCTGCTTTGTAAATCTCGAAATGGTTCGGGTTGCCATTACAGACTCCTTCTTTCTCCAGTAACTCCTTTTCTGTGGTTGTTTTGCCTGTGGACCATATTGGCTCTTCTTGTTTTGGGGATCATCCCTTCGGTTTGGTTTCTTTGGAACGCAAGACTTAGGAACCCAAACTTGCGAACGATCCTGTTGAGCGGCTACGACTTTCTTTGGAATCCATATTGTAGCAACTTGTCGATGATTTCGTTGTTCAGACTGAGTTGGTTTTTGCTTTGATCGTTTGTTCTGATGTCGGTTGTGCTTCTATCGTCGAAGATACTCCTCCACTTGATCTTTCTTTATCCATGCTTGGTTAGAATATGGAATAGGGTATATTTTAATGGTTACAGATTTTGAATTACTTAGAGGACTAGTCTCTCTGATGCATGGTGTTATGATGAGGTTGGTTTCAGCTAGATTGATACTCTCAAGACTTGCTAGACTAGAACATGGTGTGCAAGCAAAATTCAATGTGTCCGCACATACAGTACTCGATGAAGGTGTTTCTATAGTGCTAGTGATTGTACATTCAGGACTTTGTTCATTAGAATGAACTGTTTGCTCCATGCTCACAGATGTGAGTGGTCGTTCATCTAGCAGGCTGAATACTTCACGATGTCCTATCCTGGCTGAGATGTATCCTAACGCCGATTGAATGGTCACCTCATATTCGTAAATCCAGTCTTGACCTAACACTACCTCTTCAAGTAAATCTTGGTCATGACACACTAACAGCTTTTGTTCCATAGTATTGTTGCCAAGATGCAACGGTAAGGTGATCTCACCTATGCATTGAGTAATTGTTCCTCCTATTCCTATCAACTGGGCCATCGATGGGCGTATTGTCTCCTGGAGTTTTTGGGTCAACGAAAACTTGATGTAGCTTACAGCAGCTCCTATGTCTATGAGAGCATTCACCAAGTGATACTCTGTTTTTCCGGCTCCCAAATTTAGATATGGTTTTGTTCGTTGCGATCCTAGGTTTTGGGTGGCTCTAAAATTAGCCATTGGGATGAGTTCTTCCCCTTGACGATATCTTTCATCTCGCTCTCTCATCCACTCTTTCCATTTCTTTATTCTTTCCAATGCTTCCTGTCTCGCTTCCTCTCGTATTCTTTCCTCTTCTATGCGTCTATTCTTGCCTTGGATTAATCGAGACATTGTTTCTTCAGTTAAGGGTTCTAGGTATTTTTTCACTCTACACCCACTGATGTAGTTTGGCAACACATCTCCATCTAAGGTTGCTAAGCTAATGGCTCCACTTGTAGATATACGATTAATAATTAAAGGACCATATCCTCTCTTCTGCAACTTCTTAGCATGCTGTTTCAAAGTATATACCAAAACTAAATCTCCTTCCTTCAAATTTTTGTCCTTGATGTGCGTATCAAAATAGGCTTTCTGTCGTCGTTTAGCAGCGTAAATACCTGCTACTGCTTGTAACCTAGTTTCATGAAGCTTTTCTATTTGGTCCAATTGAGCTGACAGTTCATGTCCTGTCCACTTGTAAGTAGTTGCTACTCTAAGAGTGGCAATCAAGAAGTCAATTGGCAAAATAGCATTTTGTCCGTACACTAAGTTAAAAGGAGTAGTGCCTATTGCGGTTTTATAGGCTACTCGGAATGCCCATAAAGCATGGTGTAACTGCTTATCCCAATCTGATCTACCGTTGTTAACGATTTTGGTGAGAACCGTACACAAGATTTTATTTGAACTTTCTGCTTGTCCATTTGCTTGTGGGTGATAAGGGGCTGATTTCTTATGAATTACTAAGAATTCATTCAATAAGGCTTCTATCACTTCATTAACAAAGTGCGTACCTCTATCACTCACAATCTCTATAGGTAGTCCAAATCTAGTGAACACGTTCTCGAAGAGAAACTTGGCTGTGGTTCTGGCGTCATTTTTCTTTGCTGCTTTTGCTTCAACCCATTTGGTCAGGTAATCTGTGGCTACAATTATGTATTCGGCGTGTGAACCTTTCGCTGGGGGGCTAATAGGTCCAATGAAATCTATGCCCCATTTTGTGAAAGCTCTAGCACTCATCATGGGTCTAAGTGGCATCTCATCTCTTCTAATAGGATATTTCGTTCGTTGACACGTATCACACCGTTGCACATATGTTATGACGTCTTGGTGTAGCGTTGGCCACCACATTCCAGCAAAGAGGATCATTTTGGCTGTTTTATCTGCAGAGAAGTGTCCTCCTGCAGCTCCTGTATGAGCCATCTCTAAGACGGAAAGATATTCATTTTCGTGAATGCACATTCGTAATTGGTTATCTTTCCCTCGTTTGAAGAGTTGTTTGCCTATGATGGCATAATCCTTACTTTGTTCTTCTAGAGCACGCTTCCTTGCTGAAGTAGCTCCGTCAGGGTACTCTTGAGTTTTCAAGAACTTTACTAGAGGCATACTCCATCTTGGTGCTATTATAGAATAGCATAAGGTAGAGTTCTCGTCTGGGATTTGTTCTTGACAAGTTTGACAGGTTGACACATAGTTATGTGCATCTCTTTGCATGGTTGGCCAATATATGCCAAATCTCTTGAGTGTTTGCCACGTTCCATTTGCATTCAAATGAGTTTTCCATTGATTTATGTGTGCTTTCTGAAGCCACATTTCTTGTTCCTCTTCTTCCACGCATCTCATCAGTAATCCGCTTGAGTCCTGGTGGTACAAACTTCCCGCAATGATGTGAAGGTTTTTAGTCCTCCAAAGGTCTTGCGTTTGGTTTGGAGTGATCCCATCTTTAGGTCCATGGGTAAGTATAGGGATCAATTTTTCTGCCCACTGAGGACATACTTCCAGGTTAAAAAGATAAGTGTCTGGCAGATCATCTGGTACTCCTATGGGTGGTTCTCCCTGGATCATTCGAGATAAGTGGTCTGCTCTTATGTGGGTATTTCCCTTCTTGACTATTACCTCAAAATCAAATTCCATCAGCAATAAAAACCATCGTACCAGTCGTCCTGTATTACAAGGCTTGTTGACTAGGTACAATAGGGCTTGATGATCAATGAAGAATTTGAATTTGTTTGCCAGTAGGTAATGTCTGAACTTTTTGACTGCGTATACCATCCCTAGGCCTTCTCTTTCTGTGGTAGTATAATTTCGTTCCGCTTGATTTAACTGTCTACTGGCATAGGCTATCGGGTGGTCTAATTTTCCTGTGTCAACTGGTTGAGCTAAGATGCAACCAATGGCAAACTTGGAAGCATCCACATGAATGTGAAACGGTTTATTCCAGTTGGGGACTCGAAGAATGGGTGCTGAACTCAATCGATTCTTTAACTCGTTAAAAGCTTTTTCGCATTCTTCGGTCCATTTGAACAGAGTCAATAATGCATAAAGAGGTCTAGCAATTATGGCGTACATATGTATGAATCTTCGATAGTATCCACAATGTCCCATAAATGCTTGAACTTCTTTAGCAGTTTTTGGTCTTGGTAAATCCAAAATTACTTTTATTTTGTCTTCGTCCGTTGAAATTCCATTCTTAGAGACAATATGTCCTAAGATTTTCCCTTGTCGCACCATGAAGACACATTTTTCAGGATTGAGGCATACTCGATATTGCCGACATTTGGCAAAAATCCTTTCTAGTTCAGGGATGTGCTCTGATCGTATAGCTGAATATGTACAAAGATCATCCACGTATACCTCCATACTTTTTCTCAGAAAATCCTTGAACACATGACACATCAATCTTTGGAAAGTAGCTGGGGCATCGTTAAACCAAAAGGCATGACTCTAAAGGCATATACTCCCCACTCAGTTGCGAACGCTGTTTTATGTTGGTCCTCAGGAGCAATGGCTACCTGATTATAACCTGAAAAGCTATCCAGAAAACTATAAACTTCCTTCCCTGCTACCCTTTCCAAGAGATGATCCGTAATTGGTAAGGGATAACTATCCCTTATGGTTGCGGTGTTCACTTTCTTCAAATTGATGCACACTCTTAACTTTCCATTCTTTTTTGGTACAACCACCAAGGGTGACACCCATTCCGTGTGCTCAATTTCATAGATGAATCCAGCATCTAGCAACTTGTCTATTTCTTCCTTTATTTTGGCTGAATACACATCATTGTAAGTGTATGGTCTTTGTTTCGAAGGTTTGGCTTCGGATGTCATGGGGATTCTATGCGCACATATAGATGGATCCACTCCTTTTAAGTCCTTATAGGTCCAAGCAAAGACATCCTGATATTCTCTTATGAGACGAATTAACTCTTGCTCTTTCTAATGAGACATCCTGTCCTATGAAGGTACATCGTTCCTCTCCTCCTTCCATAGTTACAACTATTTTTTTGGTTTGTTCCTTATTATCATATGCTATTCCAGGCTGTGCTTCTCTTTTCGGCATTTGAATAGCAATTTTCCTCTCCTCCACTTCATATTTTTTAAAATGAGCTGGTACCTCAAATTGGTCTTGGGGTTTGTTTTCTTCATCTTCTGATTCCCTTTCAACTTCTAATTCCCTTTTTTGTGTGAGTTCCTTGTGTTTTCCATCGGCGGTGATATTTATGTTGGTAGTACTATTTCCTAGATCCATGGGTTTAGGTTCCATTTCAATGCTCTCGTAGTCCTCCTTCCAGTCTTTCTCGATCACTTCTCCTTCTTCAGCCTCCTGAAGGACTACCATATACAGGCTAACATCATAACCCTCCTCATCAATACATTCGTTCATGGTCACTACTTCTTCATTTACACAGACATCGAGGGTAGCTAAGATTTCCATCCAACCGTGAGGTTCAAATTCTTCATCCGGAAATACTTGCGGCATGTAAGCTGGATCTTGTACAGATCTTGCTATTCCTCGTTTTTGCTGCCAACCTTTTTTTCTCTCCTCTTCCTTTTTTGCAGCTTGGCATATCCACAGATGAGTGTCCTCGTTCATCCAGGATTGATCACTAGAACCGGCACTATGAATCGATTGATCGTCTTCATCTTTATGGATTTGATTCCATTGAAGAGGTGGCACATCTTGATAAGTGTATGTATGTAGGTTTATTCTAGTGGTGGTTCCTGAGTGTTGTAGGTATACCGCGTCTTTTCCCCAATCTTGTACGACCTTTAGCTGTCTCATGAAAGGCCTTCCCAAGATCATTTCATAATTGCTTGGCCTTTCAAAGTGACATATTGCTAAAGTGTGTTCGAATTCCACTCCACACGTAGTGAAGACTACTCGTTCCAGTAATCCTAAGGGTCTTTCCGTATGTCCATCTACCATTTGTATTTTCATGCGTGTTGGTCTTAATGCTGGTTTTCCCCATTTCTCCCAAATTTCTTTGGTAGCAATACCCACACCGGCTCCTGAATCTAGTATGGCTTTGGTAGTGTAGCCCCTATAGGTGATTGGAAGGCAGGTATTTCCTTCATCTCCCTCACTAAAGTCTCCTACTTTATCCACTGGAATTCTCACTGTGTTTACTTCATCTGCTGTCTCTTTCTTTTCCTCCTTGATTTCCCATTGATTGATTAATTTCTCCTTTAAATGTGGTTTTACCTTTAATAGTTCTTCAAATGTCAGGGTACATGGGATTTTTACCTCTCTAAGGCGTTGTATGATCTCCGATGTTTGAACTGATGGGTTCGTTTCTCGTTTCCTCATTGATGGAATGCGATACAATTCTGAATTGTGCTCGTACTCCCCTGTGTAATTGGGCAGTTCCTTTACATCTTCTTCTTCTTTGTCACTTGCATCCATTGGAAAAATTTCTTCGGAATTCAGTTCAGGTATTGAACCCTCTATTTCATTTTCTGCTTCTAATTCTTCAAAGGGCGGTTCCATTCCTTCTACCTTCTTCCACTTGTCTTCTTGAATTCGTGCCCATAGATCCTTAGTCCAGTTTCCTTCTACTTCGGGAACTATGGATCCTTCCTTTCTCTCAACACCACGTTCATCTTCCTGTGGTCTCTTTACTTCGAGCTTTTCATGAATGTTTACACACTCTTGGAATTCTCCTTCAGAAATTCGGGTATTGGGTAAAGGCGATGCAGGTTTTTCTAAGGTTTGTTGTGCAATTTCTATCAGTTTCTTGCAGATTTCTAGTCTTTCTTTTTCTAAGTCGCCTCTTGGATATTCTCTCTCGTGTTGCTCTATGGTAGGTCCTGCTCTTATTCTTGCCTTATATGCCTGAATCCACATGGCTAATTCTTCAGGCATAGGATCTGCTAACACTGATCCTACCTCCTCTTTCTGATACTTTACATTTTTGTTCTCTTCTTCCTTCTTCGGTTCTTCTTTTGGTTTTTGTTCGTTTTCCTCCTTTTCCTTCCTCTATAATAGCTTCTTTTCTTTTAATCTCTCTCTTCGGTGCTTCCATTTTTGTGACCTTTTACTGGCAATACTTTTCTCTGGTTCTTCGGAGTCTTCAACTCTTTGAGGGATGGGTATGTCCCTCACTTTGTCACTTTGATTGTTCTCATCCGTTTTATCAGGGTTCTCTCTGGCTTTGGCTCTTGTTATGGCCTTCAAGGGTACGGTGTACACTTTATCGCTCCCTGATGATTCAATCACTTCTATCACATTAATCTGCACATTAGATGTGACTTTGTTGGGGTTCTTAGGACAATCTCTGAAAAGGTGTTCCTTACCACAATCGCTACAGTAGCCTTCCCAAATTCGTTGTGGTGGTGGTGGGTTTGGTAATGTACATTCTCTGATATAGTGGTCACCTCCACATCTGTAACATGGTCCTCTGGGTACAGGCGGTCTATTCATTGGTCGAGGTGGCATGGTTGCTCTAGGAGCCGCGTACATTACTGGGACATATTCCTGCTCGTATCCGTATGAACTATCCGGTACTTCCATGTCATAGGCATATGGGTCGTACAGTTGTCCATTCTCTATGATAGAACTTTCATAATTAGGACATATTCCTTGGCTATGATTGTAAGATAAGTCATATGGTTCATTGCTAGCCAAAGGTGTGGCTGGGACTAAAGCTCTCTCTAGATTTTCTTCAGGTTGAGCAATCTTGACCGGGACAACGTTCTAAGGATGGGGTGGTTGTTGTCCTAGCACTGGTTGTGGTTGGGTGTGTCCCTGATAAGCATATGGTCGTGGTGCTAGTGCCTGCGGCTGATAAGAAGGATACCTAAACGCTTCACCTCCCTGATGATTCTGAGGGTATCCGTATGGTCTCACGTATTGCTGTGCGGGTCTCGCTTGTCTATTGTAGGGACAATTTTCCATGCTATGATTTGTGTATTTTTGTTCCACACTGCAATATTGTAGAGGTCCTGGGACAGTGGGTCTATTATAACCATAAGCTGGTGGTGGAACTACTCCCCTAGTACACAAGTGAGAAGGATGATCACCTCCGCACTGCATACACCTTCTAAGCATGGGTACTCTCATTGGATTATTGGGGTAGTTCCTTTGTCCTTGAACATTCAGTTTTTTTGCTACTAAATCTGCTATTTCCTCCACATTGTTTTTAGATATGGATGCGTTACTAGTCGAATCTTCGCTTTTAGAGCTTCCTTGTGGTATTTTCAGATCCTCTGCAAGGTTATCTTCTAAATCTATGCATTCCTTCATGCATTCCTGCAGGGTCTGCACCCTTTTTACATACACTAATGACCTCAAGGATCCGTTCAATAATCCTTCCAAAAATAATGATACCATTTTATTCTGTGTCGGTCTCTCTTCCACCGGGCATCTGTCTACATATTGTTTGAATCTTCTCGCGGCCAATCTTACTGACTCGGTAGGGACTTGTTTGAAGCTGTGGATTAATGATGAAGAATTGTTTTTAATTCCTGATTTGGTAAATTCTTCAATCATTTCTTGATATACTTGCTCCATGTTCTGAAAGGTATTAGGGTCCAATGGCTGAAACCATGCCAATGCTGTGTCTGACAGTGTAAGACCAAAGGACTCATATTGAATCAAAAAGTCTTCTACCTGTTCGGCTCTGATTACTTGTTTGAATTCCGCTATATGGTTGTAAGGTTCACTAGAGCCATCATAATGATTTCTCATACATTTGGCAACTTGGATCGGCCTTAGTCGTCTTCCTGCTTCAGGTTGTCGAGGCATCACTGGGAAAATAGGTCTTCCTATAGGTATGCCTGGTCCTCTTACTACCGGCGGTCTGAATGGAGCATGAACTCCATGTTTGGGGTCAATAGCTGGTTGAGGTCGGTAGTTAGGGTTAATTGCAGGTATTGCAAATTGCACAGGAGGTCTGACGGGGATGTGAGTTGGTTGGGTCTGTTGTGTTTGTTGTGTTTGGCCCGACTGTTGATATGAATCATTATGGGACGTTCCCAGTGGGTTTCTTGAAGTCGTGGCTTGGTCTCTAGGCGGGAACACTGGGATGTTTTGATATTTCAATTCTACTCTTTTTGCTTCTGTTATGGGCCAATATCTTCTCTGATTTTTATCCAGATAAGTGATAATGGTGGAAAAATCAGGATCTTGCAACTCATAAATGGTGACGGGGTTAGGAGCAGCTTCCCAAATTGAGGAATGTGCTCTAAGGAGATGATCCATCCCATTGATCAAATATACATCCATCAAGGTGTCATCTTGGGGAATTAAATCTCCTCTCCATATTCTCGCTACCGTAGATCTTCCTCTAGGCGTAGTTACTTGCTCCTCATTCCCTCCTCCATTTAAGTTTGCAGTATTATTTTCTTCACCAATTTCATTGATGTTCTCTGGGTGTTCTGTGACAACATACTGGATATCTCGTTTGTCCATGTACAGTCCTCCTACGTACTTGACTGCTGGTCTAGGCACTATGTAAGCTTCTGATGCTTTCTTTAACCTGGCCACAGATCTGTTTAGACCATCCAGATAAATGGGGATCTCATTGTGATTGGTGTTCACATACTCCAAGGAGGTTCGGTACTCTCCCTCAATGATTGACATCATGCCAATCATGGGTACTGTGTTCTGCATGTCCTCTGAAGCCATGGGAATTTCTTCTTCTGACTCACTGGAGGTCTCGGAATAATGTGAACGGTTACTTGGCTCTGTCACACTACCTACGGAAGAAATTACACTTCTTCGGCTTCCTAGGGTTCTTCCGGATCTCAGGTTCATCCACTACTAAACTCTGATCAGACTTTGATACCCTTGGGCCTTTGGCACTCTTCTCTATAAGTCAAAAATGTCTAGAAGACGTGGGCTGGAAAGATATGACTGAAGAAGAATTTCTACAATTCACGATACTTGTCTCCAAAAATACACGATACCCGATCTCTGGGTTCAGACGATACACGATCCCTGACAGATATCGCGATACCTGATAAACGATACCGATCGCTTGAATGAAACGATACCGATACCTGGAAGAAGACGATACACGATATTTGGTCACAGGCGATACACGATATTCGAAAGGAAACGATACTTGGAATAGACGATACTCAATGTGTGAGAAGTATCGCGATCTTTGATCTAGGCGATCTCTGGGTAAAACGATACTTGGCTAGGAACGATATACGACACTTGGGATCCTACGATACACGATCTCTGAACTGAAACGATCGACGATATGCGATCTTCGGGAAGTATCGCGATCTCTGAGGAGCGATACACGATACTTGACCCAAACGATACACGATCTTTCACCAGACGATCGCTGGTAAAACGATACACGATACTTGTTAGGTATCACAATCTTTGACTAAACGATACTTCGCAAGTATCGCGACCGTCATGAAACGATACATGATCAACGATACACGATAGACGATCGCTGGGAAAACGATCTCTGACCAAGTATCGCGATCGGTATGGAACAATACATGATCGGCAGGAAATATCGCGATACTCGACCACAGGAGATCACGATACTTGTGAAGTATCGCGATACTCGACCGCGGGAGTAAAACGATACTTGACCCTTAGACAAGTTTTGAAGAATGTTTTTTTAGTTTTGATTTTGACCCCTTGATCTCCTAGCTCCTCTCTCTTTTCCTCACTCTCTGTACCAAACAAAACACACCTTTTTACCCCCTGAAAGCTCTAACGATACCTGGCGCAGATCGTTTGGTTCTAGCAACTGGATTCAATTGATAAATATGAACATCTGTGAATGTGCTTACCTCAAGCTCACTCTCTCAACACTTTAACCACACCTCAATCGCTCTGCGCAGCCCACACGACTCAGTCCACAGCTCACGATACTCGACAGTGATTCTCCATGATACTTGCTCAAAATAAGTGATTTTCAAAATGACTCTTTGTGGTTTTTATACTTGGGATTTTCTATTTACTGAAAATGAAAAAAAATCAAGACAAGAAGTGAGAGCTACTCTAATCTACTCCCTCACTCTTCCTACTCTCCTCCTACTACTCACTTCCCTAAACTAACAACTCACTACACACACTCCAAGAATGAGAAGTAGCAAGTGCGGCTGAAAATGACTTACCAAAGAAGAGAAGATTTCCACTCCTCCACTTACTTCAATGCAAAAAGCTACTTACCATCACACGAATGCCTCGGTTTGATTCGTCACTCCCCGGCAACGGCGCCAAAAAGTGTGTTGACCTAAGTATCAACTTAGGGACTTGCGGAGAAAGAGACTATACCTCAATCCCCTCACAAGTGCATATAGTGGGGATACACGCTTTTAATTATCAATCCAAAGAGTATACAAACCTAGCCGAGTGTATGAGGACATGCAATCATGTAATGATCAATGCGAATGAACTACTCAAAGAATGTAAATGAGGCAAAGACCTATCCAAACAAGCTCCAACTGTTGGTCAAGGCGAAACGATACTTGGTGCAGCAGCCGTCAGTATTTTGGACTTTTCTCCCAGCTCCGAAATCCAAATATAGCGAATAGCATATGCGTTTCGAAGCTCTCAAGAAGACGCATCCAATGGCAGTGGTTTCACTCAATTCCGATGCTCCTACTTCAAGTTATGAGCGAAATACTGAGTCACGGGAATATTTTCTTACACTTCAGCACTTCCTACACTTCGCACACACCTTACCTACAGCAAAGAAACACTTTCATGGATAGACAACACTCACAATCACTCTTTCCAAGCAATACACATGCATACAAGCTCACGATGAAGACGATAAGGAGGGAAGAAGACACAAATTCGAATTTCTGTGCTCTCTATTCTCACAATGGCAAAAAGTTCTTTACAAAGAGTCACATTTGACTTATATACTAGTGCCCTAAAAATGGTCCTTTCACATAAGAGACCGGCACTTTATTCACTAAAAGACTAATTTTCTACTATTTTACATGGGTAGGCTTCTAATCTTCTGTGGGGATGGATCTAGAGGACTCCTCTAGTGCCTTTACAACGGAAAATATATTACAAGAATGATTATGATACAACAAATGTGATGTCCAAATCGGAAAAATTTTGGGGCCCGTCTTTTTCTCTGCTTTGTGCGCTCTTTAGTTCTGTAACAAATGGGCAAAGAAGATGAGTGAACTTGAGGAAAGTCTGCGAGAGACCAAGGCCAAAATAATAGAAATCACATCTCAAACGCACTCTCACACCCCACCTCCACTACCATCCCCTTCACCTTCCATTCCTCAACCTTCTAATCCACCACACATAACCGACCCACCACCCCAAGTAGGATCAGTCTTAGTAGATCCCACTCCCGAAGACATAGATATGATGCTTAGAGCATATCAGGCCAGGATCCAGGAAGGGCCAAATGTTACGGATCATAAAAGATGTTACCCTAGAGCTGACCTAGAGCTTGAACGAACCAAGTTGTGTGCCAAGATGGTGGAATTGGCTCAAGCCATGTTTGGGTCCAGTCGCCTCTTCAATTGCTCTAGCTCCACTAGAACACCATTGCATTTTGATGTTCTATTGGATAGGTTGGAGATGATAATTGCAAAGTCTGGAAAAGGAGCCAACTCCCAGGCTACAAAGATGAGATGCCATTGAAACCTATGATGGGTGGACGTGCATTCTCTAAAAGGGGAATAGACTTTGTTGGTCCTATTAATCCCCCAGCCAAGGGTTCACATGATGAATACATCATTGTGGCCACATACTATCTAACCAAGTGGGTAGAAGTAAAAGCCACAACGAAGAATGATGCTCAAACGACAGCAAAGTTCTTATTTGAGAATGTGTTCACTAGATACGGATTGCCAATAGAGTTGGTGAGTGATAGAGGCAGACACTTCTTGAATGAAGTCATAGAAAACCTTCTCCAAGAATTCTTGGTGATACATAAGAAGTCTGCCCCCTATCATCCACAAGCTAATGGATAAGCCGAGAGCACAAATAAGATTCTATGCAATGTATTGACAAAATTGGTTAATAATAAATGGTCTGATTCGGACAAACAGCTACACCATGTTGTTTGGGCATACTGAATTGCCTATAAAAAGGTACTCCAAGCCACGCCCTTTCAAATGGTTTTCGATCAAAATGCTGTGCTACCATTAGACTTTTTGATACCTACGTTGAATGTAGCACAAGAGCATGACTGGACAGGCCATGAGCTATCCTCCAAAATCTTCGATCTTGAACAATTAGGTGAAACACAATTGAGGGCTGCAGCAGGAATTTATGCAGCCAAGAAGAGGCAAAAGGCATATTTCGATGCACATGTGAAGGATAAGGGCTTGAAAGCAAGAGACCTAGTCCTAGTTTACACCTTGAAGCAACATGCACAAAAATTAGAGAAGAGAGGCTATGGACCAATGATTATCAATAGGATCTCCACAAGTGGAGGAGTTCAACTAGCCACTCTAGAAGGCGATATTCTACCAAGTTACATAAGTGGATGTAGAGTCAAATATATCAAGAACCCCTCACGGAGGAGATGTTAAATCGACTCAATACTGCAAAGAAACGTAAAGTAGAGGAAAAGCGAATTCGAGAAGAAGCACAGGCAGAAGCTTTAGAACGCATCCGACGAATGAAATTGAGGAGACAGGGTAGAGATCAGCCTAGGCCTGACACTCAAGAATCCCTAGGTTATCACATGGCCATGTGCGAGGCTTCAGGTGAATGTTCCCATAGGATAGTCGATCGAAGAACTTTTGTGACCCTAGAAGTAGGAAAAGGAGAGAGTGCAAGGACCATGAGAGCTTTAATTGACTCAGGAGTAGCCACTAGTGCAGTTCAACTTTCTTACTGCCAAAAATTACAATTGAAGTTCAATCCTATAGAGGCATATCTCATCAGGTAGGGACGCGTGGAGACCCCTTGCATGGGAGAGGTGGAACTTCCCCTCTACATTCAAGAGGTTCTAATGGTAGTCAAAGTGCTAGTATGTGAAGACGAGGATCTTACCGAACCTCTTGTCTTGGGCCAAGACTGGATCTATGATCATGCAGTCAACCTCAACCCAAGAAGTGGACTTCTTCAGGCTTGGGTAGGCCAAAACTGCATCACAATGGAATTAGAAAATCAAGCACTTAGGCCATTAGAAGAGGCACCAAATCTTGGTCCCTCCAGGAACCCACATGAAGATAACGATGCTATTCTTGTCCAAAGTTCTATGGTGCAGAAGATTGTCACTCTTGACGAACATGCAGAAGTTGATGAGGAGTTCCCTTCTTTTCCAAAAAGAATTCGAGGAAAGCAAGCCGGAGAACACATGACACAGAGGAGGCCGATGATCAAGAAGCATAAACACCAACCTGTACAATATAGAGTACCTCTTGGCATGAAGCAGATCTGGGTACGCAAGGGTGAACAACCCTCGGCTTTGGAGACAGGATCCCAAAGAAGCACCAAACGAGCTACAGTGTCGAAGATTACAACGAAGGAGTATCCTAGGCATCGATCTAGACAAACTACTTTTATTTGGGTTCCAAAGCAGTCAATGAAGGCTATCCCAAATGCTAGACAAATATGGGCGCCCAAGACCTGCTTACGAGCTCAATTAGATTCACCTCCATTCACAAGATTGAATCAACACCCACAATCACCCTTGGCACAAATCCCAGGGTGAACATCTACACTCCAAAATACATCTTCGATCACGCCTAGGAATGTCGAGAAATGGGTACCCAAAAGGTCCCAAATCCAACACAATCCAGTCCACAAACCTTTACATGTCATCACCACTAAAAGTTACACTTCCACCATCAAAGTTTGGAGACTTAAACCCCGTATCAAACCACCTGACCCAATTTTGTAAATTAGTCCCCTCTAATGTAGGTGCATTCTGAGTACATTGCACATCCAAAGTATGCATCTAGGATGAACAATAACCTACTAACCCACATTTACACACGTCACAAACACTTCACCTAGTAACCTCTAACCACTCGGAATGTCATGTTAGTATTGTGGAGGGAACACCATAACATCCTGTTTCCTATGCAATGCTAATGTGCCTCTCTTCTTCTAGCAGATAAGCATCAACAAATACAAGCACTCTCATGGCAGAAGAAGCAGGTTCGAGCTCACAAGCAAGAGTAAGTACAGCAGGGATTAATGTGGAGAGTCTACCTATTGAAGCACTAATGACTGAACGACCGGTAGAGCTGCAACACCTCCAACATATACCTATACCAGACCCTCCCACAGGAATAACAAAGAGAGTCCATGCAAATTCTCATTGGTTCAATGGCATGCCAGGGCCCCTAGGAGAGTCCAAGTATATCTGGGAGTCCAAGTGTGAGTATGATAGATTGGGTCCGATTCCAATTCTTCTCCAAAGAATTTGAGACCCTCTAGAACACACAAGACCTTCAAACCATATGGCAATGTGCAGGGCTATCAGAGTACTTCGAGGCACCCTTACCCAAACCAGATCTCCTACGATGTTACTATTTGGTCTCAACATTACAGGCTAATGCAGAAAAGGACAAACCAGGAACATTCGTTCTTCCTTCTTTGCTGGGCAACAACGAGTTGAAGAGGTTCGAACTTACCTTGGAATTGGTGAGCTTTGCTTTGAATATGCACGGCACACATGTACCTTCTGAGAAGGATGCTCTCATTCCCACTAACATGAAGGATCAGAAACTACTGAAGCTAAAAGATATGGCAGCACTCACACCAAACGTGTCTATCCCTCTCCGTATGTGCAAGCAACATTTTGCTTTTCCTGGTCAAAATCGATTCACACAACCTCACAAAAGAATATGGTTCGCTCTTTACTTGGCGGAGACAGGTGCGTTACCGATTAAGCTTCCTGTATGGATTGTGGAGCAGTTATATGAAGCAAATAAAAGTTCATCTAGAAAACTAGTGGTGAATGGTTGTTGTGCAATCACACGCATTATCTACAGATGCTTAGCATATGATGTACCCATTGAACGTGCTTTAACTTGGGCACAACTACAAATGTTTAAGAGACTCAAAACTACCACACATCAATCCAAGTGCATGAGGGGCTCGATTCCTTGTGTCCAGACACGTGAAGTTCTGACTACTCCGGAAGTCTCGCCATGAGGGGAGGCCACTGTACCTCCCTTTACCATTAGAATACCCAGGTCTAGATCTGAAGGTACATCACAATCTGCCCCTTCGGCTCCTCCTGTCCCATCTGAATTTGAATTTTCTATGATTGGAGATGTTGAAGGGATGAGCACCTTCGACTTTGAATCATTCTTGCAAAATACCCAACTCTCCGATGTCGAATTCTTCTCGGACACAGAAGAATAGGGCACCTCTTCCCAAAGACGGAGGAAATCCGCAGAAGGCCACCATGTACATTGGGATGACGATCAGCAGGGTCAACAACCAGGACACCTAGAAGAAGAAAAAGCAAAAGAAGAAGAAACCACGGGAACCCCCGCATATACAACAGAACTTGGAAGGCTGTATCAAATCATGGAATGAGTGCGATCGCAACAACTGCTCACCGAACAGAGTAGTAGGGTGCTCATGGCTCAGCTATTGGAAGAAGCTAGAGTTGACTCCAAATACAGCGAAGGCCTACTATTGGTGGTAGAAACGTATGGAGTAGTGGAAGCAGTTCGAGCAACGATCCAGAGGCCTCCTGTTCAATATGACCGGCAAAGATTCCAAACACGACCACGGTCTAGTAAAAACATCCAGATTCCCATTACTATGGGGGAAGGACCTATTATTACATTCAAATCCATTGAGATTACTTCCCAAACAGCCTCTGGCCAAGAGCTCCGAGTCACCCAGGATGAATCAACCGAACCACTACCAGCGACACCTCCACCGTCACCTCCTTGAAATCAAGCTAGAGACACCACCTCGATTACCCAACCCATAGAGCAAACCTTCATCTTCCGTACTCCCACCTCTGGTTCAACTTTGTTCTCCACCTTTGAAAACCCTGTCTATCAAGGTTCTCATGACGAGCGCACAATAGTGCAAAATCAGGCCATGAGAGTCATAGAAGAAAATGTGTTACAATCTAATTACTTCAAGAACTTGTCATCTAGATGCTTATCCTCTCATCAGAACTCCAATACAAGCCTTACTATGTTATTCTGGCTGACTATAATGCAGAAATAGAGAGAGTCACGGGTAAGATTCCTTCATTCGATACCCACTTTCAACCCAAAGACCTTCCTCTAGCGGTGCAAAAAGGCAAAATCCATCAACCAACATGGCGGCAGAAACTTTTAGAGACATATCCCGAAATGCTGCACACATGGAACAATGCACCTTTACATCTACTTTACATCCATGCTATGGCCCCGTTCCACGACGCAGATCATGGAAAGCATTCAACATAAAGGTACAGAATAATGCTCAATGTAAGGAGTGGCTCAATTATTCATACATAGCGCCACCGCAAGGACCACCATCGATAGCATACATGATGGCCACAATTCGACATTGGATGCCTCAACTAAAGCCCATGCTAGATGTGGTGGACCAAATGATGCTTAAGATTCAGGATATGATGCAGGTAGTACTCAAAACCTTTAGAAATGTAACAGCACCACAGGTACGTCTACCGGGGTTTACTAATGGAAATTATCATTTGGTGTATGACATGAGCACCATCCCCGACATTCGGGTAGCTTATGCTTTGCATGCACGAATCAAGTATCTTCCCGCATGCTATAAACAAAAATTTGAGGACATGTTCAGAACAGGTTTCTGGGAGTATCACTCGGAGGTCTTCGCACCTAAGCCCACACACCTGCTTCATCTCTTTGCCTGTGAGCAATCCATGTACTCTGAGTACTACACAACAATGCAACTGGATGTCCCAAGTGCAATTAATTGGGATGCATTGGAAGCTAATCTAGCAAGAGGTCTATGCCTAGGTGAACACGAGCTAGCCACGAATGTCCTACAATACTATATCGACCACCCTATAACAGAGCACAAGTCTGCGACACTACAAGAAAAAGGGGGGCATAGCGACGCCCCCGAATCGGGAAAAAAACGAAAACCGTCGCTTATGCGACGAAACCGTCGCATAAGCGACGGTAAAAATTTCTGATTTTTTTTTTGGCCGAGCATCGTCGCATAAGCGACGATAGCGTCGCATAAGCGACGCTAAACCAGAAGTGTCGCTAGTAGCGTCGCAGGTTAGCGACGCACTTAACGACGATGGCAAACTGCAGAGCGTCGCATATGCGACGCTCTGGAATGTAAAAAAAAAATTCAATTCTCCCGGCACATTTGTGCCGGGCCTTGAACGCGAGGAAGAATACAGACCGAGAGAGAGAGAGAGACATACAGCACGCGAGAGGGAGAGAGAGAAGCGAGACATACACAAGGTATGCGCACACACACACTCACACACACACATATACACGCATAGACACACACACACACACATACGCAGACACACACACACATACACACAAATACACACATAGACACACATACACAAGACGCGCACACACATACACACACATAGACGCTCACACACATACACACACATATACACTCACAGACACATACACACATAATGATGCATCCACACACATACACATGCATACACACATAGACACACATATACACACACACACACATATGCATACACACACACATAGAGAGACATACACACACATACACATACATGCATACACATACACACATAAACACATACACACACATAGACACATACACACATAAACACATACACACTCATAGGTACACACACATACACATAGACACACACACATATAGTATATACACACACATGCACAC
This sequence comes from Ceratopteris richardii, assembly GCA_020310875.1. Classification (NCBI taxonomy): domain Eukaryota; kingdom Viridiplantae; phylum Streptophyta; class Polypodiopsida; order Polypodiales; family Pteridaceae; genus Ceratopteris; species Ceratopteris richardii. The sequence continues at coordinate 112,560,568 of CM035443.1, read as the reverse complement.
ATAGACACATACACACATACACATGCATACACACACATACACATGCATACACACATACAGACACATATACACACACATACACACACATATATGCATACACACACATAGAGAGACATACACACATAAACACATACATGCATACATTTGCATACATAATGCATATGCATATGCATATAATGTACATACATACTTACATGCATACATAATGCACATGCATAGATACATACACACACACAGATACATACACACATAGACACATACACACACATGAACACATACATACTCATAGATACACACACATACACACACAGACACACATACACATAGACGCGCACACACATACACACACATAGACACTCACACACATACACACACATATACACTCACAGACACATACACACATAATGATGCATCCACACACATACACATGCATACACACATAGACACACATATACACACACACATATGCATACACACACACATAGAGAGACATACACACACATACACATACATGCATACACATACACACATAAACACATACACACACATAGACACATACACACATAAACACATACACACTCATAGGTACATACACATACACATAGACACACACACATATAGTATATACACACACATGCACACATAGACACATACACACATACACATGCATACACACACATACACATGCATACACACATACAGACACATATACACACACATACACACACATATATGCATACACACACATAGAGAGACATACACACATAAACACATACATGCATACATTTGCATACATAATGCATATGCATATGCATATAATGTACATACATACTTACATGCATACATAATGTACATGCATAGATACATACACACACACAGATACATACACACATAGACACATACACACACATGAACACATACATACTCATAGATACACACACATACACATAGACACACACACATACACACATAATGATGCATACAAACACATACACATGCATACACACATACAGACACATGTACACACACATACACACATAATGATGCATACACACACATACACATGCATACACACATACAGACACATGTACACACACATTCACACACACATTCACACACACATTCACACACATATACATACATGCATACATATTGCATATGCATATGCATACATACATACTTACATGCGTATGCATACACACACATATGCATACATACATACTTACATGCATATGCATACACATGCATATGCATACACATGCATATGCATATGCATACATAATGCATATGCATATGCATACATAATGCATATGCATATGCATACATAATGCATATGCATATGCATACATAATGCATATGCATACATAATGCATATGCATATGCATACATAATGCATATGCATATGCATACATAATGCATATGCATATGCATACATATGCATATGCATACATAATGCATATGCATATGCATACATACATACTTATATGCATACATAATGCACATGCTTACATACACTGTCATAATGTATACACACACACATACACACATAGACACATACACACATAATTATGCATACACACACATACATATGCATACACACACATATGCATACATACATGCATACACATACACACACATAGATACATACATACACACTCATAGACACACACACATACACATAGACACACACACATATACACACACATACACACATAGACACATGCACACGTAATGATGCATACACACATACACATGCATACATAGACACACATAATAATGCATACACACACATACATATGCATACACACACATGCATACAAACATATACACACATATACACACACACATGCATACACACATATACACACACATATACACATATACACATACACATGCATACACACACACATGCATACACACATACAAACACATATACACACACATACACACATAGATACATACACACGTAATGATGCATACACACATACACATGCATACATAGACACACATAATAATGCATACACACACATACATATGCATACACATACATATGCATACATACATGCATACACATACACACTTAGACACATAGACACACATAGATACATACATACACATAAACACATACACACTCATAAACACACACACATACACATAGACACACACACATATACACACACATACACACATAGACACATGCACATGCAATGATGCATACACACGTACAAATGCATACATAGACACACATACATATGCATACACACACATGCATACATACATGCATACACATACACACATAGATACATACACACACGTAGATACATACATATACATAAACACATACACACTCATAGACACACACACATACACATAGACAACACACACATATACCTACACACATACACACAGATGCATACACACACATACACATGCATGCACACACATACACATGCATACACACACATACACGTATATATATATTGATTTTTAACCATTTTGTTTTATATGTTAGGTATTATGGATCCCAGTAAAGAGAGAAAGGCGAAACTCACTCTCATAAAAAGTCTTATGAGAGCAAGAGTTCCGTCAGATACTCTAGGGGCCATAATGCGGGACTACGCAGACATGTCCGATGAGGAGCTGGATTATACGATCCAGATGCTTACGCGATCAGACGAGGGCTCTTCTGCGGATCCACATGCAGGAAGAGAGCTATCTCCTCATAGGTATGTTTTTCTTCATAATTTTTTTTAATGATATTATAGCACATATTTTTATTTATTTCTATCTATCTATTTTTAGAACACCTATACCACCTCCAGCACGTGATAGCAGAGCAGAGTTGCCTATGAGGACATGCATAGGCACCTTAGGACTAGAGTGCGACATAGAGCCGGAGGGGAACATTGTGTACATAGGGAATGGATTGGAGTTCAAGAGAAGAATGCGGGCACTATGCGACTCTTACCTGCGCTTTATCCACTTACCATGGAAGTAAGTAAAAGTTTTACATATAAATTGAAATGTATATCTTATGTTTTATTTACATTATGTTTTTTATTTTTGTAGTGAGCATGATGAGAGGGATAAAAAGTACGTGCTTAGTTCACTTGAGACAGAGTTTGGGACAGGAAGTGTTTAAAAGAGATGCGGACACTTATGGCTCATCGTCGCGACAATGCACGGTATGTATGTATATGAGAGAGAGAGAGAGAGAGAGAGCTATGTATGTATGTACGTATGTATGTATCTATATATGCATCTATGTATGTATGATGTCATTCCTAAAATCTATTACTCTATGTTTACTGAAAGGCATGTATATTAACTTATATATGTATCTAATATACATGTTTCTATTTTTGTAGTATGTATGTATGCATGTGTATCATGTATGTATACATCTATGTGTTGTGTATAAATGTAATATGTATATACTATGTGTATATATACATAAAAATGTGTGTATTACATTACACGTATGTATGTAGTATATATTTACTGCTATGTATGTAATATAATATAATCCATGTATGTATGTATGTGTGTGTGTATATATGTATGTATGTATCTATGTATCTATATATATATATATATATATATATATATATATATATATATATATATATATATATATATATATATATATATATATATATATATATATATATATATATATATATATATATATATATATATATATATATATATACACACATATACATATAAAAAAATCTAAAATAAAAATTGATTTGTACGCAACTTTATCGCAACTTGGGGTTCGCAACTTGAACCCGTTGCTAACGCGTTAGCAACCCGTTGCCTACGACGTTGCCATCCCGTTGCTAACCACTATGAGAGAGACAGAGAGCACTAATCTCGATATTAGGGTTTTGAAATCCCTAATTTAAAAACTCTAATTCAACCTTTTAGCCATATGTTTGAAGTATATATACACCTCCGACGTCCTACTAGAGAGATGTCTCTCCTCCCAACCTTATGCCTCTATATATAGCTACTCGAATCAACGAGGATCATGATTCATAATATATGTAAAGATATATACACATCATGTAGATAGGATACATAAATATAAAATGGAGTAGATATATTATGCTTCACACATACATGCCTAAATGCACACATAAATATATATATACATACTAACATATTTACATGTACATATTTACACATACATGTACATGCCTACATGCACACATAAACATATATATACATGCATACATATTTACATGTACATATTTACACATAGACACATATACATATATACATGTACACAATTATAAACACTTGCATATATTACGTACATGAATACATGTATACATATATCACACACATGCAAACACATACATATACATGAAATACATATATATGCATACTAATATATGTATACATATAATACACATGAATACACACACATATGCATACATACATGATAAAAATTTACTCCTCGAAGATAAAGCTATATATAAAATAATTAGGCATACCCCCGAGCTTCATGTTCTAACTTAGAAGAACATGATTTCATCTCTCTAGTAGGATTCATCGTTATTCAAGTTAATAAAAAAAACCTATTATATATATCCATTCAGAAGCTTCAAGTTACTATCTAATCTGCTCATATGTTTTCATTATTGCCATCATTTTGGTAAGACATCAATATAGTCTCATCTTCATTATCCTTATTGATTTCATTTATTTCTTCTATTGTTAAATCTATGTTCTCATGAATCACATCATCTATTGGTGGATTAATATCTATTTCTGGTAATTCCTCTTCCTCATCAGTAGAATCAGCATGTAGAGAATTATCCTCTTCATCAAAAAGATTAGTATCATTATCACGTATAATGAGTCTAATTTCTATTCCAGATGTTGATGTATCAGTATCTGATGCTGAATCATCAAGAGGACTTTCTTCAATCTCTCTAACAATAAACTGTTCAAACAATGACCTACCTCTAGGTTGCACATGAATGACTTGCCACCAAGGATGAGCATCTGGGTTTTTATAAAAAAATGCTTGTTCAATATGCCTAGGAAGAATATATGGTTCTTTAGTAGATCGCATTACCTTGGAAGAATCAATTGCCCAAAACCCAGATAATTCCTTTCTTATTGTAGAATTACTACCTTTATACTCCGCTCGATACCAGTCAACCTTCAAAATGACCTATCACAATATATAACAACAAAAACGTCCCATTATTAGGTGCTTAAAAAAAAACTAACTCTAAAAAAAATATATAAACTTTTTTCTACCTGTTTGAATGTACGAAATGAAATTTCGTAGATACCAACAATAGTTCCTACGTAACCAAGTTCGCTATCTATAAGGTTCGTGTCTTTTGAGCTAGCACGTGATAGTTGCTTGAAACAAGCAATAATACTAGAATCCTCTGTTTTACGTAAAGAATCAATGGATTTGATTCTAATATGCTGTCCAAAAGCCCACATATTAGTGAACATTCGAGCCTGCAAAATAAATTGAATTAGTAAATAGAAACTAACATACATATATGAAAAAAATAAAATATATATTTTAATAAAATTACCTTTTGTTCACAACCTATCATTAACTCTCTTTGCTCATCTGAGATTTCTTCATTATTTGCGTTGGCGCGTTGCAAACGACTATATAGCCAATCCGTGAAAGAAGGTATATCTGTAATCTCATTATTATCGAGATTACGTCTAGATCTTTTGTTTTTTCGCCTTTTACTTTGGAGACTTTGAAGTTCCTCGTACTCGCTAACGAATGCTTGCATGCATTCGCTATTATATGCTACAAAAGTAGAAACATCATTTTTTTCTTGAAATGTAAATAAGAATGGAACCCCCTTACCTGATAATACCTCATCGGTTATTTTTGAAGAAGACTCGTTGGTCCATGCACGTGGAGCTTCTTCATGAACTCTTTCAAGGTACTCACTAACGTAATACATGCACTCTTCAAGCATCCAACCCTTTGCCATGGATCCTTCTGGTTTTGCTCTTTGTCGCAGATAACCTTTTAGTATTCCCATAAATCGCTCGACCCAAAACATCCATCGAGTGTTGACAACACCGGCAATCTCTATCTCATCTACAAGATGGACTAGTAAATGAACTTGAATATCAAAAAATGAAGTAGGAAGTTCTTTTTCCATCAAACATAGTAGCTCTTTGCATTCACGTTTTTTTTGTGGGATCGAATTTTTATCGATCTCTTTGGATGTAATCCACCTATACAAATCATAAAAACAATTGTAAAGAAGTTAATTAAAAAATAAAAGATATCCAATATTCAAACATATTAAATATAAAAGTATCATAATTACCTTATAAGTGATCCAAGACGATAGATGACATCTCATACTCCTTTCGTTGTACATCCATCGATAACCAAAGGTAAAATATGTTTCAAAAAGTTATGCCAGTCATGGGTCTTTAATCCAGATAAGCTCTTATCATCCATAGTAAACATGTTTTGAAACGATGCTCCATATCCTGTAGGAGTCTTGATCAATTGAATTCTATTGTTGATAGTCTGTATCTCTTTTGTCGTAAGTACCCAAGGAGCAGATGCATAAGTCATTTCTTGTCGATGTCTATCAAAAACTGGCCATAACTTTGGTTTGGATTTTTGATCTTTCAAATCATTCCTTGATGTTGTGGTATCTTTTAGTCCAAGAAGATGCTGCCATAGTGAATAACCAATATTTTTGAATATATGCATAGGATCAAGAAGATGACATACTTTTAACTCTTTCCAATACTCCAAAGAATACCATATTGATATGTTCTCTACGAGTGCCAATTTCCCTTTACCTTTGTTCACATACTCATTATCTGAATCATCACTGAAGATTTCTGCTTCTGGATCTATCAGAGGTCCATCTGTCCATTTTTTATACCAATCCATAGGCGTCATAGGTTTTGGATACTGGCCTGTTTCAAGCTTTCCATTAAAATGTATCGCTTCTCTTTTAGATCTTAATGGATGATCATCAGGCAAGAATCGTCGATGTCGAAGATAAATATTTTTGTTGAGATTCTTACTATAGATTGATCTCAACCAATCACCACAATATGGACAAGCTTTGTAACCCTTAGTAGATATTCCTGCATCATGGAAAATGATAGAAATATAATTAGATTAAATCATATTTATTTACATGCATATTGAATAAAAAAATTACATCAATACCTGAACAAACGCCATATCCAGGAAAATCGTGAATAGTCCAAGCCACAATACCACGAATCGTAATATGTCTTTCATTGATGCTTTTTGATATATCAATGACATTAATACCTCTCCATAACTCTTGAAGATCGTCAATGAGAGGAGCAAGATATACATTCATATCTTTAACTTGTCTTTTGCCTGGGATTAAAAGTGAAAGCATTAAATGTTCCTTTTTAATGGTAAGATATGGCGGAAGATTGTAGTTTATGACTACCACTCGCCATGTTGACCATTTACTGGATTTCATGGAGAATGGATTAACCCCATCTAATGCAACTCCTAACTTTAGATTCTGTGGATTTTGTGCAAATTCAGGCCATGTAGAATCAATATGCTGAAAAGCAACACTATCATGAGGAATTCTGATTATTCCATCAGTACTTTTGTGATCATGTCCCCAAGTCAAAAGCTTTGATAATTCGGGGCTTTGAAACATATGTCTAATCCGTGGAGCCAATGGAAAATGTCTCAATACCTTATTCGGGATTTTACCTTCTTCACCCTTATATCGAGGAGATTGACATTTGGGACATGTCAAAGAGTCTGCATATTCACCTCTATATAAAATACAATCGTTAGGACATGCATGTATACATTGATAATCCATACCAAGATTGTTGATTATCTTCTTCATTTCATCATGTGAGGTAGGAAGAATATTTTGACTTGGTAAAAACTTTTCAGATAATAACCTGTAAGTTTATCAAGAAAATGATATATTAAAGAAAGTAAATAAATAAATATACATATATATATATGCATATAATTTTATATATGTGTATGCTTATGTGCATCTTTCAAAATATTTCCACAAAATTTGATTGTTTTGGATGGCAGGATATGATTGTTTGTTTTGGAGGATATGAAGTATATACTTTCATTGAATGATTTGTCGATTCTATCATATGTTCAGTTTGAAAGTGCGAGAAGAGAGTTTATAATTGCTATTCAAAGAATTTGGCACTGTTTATAGGCCATACGATGGTGACCTGGATGAATCGCATGCACAGAGGTTACTCAAGATAGAGCAACCTGATTATAAGGGACTAGAACTAGCAGGATTCCTAGGGTATGCAGTAAACCTCTTGCATGTATATGTGTGATCCTCTCAAGCCACCATGATTTCCACTTTGTATCCTAAAGTTCAAATGCTCATCATTGACATGCAAGAGGTTTACTGCATACCCTAGGAATCTTGCTGGCACTAGTCCATTATAATCAGATTGCTCTATCTTGAGTAACCTCTGTGCATGCGATGCATCCAGGTCACCATTGTATGGCCTATAAACAGTGCCAAATTCTTTGAATACAAATTATAAATCCGCTTCTCACACTTTCAAACTGAACATATGCGTGAATCGACAAATCATTCAATGAAGGTACATACTTCATATCCTCCAAAACAAACAATCGTATCCTGCCATCCAAACAATCAAATTTTTTACGAATATTTTGAAAGATGCATTAATAGTTTTAAAAGATGCGCATATATATAAGTAGATAGAAAATTGAAAATTATACCTTAATAGTGTCGAAACAGATACATTACTCCATCCAAAACGATTTTGAAGGTTGAGAATAAGTAAGCTTGCACTTAGTCGTGTCAAACGACTTCCTTCATATACATGCTTTAGACATTCCTCTCGAAGATATTTCTCATTTTTAGAAATATCCATGCTCTCACTGTCATTTTGATACCAATCCTCAATAAAATCTGCCATGCCATCATCTTCATCATTGTCACACAAATCTTGTACTTTATCATCTTTTGAATATAGATCTTTCAACTTTGCATATTGCACAGGATTAGTTTTGCGTAGCCTCCTCATGGAAGCTTCTGATAAATGAGGTCTTATTGGTAATTGTGAATGTTGTGGACGAATATCATCAACATCATACGTTGGAATCTACACATATAAATAAAACTCATTAGTATTCCATAAATGAATAAAAATTAAACTTCAAATATAAAATTAAGTATATAACTTATTAAATATGGATAGAAAATTTTTATTCTCTCTAGCTAAAAGGTGCTCTTGGAGGTCTACGCCATCCATAATTCACTAATAGTTCATCACCAGCATGTAATGTAGTAATAGCATTGACAACTATGTATCTTGATACATCTCTACTCATGTATGGTGATTCATGACTATTTTCACGCTCCTCAAATGTGCAATTAGTCCTTGAACTATTATGTAACCCTCGACTACTATTTATTAAACCTGCTATATTTCCATGTGTGTAAGGTCTTCCATCAATATATAATCTTTCATTTTCTGCATGTAAAATCCTTCTACTAGTAAGAGATGCTGCGTTCAAGCATATTCCATAAGTACTCATGCTTTGAACATAACGTGAAAGTCGATGCCAATCTCCCCATCCATATATAGGACCACAAAATGACATAAGAGTGACTTCAGAGTTCGGAGGCACATACAAATCCTCTACAATAAAGAGACCACGACCAGCATTAGTAATAGTGGATGGAGCAATCATATAGCGATTACCCCAAAAGTTGAAAACCTCTCCATCTAAAGGAAGTGGTCCTCTATTCCATCCTCCATATCTTCTTCTATCATATGTTTGTACTAAAGAACGATCACGAGCTGGCAATGGATAATCTCCAGCCGTTTCATTCTCTAAACCAGGAGGTAGAGGATTTCTAGAAACCTCTGCTTGTAATTGATGAACAGCAAGTCCATGACATGTACGAGGTATATTAACATTATGAGAAAAATCATTATCATCATCATCATCGAGCAAGTATTCCTGTATATCAATAATAATTTGATTTTATACATGGTTTTTAAATAAAAAAATGACATTAATATATATAGAAAATACATACCCAAGCATTATCACGTTGACTAGGTGATGGTGCATGCTCAAAAGTACCATACTCTGCCTCATGTTCAATACATTCCAATCGTGGTCTTCGATACGTGCCATAACAAGAGTTACACCAACATATAATATGCTCTTGATAGTAAAATTCATCATAATTCCTATCGGAGGACACATGTGAAGTCGTTGCATGGGTAGGAGGTGGTGGAGTACCCTCTGATTGATCAGAATCTGCACATCATAAGAAACATAAAAAAAATATATAAGTTATGTATCCATCAAATATAGTTAAAATTAAATATTTCATATACTTACAGTATAAAGTCGTTGCACGATGAGGAGACGATGGTGGAGTTCCATCTGATTGATCAGAATCTACAAATAATGGTATTTGATATTAATAATTTGATTATCTACATAAATAAAAAATTCACATATACATATTTACACATACACACATATTCACATATACACATTTATACATACACACATATTCACATATACACAACACATATTATTGTGGGATAAATGCATGTATTTTGTATGAATGTGTATATGCATGCATGTGTGTGTACGTATATATGTGGATATGTATATGTGTGTTTATGTTATATGTATGTATATGTGTATATATATATATATATATGCATGCGTATATGTTTGCATGTATATGTGTATGTGGGTATGTGTATGTGTATGTGTATGTGTATATGTGTGTATATATGTGTATGTATTCTGACTTTTTTTTCTGTTTGAGATTAAATTAACAGGAGATATTGTATGGTCGAAAAAAATAAGAGGCGAGCTAACATACCACCTGAGTCGTGGCAGTTTTTTCGTAGACAGCTACGTCTTCAGGAGTCATTTCCTCAGCAGAAGGTACACAAATTAATAGTTTATATTTATAATTTTTAGATATTTTAGTAATTTTTTAATTTAATTTATGTATTTTTTTCCTTGAATAAACAGGCTGCTGCAAGGAAGAGAGTGGAGTCGGGCTACACATCGCACTTAGGCCAAATGGGCCATAATGGTTTTGTAGCTACGTTTGTAAGTATATGTGTTATTGTGAGTATATTTTTTATTTTAGTTAAAATGCAAGCAACTAATGTTTTTTATTTGTTTCATTGCAGCGAAAGGATTATGGCCGATATCCTACGAAACACGAGATCGAGTATGCTACACATTTTGGATATCGGCGTTTGAGCGAGTATATACAAGATCATCCTGATGCCTTTGTGAGTATTTTTAAATTTTATATAATTATTTTGTTGTTATGAATGTTTTAATTATTTTATTGATTTATGTTTGTTATATGTAATACAGGAGTATTATGGGGAGACAAATATGGATGAGGTGGAGAGACAGACACAGGAGGGACGATCTCGATCGTCACAGGGTGATCATGAGGATGAGGATGAGGAAGATCCATCTGATCATGATATTGCTGATGATGATGATGATCATGATGACGATGATTAGGATTTTAGACGTTGATTATGACATTGGATTATGTATTTACATTGATATATACATATATTTATCTATATATTTTTCATTTCAGTCATGTTTTGAATTGTGTGTATGGTATTAAGTAATGAAGAGTTTTGTTCTATTGATTTTTATTATTGTTTATATTAAGCATGTGTTTTAATACTTTAATTATATAATTCATTCATATGTGTGTACCTAAGTGTATATATGTGTGTGTATATGTATGTATGTGCATGTGTATGTGTGTGTATATGTATGTATGTGCATGTGTATGTGTGTGTATATGTATGTATGTGCATGTGCATGTATAAGTGCATATGTGTGTATGAGTATGTGCATGTGCATGTGTATGTGTGTATATGTATATGCATGTATATGTATAACTCTATGTGTATGTGTGTGTATGTGCATGTATATGTGTATATGTGCATGTGTATGTGTGCGTATATGTATGTATATGCATGTGCATGTATAAGTGTATATGTATGTATCAATATGTGCATGTTCTTGTGTATGTGTGTGTATATGTATAACTCTATGTGTATGTGTGTGTATGTGCATGTATATGTGTATATGTAGGTATATGCATGTGTGTGTGCTTCTTCGTCATGTATAAGTGTATGAGTGCATATCAATAAGTGTGAGTATGGTATGTAATGAAAATAACACAATTCAAATGATCTACAAATAATAGAAATTGTACTTACAATTGTGATCCATAGTTTTTGCTTGGTTAGCTTCTCGAATAACCTGCAATAAAAAGAGAGAAGAGAAAGAGAGAAGAGAGAGAGAGAGAGAGAGAGAGAGAGAGAGAGAGAGAGAGAGATCTAGAGAGAGAGAGAGAGATCTAGAGAGAGAGAGAGATCTAGAGAGAGAGAGATATCTAGAGAGAGAGAGTGAGATCTAGAGAGAGAGAGATCTAGAGAGAGATCTAGAGAGAGAGAGAGAAAATTCAAAGAGACAAAGATGTAGAAAGAGAGAAACAAAGACAGAGGGAGACAATAACAGAGAGCTTAAGCAAAACAACAATTCTGCATATACTTGCTTCAGCTCGTAAGCGCAGCGCAATTGCGAACGTTGGAGAGCTCTTCGATCGGATGCGTGAAAATGCCGATTGCAGAGCCTCCAACGTTTTAATTTTTGTCCGTCAACAGATCGTCGTATAAGCGATGCAACGCGTCGTCGTATAAGCGATGCAATAGACCGTCGCTTATGTATCGTCGCTTATACGACGCTAAAGAGCGTCGCTTATGCGACGCTAAAGAGCGTCGCTTAAGCGACGCCTTTAACAAGCGTCGTTTAAGCGACGTTAGGCAAATACCGTCGCAAATACCGTCGTTTTTTGCGTCGTATAATCGACGGTCCGCGCTCGACGGTATTTCCGACGCAAGTTGCAATTTTACAGCGACGAAATTCTGTCGCGTTAACCGTCGCTACACGCCCGTATTCCTTGTAGTGCGAGGGGCGACAGACGCTAGGAAGGGGAGAGTTTTGGCATACAAGTCATAACCAGAGCATACATGCACAAAGGAGGAGTCATGCACAATACAGCAACAAGGCCCAATCATTTTTTTCATAAACAATTTCCAACTCAAGTGATTTTCATCACTACACACACATTGTAAATCCCGTTTTTGGTAGAATAGACTCCCTTTTATTCAAGTTGAGGATTCCTCGAGCTTGAGGAGTATTAGAATTAGCTACATACCAATTTTCATAATTTTTAGACTCCGTTTGAGCCCTCAAATAGGCTCTAGAACCTAATTTTTAACTAAGTCGGACACTAGGTCTAGACAAGGCCAAAGCTAGTCAGAAAACTATAAAAAGAGCTAGAGAGCTCATTTTGGAGGTTAGATTGTGAGTGAATTGAGCTTATGTAAGAGAATTTTTGACTAATGCAAAGAACTCCATTTTTCCTCTCCTTCTTCTTGTCTTGCGTGCGCATGTATGTGTATGTGTGTGCATGTTTGTGTGCTTCTCACTCACACACTTGTGCCATCACTTGCTCATAGTCTTCATACTATTCCTCACGTCTCCATGGATTGACAATTATGAGGTGGATCTCCTCACGTTGGTACTTGCCATTGTGCTAGAGTGACACATGCGCTGCTCATGAGAAGATGGGTCAAAACTACAGACAGTAGTAAACGTCCATTCTTCTTCCTGCACAAGATTAGCAGACTCTGTTTTTGGTGTAGAGGCCTCTGCAACAATTATTCTAGCCTCTTTCTTCTTTGCCTCTTTAGCAGCCATTTTGGACAGTTCTTTATGATATGATCATTCCCTTTACAGTACTTACAAGACAATTTCTGCTTTTCTGATTTCTTCTCATCTTTATCTGCCTTCTTCAAAAATGTAGAATTAGCAGATTTTTGCTTACTAGTTGAAGAGCTCCATTTTCCTTTGCCCTTCTAACTAGCCAGAAAAGCTTGATCTGCAACTCGCATAATGGACCTGTTTTGCCTGGACTGATCTTCCTGCAATAGAACAGAGACTAACTCCTCAAATGATAAGGCCTTTGGATTGCCTTTCATCATCAACCGAAGAGTAGAAGCAAAACTCTAATATGAATCAGGAATACCATTCAGAACGGTCTGCACAAGTGAGCTATCTGTTCTAACCTCATCAACAGAAATTAACAGTTCCTTCAAGTCTTTGATCTTCGTTAGGAAATTGTCCATAGAATCACCTTCATTCATGTGCTCACTCTCAACTATTTTCGGAGGTAAGCAACACGAGCCTCATTCCTAGCTTGGTACAATGTACTAAGTGTATCCCAAGCATCCTTAGCTGTTTTGCAAGAGAAAATGTGAGGAATAATGGCACGTTTGACAGACAAAGCCATCAATGCATGTGTTTGGGCATCTTTGCCATCCCAGTAAATCTGCTCTGCAGTAGGTGCAGCAGAAACCGTAGCACAAACATGAATATGCAGAATATCATCATCTTCGACACCTTCTACATCAACTTCAGTACTTGCAGTTGTAACAATTGCAGGTGTGATAGGACGTTTTTTGACACCCTGCACAATGTTCCATAGTCCTTTTGCAACCAACACATGTCGCATCATATAAGCCCATAACAAGTAGTTGCTACCATCCAACTTATCCTCAACAGCCAACATACGGAATACATCACTGCTTTCAGCCATGGCCGGTGACTAAAATACCTTGATGCAGAAAATTGATTGTATATCAAAAAGTTGAATAGAACTACCCAGACGAACTCCACTAGACCTGTAGCAGACTTTGAGACGCTTATACTGGCGAATAGAAACTAGTATGTACCTTTGGCAGAAAAAGACGAAATAGCCTCCACAAGTGCTACGATAGTGCGTTTGGAGGCCGAAACGAGCTTAGATCGCGATTTTGGCACCACAAAGCGAAGCAGTTTTGATCTTGAAAACATGCTGAGTATGCTCACCAAAATTCATGCGATTCTGAGACTGCAACCGGAGGAGTGTCGACGGTGCCCTAGATGAAGTGACAACCTGCTCTGATATCAATTGCTAGAGTTACACGTCTGCGGAAGCACGCAAACAACACAAGGAAGAAGAAGAAACTTGGAGCACAACACACAATACTGAAAGTATTACTAAAGAATGTACAAAGATAAGTAGCCCTGTAGGGCAATAGGCATATATACAAGGGGGGGGGGGGAAAACCTCCTAAAGAGGGAAAAAAGTGCCCCGGCAGTCCTAGAGTGTTCACACACATCACTACCTAAATATATCAACACAAAAAATCCCCAAAAAGTTTGTTCTTTTCAGTTCAAACTTAGCGCACCTCAAAGGTCTAAATTACATGACTTAATTCAATGGGAAGTCATTTGCTTTGAACACTGGTATCATGGAGAACAACGATCGATACCATTGACTGTGTATCGCCCTAGATCTTGGTGTGTGGCTAGCATTTGGTGACTAACTTTGGAAGGGTGACTGGTTGAGGTCAGGACTCCATTGCTCATCACTTGGAAAATTCATTAAATACTTACATATGTGAAAAAGAAAAATGAGTATCATGGGGTAGCATAAAGAGGTTGGAGTGAGATTTCTAGAGAAGAGGAGTGTGTAAGGAGCACTTTGCACTAAAAAAAATTGAAATTTAGACCATATTTGGCTAAAGTATCACGATTGTTTGAGTTCAGTTATCACATTACTAGAACTCCCTTATATCTCGATACTCGCCAAGTATCATATATCGTGTATCATCTCCATGAGTATGGTGATACTGAATAAGTATCATGTATTGTCAAGTAGAGGTATCCTGTATTGCATAAAAACATGTATCATCCCAAAAGTCATATCACATATCACCATTAGGCAAGTATCGTATCATGTATCATACACCAAAGTATCATGTATCATTCCAAAGTGGTATCATGTATCATTAGTCAAGTAGTATCGTATCATGGGAGTGCTATCGTGTATCACCCTAGCAAGGTATCACATATCATCTGCCCTGAGGTATCGTGTATCACATAACATAGGTATCGTGTATCATGTGACAAAGGTATCGTGTATCGTGGGGAACTAAAAAATCCTGGGGAAGAAAAGTGAGAGGCAACAAAAAATTGGGAGAGATCGGGAAAGCCAATACAGCTTAGAAAAGACCTAGGACCTAGGTGGTGAATGAACTTGAGATCTGGACGAGTGTTAGGCAATTGAAGGAGTGTTGTATCTTCTGCGGGAAGTGCAGCCCAACCTAATCATCACTCTATCTACTCAGATACTACCAGTGACTTTTAGGAGGAAAGAATCATGGCCTCCAAGGATATGCATAGTTCTATGCCTAGAGAAGGGTTTATGTCTACGGTAGAGAAAGAGTATTGAAAGTCCCTTCAGTATGTATCCACTAACCTACAAGGGATACCCATCGACATCGAGGGCCTAAATAGATCAGTCGCAAGAATGATAAACACTATAGAATCCAAAATAGTCCCAAGACCAGCTCTCAACTACAAAGGTGGTGTCTATATGGACAAGATAGGCCAAGTCTATGTTGTAACGGGAAACCCTGATCACATAAATGAGAGAGGAGAACTAGAGGGACAAGAAACCTTTAGAAGAACTAGCAATGGAGACACTGTGACTACCCCAAGGAGAAAGTCAATGGTCACTCAGGTGTTAAGAGGAGACCTGATACCCCAAGATGACTATCTAGTGGATGTGTGTTGTAGTATAGTGGTGACACGCCTGTCACTGAAGTATAGTGGGGAATATCCTCGCCTGTCACGCGGGAGACCCAGGTTCGATCCCCAGAAACAACGCCAAAAGTTGTTGATGTTGTAGCATCACGACTCATACTTGTCAATTCGGGAAGCATCTCATGAGACCCAAATGTTTGCATAGAAGCACTCAGGAGACGTAATGACGCTTCGTCAATGCACGATTAACAACATATTTAAAAAGAAGACACGACATAAGCATCGTTAATGATGCACATAATCATAATCACAAGAATAATTGCGACATAATCGCACATCAACCTGTCACAAGCATTAAACGAGAAGAGAACAAGCACGCATGCACATCATGATGACAAGAGAACAAGAGTCTAACTACAAAATAGCATTATCTCATACTTCTAGAAAAGCTCTCCCCAAATGAGAGGTAGAGCCCTCTTTATATACAAAATGGCAAAAAAGCATGCTATGTGGGATTTCTAAACTCAAAGGAGAATGAATCCCACTTATTCTCTAGTGTGGCACTCACACACACCTATACAAGAGTGCTTATTCAACTAAATGAAAGGTAAAAAAAGGTACAAATGATTATGAAAAAGAGTGGATCCAAGAATTATATGTTGTCTCGTCAACATTGCCCCCTCCTTGACTTTGTCGTCCTCGACAAAGCTTTTGCAAGTATGGAGCTTTTTGTGGAAGAGCGTATAGAAGTTCCTTTTGATTGCATGATCCTTGTGTCCTTGGAGTGCTTTGCTTTGTTTCTTTTCTTCATCTTGCTTTTTACATGTTTGTTTGGAGTAGAGTGCTTTAACTTGGGTCTTTTGCCTCATATAGATGGAAGAATATGCTAGAATGCTTTTTTTTTTATTTTTTTTAATAATTTTATAACTAATGGATGGATGATGTATGAGAATGTAGATGATAGATACAAGTAGATGAAATTAATTCATCTCTTCTTAGTCCATATGCATGAGTGGGGACTAAGGGTGCATGGGTGGAAAACAAAAAAGTGCCTATGCACGGTCTTGTAATGTGACCCTATCTTATGCATACTCTAAAAAATACATACAAAAAACAATGGTGCAAAAAATGGATGGGTCTTGAGCAAAGTGCTCAAGGGTGAGGCAATGACGAGGCTTTCTCAAAATGTCCAACTCCAAGAATCTTTTCTCCTTCATCAACCATTTGAAATGGATGATATCTTTGTCCACCAACCTGAAAAAAGAAAAATGAAAAGCAGATTGTTGAATTGTATGTAAATTGCCCTCTTTGTTCCTGGGTTAAACTTAGTATGCCTAATGCTTGGCCTTTGGATGAGGCCCTATTCGCATGCATACTTGGTGTGCATCTTAAACATATGCTGTGCATTGGGAAAGGTTGGGTCTGACGCCCATGGATGCTGCACGAAGAGGTTTTAGGCCGCCAATATGTCTTCACTTTGTTGGTCTTAGCCTTGAGGTTTCTCCTTGGATCTTTTCTGAGTGTTGGCTTGATTGCTTTGTATCCCTTGGTCGGAAGTGGTTGTTCTTGGTGATAAGATCCATGGTATAGATTATGAAGTCTAGTGTGAGAGGGTTGAGTTTGTATAAGAGATTTCTTTGGTACCCATATCATAGTGCGATTTGGTTGGGCTCTAAGTAATTGCTTGGCCACCTAAATTTGCTTGACATTACAAGGGAAATGTGATTTCTTCTTCTTGACATAAGGTTCTTTTGGGCGTTCTATGTGAGTCTTTAGGGACAACTCATCTTTACAAGGGGAATTCAACAAAGGTGGATGTTCTATACATACAACATGTTCATGCACTAGATCATTGGGTTGTGTGGTTTGAGGTTGATCTAGAGATTCAGCGATACATGTATCCTTATTACACATAGAATCTCTAGATGTACAAATGGGTGATGAATTTTCATGATTGACCATAGATTCGACATCATTTTCCATAGCATTGATACAAATTATTTGCTTATCCTCTTCTTGATGATCCAAGTGTAGCACATCCTTGCCCATGGATTCATAAGGAGAATCCAAGTCTAGAGGAAGAGAGGGCCCTTCCACATCCCCCAAGCACTTGGAGTGCTCCATTTCTCCATTCAACAAAGTTTCCTGTGACTTACTCAAAGAAAAGTTAGATGAAAAAGCATAAGTGGAAAGACTATTTTGTGGATTAAAAGCACAATCTTTGAATAGGTGATCATATCCACAATCCTTACAATGAGGATAATCATTAGGATTTTTCCTAGACACACATGTAGTGGTGGACATAATAGATGGACAAGACACTTCAAATTCTTGATGATTTCGTTTAACAAACCTTTGAGTGCCAATGACCAAGTCTTCATCTATACCTTCCATGACAAAAAATGTTTCCAAAAATTCCATATCATTCACCACAATAGACAACACAACTTGATCCATGCAATCATAATTTTCACCATTCATGAGGATAGAGGAATGAGTGGTGAGTTTATCCAAAATAATTGTCACTAAATCAATATGAATTAAATTCCACTCACAATTAGGGTTAATATAAGCACTCATATTTCTATGGTCATGACGAATTAGTACATCCACAAAAGTGTTACTATATTCCTTGCTTGCAACTATGGATCCTACCCCCTCAGAAATTCCATCAAGTTCATCTTCCCCATGCAAATTTTTTCTATTTGTTTCACCTTGATCATACATTTGAACTTTTTCTTCCTTCTTTTGTGCAACCTTTTCCCCCTTCCTTCTTTCTTTTGCCTTTTTCTTTCCCATGTTTTGTTGAAATAATTTTTGGTTTTTTGAGTGCTTTTAATATTTGTTTGGTATTTTTGAAAGAGTTTTTAGAATTTGTTTGATGTTTTGTGTGTGTTTTTTGAATGTTTTGTAAAATGCGTAAATAAGTTCTAATGGGGTTCTTCTAGCAAGAATAAAAAAGGAGTTTCTGGAGATATACATATGGTACACTCATATTTTGATTAACCAAATTTCAATTGCTCATGCGAGCAAAATATACAAGCAAGATTCATAAGCAATATTCTTTTAAGAACGATCTATAGGTGGTACATAAAATTGACAGAGTAATATTTTGCTCAAAGCCTTGCATTAACTACATCAAACTTTTTGAGGAGAATGAAGATCCATATTGTAGCTCAGTGATGAGTAGCACCTCCTTTAATGTCAATCCGGGAAGACATGAGGATGGTATGAAGACCTCGAGCAAGTGAAGGCACAAATGTGTGAGTGAGAAGCACACCAACATGCACACACATACACACACACGTGCACACACGACAAGAACAAAGAGAGTAAGACAATGGAATCACTTCTATTATAACCAAGTTCTCATACAAGCTCAAAACTACAAGAAGCTAGCTCAAAAATGAGCTCTCTAGCTCTATTTATAGTTTTTTACTAGCTTTGGCCCTGTCCAGACCTAGTGTCCGACCTAGTTAAAAATTAGGTTCCAAGGCTTATTTGAGGGTTCAAACGAGATCTAAAAAATATGAAAATTGGTAGGCAACTACTTCTAAGGCTCCTCAAGCTCGAGGACTCCTCAGTTTGTACAAAATGGAGCTAGAAAAAAGGGAAATGGTATTTACAATGGTTTTTAGTGATGAGAATCACTTTTAAAATGTGTAAGGATTGGACAAAATTGTTGGGTTGCCTCAGTGCTAGATCTGCATACATGCTCGTACTTGGAGTCTTCCCATATGATGCCAACACTCTCCCCCCCTAGCGTATGTCGCCTCTGACAGACCTCTGCTCCCCGGTTTGATCAATGTATTGCTATAGTATGTTTGTTGCCAATTCTTGTTCTTTAATCCACAGTCCCTTGACCAGGTCTCTCTGTAGGGCCTCCCAGTTAACTGCACCAGGCATGTAAGGTTGGGGCGTGGTGTAGAGCTCTGAGTGCATTGTCTGTTCGCACACGAATAGTTGGAGCAGATGAGTTGGGCGTGGCACGAATACTTCTAAGTGTGCTTCCCAAAATCCGATGGTGAACATGTCATCAAACGTTTGCTTGTAGCAAGTAGGGAGATATCTTATTCGTGCATGCCACGCATAAGCCACTCGGATACTTGGGGTCGTGCTCATATCGTAAAGTAAGTCGTAGTTACCGTTGATGAAGCCTGGAATTGGTGGCTGAATATTACGTACATTTCGAAAAGTCTTTAGCACCACTTGCATCATGTCCAAAATTTTGAGCATCATGTGCGCGGCGACATCTGGCATGGGGTGGAGGCGTGGCATCCAATGTCGGATGGTAGCCATCATGTATGATACTGTGGGTGTGCCTGTTGGGGGTGCAATGGAGGGATAATTTAGCCATTGTTTACAATTTGCATTGTTCTGAACCTTGCTGGCAAATGATTTCCATGATCTTCTTCTTTGTACTGGTCCAAAGCAAGGATTATATTTCAAGTGCATGGGAGCGTGATCCCATGTTCGTAGCATTTCTGGATAGGTCTCAAGTAGTTTTTGCCTCCAGGTGGGTTGGAATATAGCCCCTTTTTTGGCTTCCTCTGGGATATCCTCTGGTTCGAACTGTGTTGCGAAAGTAGGGCACTTGTTGGTGACTCTTTTGATCTTTGCGTTGTAGTCAGCCAATAATACAAAATAGGGTTTATATTGTAATTTTGAACTAGTTATCAGTCTTCTAGAGGCAAGGTGTCTAAAATACTCTGATTGGAGTATGGTTTCTTCAATGGTCCTCATTGCCAGCATCTGAGTGGAGATACGTTCCTCATGAGTTTTCCCCATTTCTTCTACCTGTTTCATCCATGCCGACGGGGGCTCCTCATATGTGTCTTGTCCCTCCTCCGTGATTTTGCCGCCTAGAAGGGGTTGAGGCTCGTAGTTGTCTTCAAATGTTTCCTCCATTGGAATGATTACTGCTTCTTCTTCTATTGGTTGATCAGGTGGAGAGGGGGGTCTTTCATGCTGTAACAGCTTGATCTTTAATTCTGCCACCTGTTGTCGTAGTTCAAGTACCTCATTGGTTGTTGTTGATTCGGGCTCTGGTGAAGTGGCAGCATTGACCATCTTTTTAGCTTCTGGTGGTTGTGGTGTAGGCACTTGGGATCTTTGGAGCTCCTTTACTTGGTCAGCCAGCTGATCATGTGCTTCTAAGAGGTTGGCATAGGTTTCCAAAATTTGTTGTATGCTTTTTGAAGGGACGACTCGGAAGCTAGCAGGGTCGATGGGTGCCCCTGGAGTACTTTCTATGGCAGCTTCGAGGTTGTCTTGATTTTGTTGATGTAATCTCCTGTTTTCTTCTTGTGCGGCCGCTAGGTGGCGTCGGAGTAGAGCCATGTTTCGTTGTAGTCTAGCATTACGGGCTAGCTGATCTCTGAGTCATTCTTCCGCTGCCCTAGTCATCTCTGTATGTTTGGCTTCGAGCTCCACCTGGGATTGTTGGAGGGTGGTCACTTCATGTTGTAGTTCTGTATTACTTAGCTCCAAGGCATTGACACGTGCCTGGAGTTGAGCCGAGAGATTGCACAGCTCTGTGTTATTTTCTTCCAGTAGTCTATACTCTTGCTTAAGTTGAGTGGCCGCTTCGAACATGGTGTCTAGTGCATGACTAAATGATGTGGATGCAGGGGTAGAGGTGGAAAATGCAAGGGTTCGGGAAATGGGGAGGGAAAAAGTGGGTGTTGTGCCTATTGTGGTTGGAAATGGTGATGTGAGTGAATTGATATGTGATGATGTTGGAACAAAAGTGGGGTTGGGTGGTCCTGTGGATGGTGAAATGTCCATGGGATTGGACGTGATTTTGTGTGTTGTGTGAATCGTGAATACGGGAATGGTGGGCGGTGTGTTAGTGGTGGGTGTGAATGTGGGTGAGGTGTGCTCGGAAAGGGAATTTCTCTTATAATCATCAATTTGTCACATCATATTTACAAGGTTTGCCAACAATGGAGGTAGGGTGGCTTGTGTTGGTTCTGAGGAGGTGAAGAGGGGCTCAATGGTCTGAGGTTGGGAAAGAGGAAATGTAGTGGTGAAGAGAAATGTGGGTGTTAAGGTCTGGGTAGGGGGATGTGGCTGCCCAAGAGCTAGTTGGAAAGAAGGGTGACCTATGATGGTTTGAGGGGTGGCAGGATGACCTATATGAGGTTGGGAAGATGGACCTACAATGATAGAGGTAGGGGTAGGTAAGGATGATAAAATGATGGTGTGTGATATAGGCTCACTGAGGGTGGATATAGAATGCTAGCAGTGAGGGGTTCGGTGGGCTGAATGGGAGGTGACGGTGGAGATGTAATCTGTATATTTACATCTGGTTCATCAAGGTTAGTTGGGCTGGCCATGTGAACATCTTCTTGAGTGGTGGTAGGGAAGGCGGTAGAGACTTCCATTTGAATCATCTTCCCCCTTCGTGGTCGTGTATCGATCCTTCGTTGATCGTATTGAGGAGGGTTGCGATGTAACATGATCCGCATAGCTTCTATAATCCCATATGTCTCCTCCAAAAGGTTCAATGATTCCACAAAATGGGGATCCGCGTTCTCTGCTTGAAGCATTTGATTCACCATCCCTCTATTTGCCTCCTCTGATAGCTTATGTCTCTTTTGTACCTGCTTGATCGTTTTGTAGAGCCGTTTGAGTTGTGCGGTGTAAGCTGGGGCTTCCTCCTCACTCTCTTCTGATTCATTCCTCTGCATCTCTTCTTGCCCATGTGTCCCTCCCTCCTGTGTTTGTTGTGCCTCATCTTCCCAATGCACCCTTCTAGCCGCACTATGTGCCCGTCCTCTCTGGGATGATGATTCGGGGCCGTCCGTGTCAAAGAAGAACTCACTCTCAGATAAGTGAGCTGTCTGCAAGAAGCTTTCAAAGTCAAAAGATGGTTCTTCTCGCAGTGGAGCCATGGATGCAAACTCCGCATCTGTGGGTAGTGGGGGGGCTGACGGAGTGGGTTGTACCATGCTTCCTGATTGGGGTCCTTGAAGATGGATTGTGAAAGGGGCTACTTGTTCTTCTTCTCTATTGGAGGCTTCTGTGGTGACTTCACGAGGAATTAGAACCTGTGAAAGTGATCCACGCATTCTTTGAGCGGGTTGAACCCCTGATTTCCGCCCCTGAAAGAATTCCAATTGTGAGTACTTGAGGGCTCGTGCAATTGGCACATCATAAGCAAGGCATCTGTAGATGATTCTTGTAATGGCGCAGCAGCCATTCAAAGTAGGCTTCCTCACTCCTCGCTTGCCTGCTTCATATAACTGATCAAGGATCCATATTGGCATTTTCATAGGTAAGCTCCCGGTCTCTGCTAGGTATAACCCATACCAGATCTTCTTATGAGGCTGGGTGAACCGGTCTTGCGCCAGAAATGCGAAGTGTTGAAGGCACATCTGTAATGGTATGGCGATGTTGGGGGTGAGAGCACACATTTCTTTCAACTTCTTGATTTTATTGTTCTTCAAAAGACTCCGGTATCAAAGGGTCTTGATCGGAAGGTACATGGGTGCCATACATCTGAAGGGCTTACCTGATTAAAGTAATACTCAACTCAAACTTCTTCATTTCCTCCTGGTTTGATAGAGAGGGCACCAGGAATGTGCCTGAATGATCTTTATCTCCTGTCGCCTTTAGTGTGGCAATCAAGTAGTAGCACCTCAGAAAATCAGGTCTAGGCAAAGCTGCACTAAAATAATCTTGCAACCCCGCTTTCAGCCAAATATCTTGAAGAGGAGCTGCATTCTGTAAGGTTTCAAATTCTCTTGAGAAGAATTGAAATGTCCACCAGACTCCTCCGAATTCCAACTTGGACTCCCAGATGTGGTCCGCATCTCCCAAATCTCCTGGCATCTCATTGAACCAGTGAGAATGCCCCTTTACTCTTTCTGTTAGGCCACTTGGTGGATCTGAGATAGGAAGTCTTCTCACATTCAAAAGCTCTTCAGGTCTTACTATCAGTGGAGCTTCCACAGGCATGGTATCCCAATTGCCTTGAGTACTAGTGCCCGCCTGCGAGCTTGTTCCTGCTACAGCTGCCATGACACTTCTGATGCTTATCTGCTAGAAGAAGAAAGGCACATTAGTGTTGCATAGGAAACAGGATGTAATGGTGTTCCCTCCACAATACTAACATGACAGTTTTGGCATGCCCATGCTTGAAGAAGTCCACTTCTTAGGTTGAGGTTGACTGCGTGATCATAGATCCAGTCTTGGCCCAAGACAAGAGGTTCGGTAAGATCCTCGTCTTCACATACTAGCACTTTTGCTAGCATTAGGACCTCTTGAATGTAGAGGGGAAGCTCCACTTCTCCCATGCAAGGGGTTTCAACTCCTCCCAGCCCTATGAGATATGCCTCTAGGGGTTTTACCTCCAATTGCAATTGTTGGCAATAAGACAGTCGAACTGCACTAGTGGCAGCTCCTGAATCAATTAAAGCTCTCACGGTCCTTGCACTCTCTCCTTGTCCTACTTCTAGGGTCACAAAAGGTCGTCGATCAACTATCTTATGGGACTGTTCACCTGAAGCCTCGCACATGGCTATGTGGATAACCTAGAGCTTCATGATTGTCAGTCATAGCTTGATCTCTACCTTGTCTTCTCAGTTTCAATCGTTGGATGTGTTCTAAATCTTCTGCTTGTGCTTCTTCTCGAATTCTTTTTTCCTCTTCCTTACGTTTCTTTGCAGTATTGAGCCGATTGAGCATTTCTTTAGTTAAGGGTTCTTGATATAACTTGACTCTGCATCCGCTTATGTAACTTGGTAGTACGTCACCTTCTAGAGTGGCTAGTTGTACTGCTCCACTTGTGGATATCCTATTGATAATCATTGGTCCATAGCCTCTTTTCTCTAGTTTTTGTGCGTGTTGCTTCAATGTGTAGACTAGAACTAGATCTCTTGCTTTCAAGCCTTTATTCTTCATGTGTGTATCAAAATACGCCTTTTGCCTCTTCTTGGCTGCATAGATCCCTGTTGCAGCTCTCAATCGTGTCTCACCTAAACGTTCGAGATCAAAGATTCTAGAGGAGAGTTCATGGCCGATTCAATCATGCTCTTGTGCTACCTTCAATGTAGGTATCAAAAAATCCAATGGTAGCACCGCGTTCTGGCCAAACACCATCTAAAAGGGTGTGGCTTGGAGTACCGTTTTATAGGCAACTCGGTATGCCCAAACAACATGGTGTAGCTATTTGTCCCAATCAGAGTGTTTGTTATTCACCAATTTAGTCAGCACATTGCATAAGATCTTATTTGTGCTCTCAGCCTGGCCATTAGCTTGTGGGTGATAGGGAGCAGACTTCTTATGTACTACCAAGAATTCTTGGAGAAGGTTTTCTATGACTTCATTCAAGAAGTGTGTGCCTCTATCACTTACTAATTCTATTGGAAATCCGTATCTAGTGAACACATTTTCAAATAAGAACTTTGTTGTTGTTTGAGCATCATTTTTTGTAGTGGCTTTCACTTCTACCCACTTGGTTAGATAGTCTGTGGCCATGATGATATACTCAGCAAGTGAACCCTTAGCTGGGGGATTAATAGGACCCACAAAGTCTATTCCCCACTTAGAGAATGCACGTCCACCCATCATAGGCTTCAATGGCATCTCATCCTTGCGTATGGGATACTGAGTTCGCTGACAAACCTCACACCTCTTCACATATGTATGTGCATCCATGTGAAGGGTGGGCCACCAAAATCCTGCAAATAGTATTGCCTTGATCACCCTATCTGGACCGAAGTGTCCTCCTGATACACCTTGGTGAGCAGTCTCTAATATCTTGAGGTATGAACACACAGTCTTAGGTAACCATCTTTACCACGTTTGTATAAATTATCACCAATGATTGTGTAATCCAAGGCTTCTTGTTCCAAACTTCTTTATCTGGCCAAAGTCATATCTTGAGGGAATGTTTCCGTCCTCAAGAAGGCTACTAATGGTTCACTCCAATCTAGCACTAAAGACACTCGATAAAGAGTGGCATGTTCCATTGGTGGTTTAGTGCAGCAGATTGGGCATTCTTTGCACATTCTATGGACATCAACTTCCATGGTTGGCCAATGCACTCCTAGTCTCCTCAGGGTCTGTAGGGTTCGTTGTTTTGAGTAGTGTTGCTCTAATGCACCTACATGTGCTAATTGCAACCACTTAGCGTACTCATCCTCTTCCACACAACAGGCCAATACTCCTTGCTCCATATGTTTGTACATACTTCCTACCAAGATATGATACTTTTGAGCTCTTACTATCTCTCTATCTTCTGTGTGCATTACCGGGTGATTAGGACCGTATGTCAATACTGGCACTAATGGCTTAGCCCACTGCGGTACAACTTCCAAATTAAACTAGTAAGCATCAGGTAGGTCATGTGACACTCCTTGTGGGGCCTCTCCTGATGTGAGCCTTGAGAGATGATCTGCTCTCAAATGAGTCTTGCCTTTTCTCACCACTACCTCAAAGTCGTATTCCATTAGTAAGAGGAACCATCTTACTAATCTTCCTGTATTGCAACAGAGCTTGATGGTCAGTAAAAAATTTAAACTGATTTGCAAGCAAATAGTGTCTAAACTTTTTAACTGTGTATACCATGCCTAACCCCTCCCGTTCAGTGGTGGTATAATTTTGTTCAGCTGCATTCAGTTGTCTACTAGCATAGGCAATTGGAAGATCCATATTACATTCACCCGTAGGTTGTGCTAGCACGCATCCAATTGCATAATTGGATGCATCTACATGGACATGGAATGGCTTATTCCAATCTGGTGTGGTCAAGATTGGTGCTGAACACAATCTTCGTTTGAGCTATGTGAAAGAGTTCTCACACTCATCAGTCCACTCAAAGTTAGTTAGAAGGGCATACAGAGGCTTTGCAATGACGGCATATATGTGAATGAACAGGTGATAGTAACCACAATGCCCCATGAAGGCTTGTACCTCCTTGACATTCCTTGGCCTAGGTAGTTCTGCAATGGCTCTCACTTTCTCTTCGTCAGTGGATATGCCATTCTTTGACACTATATGTCCTAGGATCTTGCCTTGCTTGACCATGAAAACACACTTTTTTGGATTCAAGCAGAGTTGATATTCTCTACATTTGTCAAAGATTTGCCTGAGTTCGGGTATATGAGTATGTCTAATGTTGGAATGAGTGCATAGATCATCAACATAGACTTCCAAGTTCTTCCTCAAGAACTCTTTAAACACATGACACATCAATCTTTGAAAGGTAGCAGGTGCATTGGTAAGCCCGAATGGCATTACCCGGAAGGCAAATATGCCCCACTCTGTGGCAAAAGCCGTCTTATGCTGATCTTCTGGTGCAATGGCTACTTGATTGTAGCCAGAGAACCCATCTAGGAAGCTGTACACTTCCTTGCCTGCTACCCTTTCTAATAGATGCTCGGTGATAGGAAGCAGATAACTATCCCTGATAGTGGCTGCGTTAACCTTCTTCAAGTTAATGCATACACGTAATTTGCCATTCTTTTTGGGCACCACTACAATGGGGGATACCCATTCAGTATGCTCAATTTCATAGATAAATCCAGCTTCAACCAAGTGATCTATCTCTTCCTTGATCTTGGTCGCATAGTTATCATTGTATGTGTATGGCTTTTGCTTAGAGGGTCTAGCCTCTGAAGTCATGCGGATCGTATGTGAGCATATGTCAGGGTCTACACCTTTCAGGTCCTTGTAGCTCCAAGCGAATACATCTCGATACTCCCTTAGCAAAGCTATCAACTCTTGCTCTTCTTCTTCCGTCAGGTCATGTCCTATGTAGGTGCATCTTTCTTCTCCTTCTTCTACGGCTACAACTATTTTCTTAGTAGTTTCCTTGCTATCATAGGCCTCTCCTGATTGTGCCTCACGTTTAGGCATTCTTACCATGACTCTTCTATCTTCTATCTCATACTTCTTGAAATTTTCTGGAACCTCAAACAAGGACTCCTCTTCCTCCGGTGTGGCTTCTTTCTTCTTTCTTTTCTTTCCTTCACTCTTGGTGGTCACTTGTGTGGTTAATCTCACCTCATTCATGAGCTCTTCATGTCTCTGAGGGTAAACTTACACCTCATAGAAGTATTCTCTCTCTGATGCAAACGGTGGGTCCATGATGATTGACTCTAGGTCGGAGTCACTTGCATCCTTAAATGCATCAGGGCTAGGTTCGCATTCTTCTAACACTGCATCTCCCATGATCGGTTCTATTGAAAAGACTGAAATGTCATAGCCATCCTCATCAGAGTGGGGTGTCCATTGTTCTTCATTGATGGCTACATCCATTGTTGCTAAACTTTCAGCCCAGCCGTGAGGCTCAAATTCTTCGTCAGGGAAAATTACGGGTGCATAGGCCTGGTCTTGGATTGATCTATGGGTTTCCTTTGCACCTATCTCTCTGGCTTTCTCTCTTTTCTCCTCTTCTACTGCCACTTTGCACATCCATAAGTGGGTGTCTTGATGCATCCATGATGATCCTGATCCTATGGAATGCACTGAATCCGTGTCATCCTTGGCTCTATGGATGGGATTCCATTGAATGGGCGGTACGTCTGTATGAGAGTAATCCTTGAGATTGACTTTGGTTGTAACACCTAAGTGTTTCAAGTATAATGAATTGGTTCCCCAATCCTGTACCACTTGCAATTGCCGCATAAATGGCCTTCCCAAAATCATCTCGTAGGCTTGGTTTTTGCTAAAATCGCATATAGCAAAAGTATGCTCAAACTCAACACCACATGTAGTGAGAGTTATTCCTTCTAGCAATCCTAAGGGCCTTTCAATGTGACCATCGGCCATCTGCAATTTCATTCTCGTTGGCCTGAGTGCTGGCTTGCCCCAATGCTTCCATAAGGAAGTGGTAGCAATTGCAACTCCTGCACCTGAGTCCAAAATTGCCTTGGTTGTGTATCCCTGATGGGTAACTGGTAGACAGGTATTTCCTTCCTCTCCTTCACTCATGTCTCCTATCTTATCCAAGGGTATTTCTGGTACTGTTCTATGGGATCCTACGTGGGAACGAGATTTGGTTAAGTTTGGCACTTCTTTGGCTACATGTTTCCACACTTCTGGCTTAACTTTGAGTAGCTCTTCTAAAGTGAGATTGCACTGCACTTTAGTGTTTTTTACTACCTCAGTATTCCTAGGTATGATCGAATCTTCATTTCTTATCATGACCATGGGCGCTCTTATGCATGTTGACTTAGTTTCCCATGGGCCAGTGAAATGTGGTAACTCTTGCAAGGAATTAGACTCAAAGTCTAACCTCTCATGAGGGTGGGCACTTTCCTGTTCTTCATAGATAGAAGGGATGTCCTTTGGGAATTGATCATGTGCGCCATCCACAAGTTCAATGGGAGGAGGGGCTTCACTTTCCTTTGCCCACTTCTCTTCTTGAATCTCCCTCAGGAAATCTGGTGAATACCTATTCATAGAAGAAGAAGTTTCTAGTTCAGTGGAGTTAGGCACATAAGCTTCCTGGGGAGGAAGGCTTATTCTATCTCTTGCACTCCCCTCAAGTTGGGAGGGGGGTCCTTTCCCACACTTTGCAAGTAGCCTTTCCAATCTATCTAATAGACCGTCAAAATGCAATGGTGTTCTAGTGGAGCTAGAGCCATTGAACAAGCGACTGGCTTCAAACATGGCTTGCGCCAATTCGAGCATCTTAGCACAAAGCTTTGTTCTCTCTATTTCTAGATCGGCTCTAGGGTAACATTTGTCATGATCTGTCACGTTTGGCCCTTCCTGGATTCTGGCCTGATATGCTTTAAGCATCATGTCTAGATCCTCAAGAGTGGGATCCGCTAGGGCTGATCCTACTCTGGGTGGTGGGTGGGTTACATGTGGTGGATTAGAATGTTGGGAAATGGAAGGTGGTGGGTTGGAGGGAGATGGAAACGGTGGTGGAGGGGTGGTGTGAGAGTGGTTTTGAGATGCAAGTTCACTTATCTTTGCTTTGGTTTCTCTCAAGCTTTCTTCAAGTTCGCTCATCTTCTATGACCATTGTCTTTTCATTCTTTCCCGGCTATCTCTCCAAGCTCTTGTCCTTTTCTTAGTTATACTCTCTGTCTCACTAACCTCAGAATTCTTTCCCAAGCCTACTCCCTGAGTTTGCTGCAAGGCTTGAGCTCTAGTGACCACATGCACTGGGGTAGTGGAAGTTACACTTCCTGTAGAGTCTACTACTAGTCCAATGACGTTGATAGGAGTGATTTCTGGCAGGTTATTGGGATTCTTCGGAAAATCTCGTAAGAGATGCTCTTTTCCGCAATCTTGACAGAAGCCCTGAATTGTCACTGGTTGGGGTTGTGTAGGGGCAGGCAGTGGGCAATCACGTATAAGGTGATCTCCCTGACATCTGAAGCATGGTCCTCTAGGAAATGGGGGCCGTACCTGCCTAGGTTGAGGTCTAGAGTTGGGGTTTGTGTACATGACATTAGCATACTCAGGCTCCCCACTATTTTCACTTGGGTCTTCATAATAGTATGACTCGTTATGCTTGGGTGACTGCATGTAGTAAGTCTGTGGGCTATCAATATGTGTGGAGTCAAAACTATGGTCACTTGGATCACTGTCTGATAGCAACGCTGTGACTGGGACTATGGCTCTCTTCAGATTTTCTTCAGCAGATGCATATTTCACTGGGATCACATTGGTTGGAGCAGGGGGTTGTTGCGCTAGGACTGGTTAAGGTCTCTATTGCCCTTGATACGGTGGCTGATAAGATTGTTGTGGTCTGCGGTATTGTTGTGGTGGGTACTGATTCTAGTATCTACCCTGTTGTGGATATGGCTGAGGGTAATTTTGCCTGACAGTTTGTTTGTTATAAGGGCAGTCTTGTGCGGTGTGGTTGGTGTACCTTCGCTCTATGGTGCAGTACTGGCTACTAGGATTCACTTGGGGTTGGGCCATAATAGGACAAACACTTGCCATATGGTCACCTCCATAAGTATAGCACCTCTTGAGTGGGGCAAATCTTGGAATTTGTTTGCTAGAGACACCTAATTTTTGAGCTACCTTCTCTGCAAGTTCCTCAATGGATGTGGATTGACCAGATGTGAGGCTACTAGAGCTATCCGAATCCTTATAGATTTTTGATAGTTCTAACTCCTCGCCTAGATTATCCTCAATGTCTATGCACATGCGCATGCACTCTTCTATAGTTCTGGGGTCCTTCAGATACACATATGACCTGAGCTTGGTGCTCAACAATCCATCTAAGAACAAAGCCACTTGCTTGGCTGGTGTGGGTAACTCAGGCATTGGGCACCTCTCTAGGTATTGCCTAAACCGTCTTCCTGCTAGTCTGACCGTCTCTTGAGGTGTTTGTTTGAAGCTATGAATTAGTGAGGAAGTGTTGTGTCTTATGCCACTCTTAGAAAACTCAATGATAAATGCCTCTAGGAGCTCGTCTATGTTTCTGAAATGTCTCTCGTTCAGTGGTTGAAACCACCTAAGGGTAGTGTTCCTAAGGGTTAGGCCAAAAGCATTATATTGTGTGAATAGGTCCTCTACTTGTTTAGCTTTCAAGACTTGCCTGAATTCTGCCACATGGTCATAAGGGTCCCCAGTGCCATCGAAGTAATTCTTCATGGAATGCACACACATACACACACACGCGCACACACGGCAAGAACAAAGAGAGTAAGACAATGGAATCACTTCTATTATAACCAAGTTCTCATACAAGCTCAAAACTACAAGAAGCTAGCTCAAAAATGAGCTCTCTAGCTCTATTTATAGTTTTTGACTAGCTTTGGCACTGTCCAGACCTAGTGTTCGGCCTAGTTAAAAATTAGGTTCCAGGGCTTATTTGAGGGTTCAAACGAGATCTAAAAAATATGAAAATTGGTAGGCAACTATTTCTAAGGCTCTTCAAGCTCGAGGACTCCTCGGCTTGTACAAAATGGAGCTACAAAAAAGGGAAATGGTATTTACAATGGTTTTTAGTGATGAGAATCACTTTTAAAATGTGTAAGGATTGGACAAAATTGATGGGTTGCCTCAGTGCTAGATCTGCATACATGCTCGTACTTGGCGTCTTCCCATATGATGCCAACACATACTTTACGTGATCAAGACGGATCCAAACAATTAAATGCCAAGCATGCCAAGAAACCAAGGCTTATGATCATAATTACTTATAAGAAGTCAAGATTAATGATCATAGCATATCCAGATGAATTCTCAAAACAATTGAATGTCAAACACACCAATGAAATCGGTCCTATCCACAACTCCGAAATGCTCATAAAAACTTCATTTCATTTTTTTGAGGAAAACATAGTTCCTAAAGAGCGAGATTCAAAACATAGCTTCCAAAACTTGCGAGAATACCATGTCAGTCGTGTTGAATAAAAGTGATCTCGCTGTCATTGTATATATTGCCTAAAACGCACTAACACATTTTTCTTTTGAAGAGAAAAAACACGTGAATCTTTTGAGCAAAAAACGAGTCTATGCTTGAGTTATGCCTAGAAATAGACTAGTAATTTGAATCCATCCAGTTCACATGTTTTGTGCCTAGATCGCACATCCAGAAACTGTGAATTGGCCAGGGATGTGACTAGATCCACTCTTAAAATTCTTTCACTAGTTTGTACTTTGTACAGTTCATCAAAGTGCAAAATGAAACAACGTTTAGAATCATTTGGGCAAGGATGCCACCACAGAGATGAGACATGTTCTTCCAGTTCTAGAACATGACCATGTTATTCCAGTTTTAAAACATGAGGCTCGGGGGTTGCCTACAGTATGTATATAGCTCTATTTTCAAGGACGAAAATATTTTCCAAGGGGGGAAGAATGTAATAAAGTAAGTCTATGATCCAAGGGTCTCGCCGGTTCAGAAAGATCTGAAATCGGACACCGTTTGGTCATCCGTGTGTATGACCAAAGATCTCGAGTTTTAGACTTACTAGGAGGTCTTGTGATCTTGTGAACAAGTGATCCACTTAGCTTAGTGGTTAAGTCTCAAGGATGTGAAGGAAGAGGTCTTGGGTTCAATCCCCATGATGGACATGGGGAGAGTATTTTGCCCAAAGAGATCTAGAGCCTTCTAGAAGCATCCACTTGAGTTAACTCGAGTTAACTGGGACACTTGGTGCACATGTAGTTACATGGCTGACACTTGGATGGTTAGTATCCACTTGCCCAAGAAGGCAATCCGCTAGAGAGAGCTATATATAGAGGCATTTGGTTGGGAGGAGATTCATCTCTCAAGCATGTGGTGGTCTTAATCCTTAGTTTGTTGCAGTATGTGCCTATCAGAGGAATCCTTCACAACCTCTTGAGGACACTAGCTAGCTCATTTAGTTTAAGTCATCTCAGTTCAGCGATTACCAAGAATTATGTAGACTCCTTCGATACCAGCTGATGCACAACAGTTCTAAGTTCCTACTAAATATTCTCGCATGTTTCCTAGGCTGCTTCAACTTCCTATTGTCCCCACTTCATGGCCTAGTTCTCAAATCTTTATCCTAATCCTTCTCTGCTTACAATGCTCATGCACACATGGTTCTCCTGTTCCTAATGCCTATGGCTTCAGTGAGCTCATAAAAAGTACATGCAGTCTTGTTTCCATGCTCATCATTCCTCTTGTGCTTCTTGCTATACATCCTATCATTGAATTCTTCCCATGTCTAGTAGCCATTGTGTATACAATGTTAATTGTAGCTCTTGGAATCTGAATATGCACCAGTAGTCATCTCTTCTCTGAATCTTAGGTGTTCTGAAGCTCATACATTCCACAAGTTCTCCTAACAATTCCTCACATAATTCTCTCTCCTAATCATCCATTGTAAGCTGAACTATCATTTTTTACTCTAGAGCCATGAGGAATGAATGTTGTCCTATGAATGGGCCTCGCACCATGTGATAAAAAATAACTAGTGCATGAATGTTCACATGGTAAGCTATCTACTTCTTTGAGATCTTTGTCAAAATTATAGGTTTTCTCCAGCTTCTCATGAGAATTTTTGCTTTGTCCTATTCAGTTTAATCCATTAGTCATTGTACCATCTGTGGCCACCTTAGTTCTTCTTTGTAGAGCGATGTTGTTGCTGTCATCCCTCTTTTATTTACCTTTTTTCCAGCCCAGCCCCTACGGTCTAATGAACTTTTAGCTTTTTCTGTAGCAGCCATTGTCTATGGAAATTTTTCTATTCTTCTTTGTGGGACATTCATTAATTTTTAAGTACCTCTAAATGACTATGCCACCATCATTTCATGAACCTTCTCCCATAGAGAGACTAAGGACA
The DNA here is from genome assembly GCA_020310875.1 of Ceratopteris richardii. Classification (NCBI taxonomy): domain Eukaryota; kingdom Viridiplantae; phylum Streptophyta; class Polypodiopsida; order Polypodiales; family Pteridaceae; genus Ceratopteris; species Ceratopteris richardii. Next base: position 112,525,594 of record CM035443.1, on the reverse strand, counting down.
TCAGCGTTCAATTCTCATATCTGCGTAGAGGGAGCTAATGGTTTATCCTTCTACAAATCAGATCCCGAGTCTCTCTGAGATCTATCTTGGAGCTTATAGAATTATATTTCAGATATGTAGAGTCAGTACAGTAAACCATCAATAACCTTATGCAACTAGAGATTTGAGACCCAAAATCTGTGTTCTAAGTTGAGTTCCTATTGCGATTGAGAACACTTGTCCATCGAGTCCTTCAAGGGCAGACTTCTATACGTACCTTCTAGACTGTTCATGAGAGAAACAAAGGAGATACCATGATCTTAGCAGAAAGTAGCTTTTTCGGTTGCCCAAGGAAAAATGAGAGTACATCCTAACCACATCAGCCCCCCAAAAGGTGTATGTATATGTGCATAAAAACCACAAGGTCCTACCTTTGTATTTCAAGTGTAGCACACTCCTTGTGATTCCATCTTCCCAAAGCTTGTTGATGAAGATGACGTGCCAAAACCCCCTTGAAACTTGTAGAAGAACCCCAATCTATGTTTATTTACACATAATTAATGGAAAATCAACAATGTTAATGGAAAATATTTAACATGATTACTCAAAAAAAGTGCTCCTAATCTACTTGTAACTTGAAGAATCACCACATATGGTAGACTAATCACCCAAAAGGGTATCCTCAATCCACCCAAAAATGGCTCATCTCAACAAGTATAAAAAAAATCTTGCAAGCCGCACATGCTCACAAGAGCGTAATGAAATGAAGCACTCAAACATCGTCATGAAAAACTTACATACACGTCTCTTTCACGCCAAAATCCATCACATAAGTGACAAGAGAACGCTCCCCAGCAACGACGCCAAAATTTGTTGACGTTGTAGCATCACAACTCATACTTGTCAATTCGGGAAGCATCTCATGAGACCCAAATGTTTGCATAGAAGCACTCAGTAGACGTAATGGCGCTTCTTCAATGCATGATTAACAACGTAATTAACAAGAAGACACGACATAAGCATCGCTAATGATGCACATAATCATAATCACAAGCATAATCATGATGTAATCGCACATCAACATGTCACAAGTGTTAAACGAGAAGAGAACAAGTACACATGCACATCGTGACAACAAGAGAGCAAGAGTCTAACTACAAACTAGAATTATCTCATTACTTCTAGAAAAGCTCTCCCCAAATGAGAGGTAGAGCCCTCTTTATATACAAAATGGCAAAAAAGCATACTATGTGGGATTTCTAAACTGAAAGCAAAATGAATCCCACTTATTCTCTAGTGTGGCACTCACACACACCTATACAATAGTGCTTATTCAACTAAATGAAAGGTAGAAAAAGGTACAAATGATTATGAAAAAGAGTGGATCCAAGAATTATATGTTGTCTCGTCAACAATGTGTACTTCGTGAATGGATCCGACCTACTATTACAAATCGATTCACCTACACAAGGAGAAGGCATCACCCCAACGACTATATATGAATTGAAGGACCCTAAAGATTCATCTAGAGTTACCTACCTAGACCATAATCAAAGGAGATATTGTCCCATGGACGATGTAGATAGATCTAGGTTAAAATACATGGGATTGCATGTATTCCCTCCTCAAGAACAAGAAACTACCTCACAAAACCCATTCGAGACCCATCAAGGTATGAGAATCTTGGCATCGAGACAAACCAATTAACGAAGCGCCCCGTCAAACCTCATGTTCAGTTTGTTGTGCTAGAAGATAATCTTAACAATCAAACTAGTCAAAGAATAGGAAATATGAATAGGCCGAACTTTATGGAAAGACCACATCAAGGTGTAAGACTAAGAGTATGAGCACGGAGGATATGGCCAACCACAATCGGTACTAGGACAACAACCACCCCACCCATAGAATGTAGTACCAGTAAAGTACACCCAACTAGAGGAAAACTTAGAAAGAGCCATAGTGCCAGTAACACCCTTGAAAAGTTGGAAAACTGTGAATCAAGGTTTTGATTAGACCCAAGGAGAATATTAGTCTTATGATGTAAGCCTGATAGAATACGATCAGACCTACGAGCATCAATATTATGGTTACGAGGGATATGAAAAATCTTATGGACTTGAGTGTGCTAATCTCATGTAGACAACACCTACAGCCCTAGTTCCAATTATGCCACCTGCTAGGCCACCTGCCCCAAGGGGATCATGCTATAGGTGTGGAGCAGATCACTTCATACGGGAATGCATTTTTTCCTACAACCCACCACCCCCCCCCTGCCCCCCCCTCGTGTGTGGGAAGGTTACTGTAACGAATGTGACAAAGAGCACTTGTTTCAAAATTGTCCAAATAACCCCAACAAGGTCCCTCATACTACTCAGATCAATGTGATTGAAGTGATTGAATCATCTGGAAGTGATAAGGAGTACACAATGCCACTGAAGGCTATTACTCAAGCCCAAGCCAAGGAGACTATGGGCAAGGGAGCATTATATGAGCCTAAGGTGGAGGAGAAACTAGAACCTAAAGTCCAAGTGGTTGAGGATTCAGAAAATATAGAAGAAACTGACAAAACGAGAAAACCTCAAAGATGGAAGGCTAGAAGAGAAAAACTAAAAAATGAATGGATGAAGAAGAGAATTGAGGAAGAAGAGAAAATGGTGAAAGAAACAAGAAAGCATTATGATCAAGAGGTGCAAAGGACATCTCATCAAGCGACCAAAGAACCTAAGCTGAAAGTGGAAGGATCAATTTTAGCAGACCCCATGCTAGAAGATGTGAACATGTTGTTGAAAGCCTATCAGTCTAGAATAGAGAAAGGACCTAGTGTAGAACAACATGAAAAAAGTTATCCAAGAGGAGAGTTGGAGAAGGAAAAATTGCAAATGTGTAGAAATCTAATAGCAATAGCTCAAGCCACACTCGAACATACTATCCCAACCCTCCTAGAGATAAGAAAACTAGAAAACAAATTCAAGGAATGTTTGGAAATGGACAACCAAAACCTGTTAAAGGAACAACAAGAGGAAAAAAAGAAGGAAGACACTTGAAGTAACAAGGAGGAACAAGTGTCAATGATTCTGAAATTAGAGGCAAATTGGCCATGCGACCTATGGGCCAAGATTCAAGAGGATTAGTGGAAAAAGAATGAGAGCTCTCCAACCCCCTTTTGAAGAACTAAACACTGGGGAAAATCAGCCTGCAATGGACTTGGAAGAGGTATCTGAGGAAGTATCAATCTTGGATCAAAATAGAGAAGAAGCAAACAACACATCCACACTACCCAACTATATGGGAGAGTACGAGAGGGAATTGAAAGTATTTCATGCTTTCACTATCAGGGACAAAGAGGGAAGATAAAAAAATGAGACTTCACATGACTTATCAGAACTCAAAAAAACTAAAGTACAATGCTCACTAATGATAGAAGAATTACTATGAGCGAAACCCTAACTATGGAAAAAATTGGCCAAACATTTGAAGTTAGAAGTGAGAGAATCAGTCAAAGAGAGTAAAGAAGTAGAGGCTCCACCAACCATGCAAATCCCAATAGATAAAGTTGGAGAATTCAATGAGGGAGATGAAGGAAATACATGTCTTCCCATAACCTTTAATGGATATATGACCAAGGCAATCTTAGACATTGGAGCAGGTGTAGGCATAGTAAGAAAAGAGATTTGGGAGAAATGGGGAAAGCTAGCCTTATGTCCCACTCAAATGAAACTTTGGTTGGCAGATGGTCATGTTGAGAGACCACTAGGAATCTTAGAAAAAGTTATTTTGGACACATGCAGAGTGGAAGTTGAACATACCCTAGCCATTTTCCAGTTCGAAAAAGCTAGCAGTTATGAAATCATCTTAGGAAGAACATTCATGAGACAACTAAGGGTGGTGCAAGATTGGGGAAGAGATGCGTTGTATCTACAACATCATGGTACGACTACAAAGATAAATTTAGATACCTTTGCCTAGATGTACCCCCACTACAATGGAACCTTGTCCATAAAGAGGAAGACAATCCATCCATTCATAGTACAAGATCTAGTGACCAATCATGGATAAAGGAAGATGTCCAGATATAGATGTGTAATGAAGAGAAAAGAGAGGAAAAGAAATCACAATTATGGCCAATAAGACATGAGAATTATAGACCCATAGATGACTCAGCATACATGCCCCAAATATTTCCCAACCGAGCATTCCAACCAAATGGATGGATGGAAATATTAGCCACTTTAGATGTGTGTGTAAACAAGGAAGTCCTAACCATGAACAAATGTATAGATGAAGAAGGATGCAATGTGAATCTTTACATGCTAATCCTCCAAGAAATGGAAGATGGAGAATTATTGGAAAAGGAATGGAGAGAGGGTTATGAAAGTATTGAAATGGAGCTAGAATATGATTCGAAAGAACAATACTTAAAAGATATTAAACCCGATGAGGATGTAGAAGAACCAAGAGTATTCACCATAAAAAAGTACCAAGAGAAACAAGGCAATGAAGAAGTTCAAGTAGATCAACCCCTTGATCAGTTGGAGGTTCCAGAACACTTCAAATGATATGAAATAGAAGAAAAAAATAGCTATTCAAATGCCAAGGAGAGAATCCCAGGAAGGAGCAGCATACGATAATAAAGAACAAACCAAGAAGGTGATGGTAACCATGGAAGAGGAAGAGGAGAGATGTACCTACATAGGGAAGGATGTATCACTAGAAGAGGAGCAAGAAGTGATAGACTTAATCAAAGAATATAGAGATGTATTTGCATAACCTACACTATAATGATGTATATTCTGCTAAAATTGAGGAATTTGACAAATTGTTAGCTACAGGATTCATCTATAAGATTGAGCATACATAATGGTTGGTAGTAGTACCCAAGAAGAATGGAAAATTTAGAGTGTGCATTAATTTGAAAAAGGTTAGTGCAGCTACAGTTCGTGATAGTTACCCATTACCCATAAATGACCATCTCTTGGAAAGAGTAGCAGGCAAGGAGGTCTATAACTTCCTTGATGGATTCTCAGGGTATAACCAAGTAGGTATTGCTATGGAGGATCAACATAAAATGGCATTTGCTACTGAATGGGGAGTGTACATCTTTCGAGTGATAAATTTTGGACTCACGAATGCTCTTGCAACTTTCCAAATACTGATGTGTCATGTGTTCAAAGAATTCCTAATGAAAAGCATGGAAGTCTATGTGGATGACTTATGCACATATTCCTCTAGAAGAACTGAACACATCCCTGAGCTACGGAAGATATTCAAGAAATGCAGATAGTATATAGTGTGCCTAAATCCTGATAAATGTGCTTTTATGATAAGGTGAGGAAAGATTATAGGACATACTGTATCCAAGAATGACATCTCTATTGATGAGGATAAAATAAAGGTCATCTTGTACTTGCCTAGACCAAGAAATGCAAAGGAAGTACAAGCCTTTATGCGACATTGTGGATATTACCGATGGTTCATCCACATGTATGCCATAATTCCAAGGCCCTTGTACAAGTTATTGACACAATTCGTATGGGTGGAGGAATGCAAAAAGGCATTCAATGAATTGAAGAAAAGATAAGTTCAGCACCCATTTTGAAAGCACCCAATTGGGATAAACCATTCCATATCCATGTGGACATGTCTAATTTTGTGATTGGATGCATACTAACTCAACCAAAAAATGAAGGAAAATTAGATCACCCTATTGCATACGCTAGTGGAAAACTAAAGCAAGCGGAAAGAAACTATACCACTACGGAAAGAGAAGGTCTAGGAATGGTGTGCATAGTCAAGAAATTCTGACATTACCTCCTAGCCACTAAATTCAAGTTTTTATCGACCACTAGGCATTATTACACTTGATCATTAAACCATGCAATACGAGAAGGCTAGTGAGATGGTTCCTGTTACTGATGGAATTCGATTTCGAAGTGATAGTCAAAAAAGTGAATACTCATGTAAGAGCCAATCACAAGTTATCAAGAATGAAACATGGAGAACCACTTACCGGAGTGGCGGATGATCTACTTGATACATACCTCTTCAACTTGGAATTATGTTCAAAATGGGTGAAAAATTTGATCCCAATCCTCACGCATGGACCACACCACAAGATCAATAGGGATAACAAAAAAAGATTCATGCAATCACGGAATCTCCATAATGTGGCCAATAGTCTATATTACAAAGAACCTAATGGCTTATTGTTAAGGTGTGTAGAAGATGAAGAATGAAAAATTCTACTCGAGAAAGCCCTTGTGAACCAATGGAAAACACATAAGGGCATTAATGGAACTACAAGGGAGTTGAAAAGGCTAGGGGGTATATTGGTCGAACATGCAAAAAGATGCACATGAATATATTATCAATTGCCAAGAATGCCAAGAGAAGGCCCCTAATGACTATTCTTCCTTAAATTTCTCGACCATAGCACCTTATTGGTGTAAGGCATTAGTGAATTCTTTATAGTCACAAACTCATGAAAAAGGAGTCAGCCTAGCAAGAACGAGGGCATTAGAGGAACAAATCAAAGATTATAATTGGAAGACAATTGTTCAAAAAGGGAAAGGACAATCAATTATGAGTGTGTGTTCATGAGGGAGAATACTTGCCTATATTAGAGATGGCACATGCGGTCGCAGTGGGAGGTCATTTTTCAGTCAAGAAGACTGTGAAAATGATTCTCTTTGCAGGCCTATGGTGGCCAAATTTACACATGGATGCCGACATGTACATAGGATTCTGTGAAGTTTGCCAACGAACCAAATATCCTTTAAGAAGAGATGACATGCCTCTATGACCCATGATCTATGCCATAGCATTTTCAAAACAGGCTATTGATTTCATAGGATCTATAAATTCTCCTGCAAAAGGGTCACATGCTGAATATATTATTGTGGCCACAGACTATTTGACAAAATGGGTAGAAGCAAAAGAGACTAGGAAAAACAACGCCCAAACCACAGCTAAATTTCTATTCGAAAATATCTTTACGCATTTTGGACTCCCGATAGAAATTTTTAGCAATAGGGGAACACATTTCATCAATGAGGTGATTGAATCCCTGATGAATGAATTTCTTGCGATTCATAAGAAATCAGCCCCTTAACATCCCCAAGCAAATGGACAAGGTGAGAGTTCCAACAAAGTATTGTGTTACTAAAATAGCTAACAATGGAAGGTCAGATTGGGATAAACAATTGCATCATGCAATATGGGCCTTCTGTGTAGCATACAAGACTACTATTGGAACTACTCCTTTCAATTTAGTGTATGGGCAAAATGCAATTCTACCAATTGATTTTTTAGTTCCCACATTATGGATTGCTGAACAAAACGAATGGATGGGTCATGAACTATCTAAGCAATTAGATTATATTGAAAAGTTGCATGAGACTAGATTACAGGTAGTGGTAGGAATATATGTAGCAAAAAGAAGGCAAAAGGCATATGCACACCATTAGGGCAAAAAATGGCCAAAAAAGGGCCGTGTAAGGATTTCAGTTGGATTAAATTTGTCAAATCATTTTAAAAAATTCCATGTAAGCTCATTTAAAACGTATCTTATGCAATTTTTGGAGAGAGAGAAACTTGTGTGATAATCATGAAAAGTTTGTGTGATATCTTAGGCCTCAAAGTTTGTGCCCATCAAACGTTCATCAAAATTTGAATTTTTCTCTTGTTCATAGACCTATATAATGTGTGCTTATGACTTTTGCACTTTCTCTCTCTACTTTCCATAGCATGCCTGTTTCTCTCTTTCACGTCATTTTAGACACTTTCACATCACTCTTCATAGCAGACCATGGAGAACCTCAACCCAAACACTCTCAGTGAGCTTTCAACTAGCCAAAATCATTGTGATAAGTTCCATATCAACATTCCAGTTATTCATGAGTATGCAATGACAAGAAAGGTATTTCGAAGGGTTCTTCAACCTTCTCAAGTGGATCGATTGCGGAAAGAAGGCAAAAAACATATCGACATATGGGTAGATGGATATGTTTATCCAATTGATCCACAAACTGGAAGGTATCCCCCTTTTCATAATCTTCATGATCTCATTAGATTTGTAGGAGGTGGTGAGAATGATTTATAAGGCTATTGTTCAAGGCTCTGGGAGATTTCAAGGAATTATGTACAATACATAAACTATTTACAAAACACACTACATGAGAGGGATTTACATACGAGGGAACTAGAATATAGATTATCCACTTTATCTTCTCAGTTAGAATCTTTTTAAAAAATGAAAGAAACTCCTATAGGTTTGAAAATGAAGTCAAAATGAGTAACACCTTTTCTAGATTTGACTGAAAAATCTGGCCAAAAAAAGAAAAGAATGAAAATTGTAAGAGATCATGTGACAAATGTGCTAGGTTTCAATATGTTGAACAGTTTTGAGCATGTACATTTCTGTAATGAAATTATGAGTCAAAATGATGTTTTAAGACTATTGAAACTAAAAGAAAATACATGCTTGAAATGCTTTGTTTTCCAAAAACTCATGACAGACATGAATTTGCTGTTAGAACCATCTCAAATTCAAGAGATTTGTGATGGCGTTGGAGTGAGTAGGAAAGGTTATAGAGCAATTTCAAAAGTTTGGTGTGAATTTTTAAAATTTAACAAATTTAAAAGCTTTGGATTGCCTAGACCCCATCATGTAGGAAAGTTTCGTCTCTATTTGAATAAGAAGATCACATCAGTATTTGGTGAATATAAACATATTCACGGTAACATGCCTTACGAAGTAGGAAAACAAAAGTTACATTTCACTTGCAATGCATTTAACAATATATGGATAGATATAATAAGACTTCAAACATACATGGTTCAGTTCTATAATATAAAAGAATGTGAATGTTTTGGTCTGTTGAAATTTGTAATCAAACTTGATGAAGGTGAACTTAAAAAACATCAAAAGATGGAGAGAATAAGTATTGCATTGATGAATAGAGCTTTGGACTATAGCCTTGGGAAATTGGATACTCCATCTCTCAAAGTACAATAAAAAATGAAGTTATGGTGGGTTGGTTGTACTCAAATTCCATCTGAGAGCCATAAAACACTTAAGTGGTGATTCTCACAGGCAAACATTCCAAATGTTGTTTAGAGGCATCATGTAGGAGAACTGTTGAATGTCAAAGACTATGGAAACTTTAAAGTTGAGTGGCATGTGAGTGGAGACCTAAAGATGCTCAAATGCATGTTTAGTATAAGTGGGGGAGCAAATTCTAAGTACCCTTGCTTGTACTGCATGCAAAGTCCAGGCACAAGAGGATGGATTGCTAGAGCTGAGGCTGAGGAGGCTCCTTCCAGACAAAATTTTATTCTTCATAACTACTCATCTTCTACTATGATTTGGAATCCCATGCTTCCAATAGCATTGACAAATGTACACATATGTATACTACGTGCAGAGTTAAGGATCATTGATAAGTTGGTCCATCTCCACTTGGATTATGCATATTCTATCAAGCCTACAACTCTTGCACATGAGTGCATAAAAAAATGTGAATCTCTACTTTATGAAATGGGATTTCATGGTGGTGATGCTCATCTAAGAAAAGATCCAAAGATTTCACAAAATACAGGTAATGTACTACACAATGTCTCAATGGGAGGTGCAAAAGCAAGGAGATTCTTTAGCAACCCTGATGACAAACAACTAAATGCCCTATGGAATTACTGGAAAACATTTTGTGAGTTCATGACTAATGTAAAAAGCAAACCACAAATAGCAAAAAAGAGAATGGAGGTGTGGGTCAAACTAGATAATTTTTTAAAGATCATGAAGCAGCAGGTAACATCAAATAGCTATGTGACAGATTTCAGAAAGACGACCATGGAGCTTATAGAAACCATCATAGAGGCATGGAGTGCCAAAGGCATAACATACTACTTGGTGAGTTTCAAAGATAATTTACTCAATTTATTTTTCTTTAATTGAAATAAACATCTGATGAAACTCTTCTGTTCTTCCAACATATTCTTCTTGTGCATGGTGCATTCTTTGCAGAAAAGGAAACACTTGCCATATGGAACACCCAAGGCATGGAAAAAATTTCATTATCAAGCAAGCAAAAGCTTCTTTAGGTGCACAAGGAAAGGAGGAGGAGGAGTAACAAAAAGTAATGCCTTCAAAGAGCTTTTTGATTGGTTCTTTAGAAGACAATTACAAACTTAATGAGCTCATGCCAAATATTGTCATCAAAAGAATAGGACTATCACCAAACAAAAACATCATGGATCAATATCAAAAAATGAAAAAGATTACATTCCAAAGGAAGCCTTAATATTTGCAATGTCTTTTATTTCTTTGAGAAATAAACATGTCTATGTATGTACATTTCATGATGTAATTAGCTTTGAAAAGAAATATGTCTATGCATGCACATCTTTTTTGAGTCTTCTCAATGAGCTTGAATTTGGAAAATCTGCCCTAAAACAGCTTTTTGATTGATTCTTGAGAAGACAACATAAGAGCTCATGCAAAATATTATCATCAAATAAATAGGAATCTCACTAGAGAAAAACAGATCATCGATCAATAAGGATTAATATTAGGACATGGATCAATTACACGAAAAAAGATTACATCCTCCATTTTTGCAATGTCCTGTATCCCTTTGGGCAATAAATATATGTATCTATGTACATTTCATGAGTAATAAGCTTTGAAAAGAAATATATTTAATCCGTCTTGAGTCTTTTGAATGAGCTTGGCTCTGGGAAATCTCCTCTGTATTTGAGGTACTCTTTTCTCCTGTAGCTAGCAATACTTTTAACATCTGAAACCCCTGCAACCATTGCATAGCTTGAGTAACAAAGGAAGTAGCCTACCCTTGAAGCATTGAATCCTGTGGGCATATCCAAAATTCTAAATGTAGCTATTCTTTCAAGTAGCAAAACACTGTATGCATTAAAGGGTATTGAAGTAAAACCCATGTATCTTGAAAGAGTCCTCAAGGAGAATAGTGCAAAATTTGGCTCTTCACTATGGTTTTCCTTGTTCCCTTCCCCCTGCCAAGGTAGTTGTCTTCATCCAATATAGATAACTGTGGAAAAAATCAAAAACCTAGGTCAGAAGAAGTCCAAGGAAACTTTTAAAGTCATAGAAATAACTAGAAACAGAAGCAAAAACAAAGCGTGAGACATGACCGATTCAAGCAATTAGGGTCATCAGAGAATATCGAATGGGCCTAATCGCTTGCATTGATCGTGTTTGATTTCTCATGCTAAAATTTATAGAAACATATAACTAATGTTGAAAATAGTATTTATACACATATTAGGATGTTAATTATCAATGCTGCATGCAAGTCATAGACAAGACTGATTCAAGTGATAAGACTCATCAGATATTCTTCAATGACCCTAATCGCTTGAATCAATTGCCTCTAACACATCACAGGAAACTTTGTTTTACATACCTTGACCTCATCTTCCTCCTCAATGAGCTCTTTTGAGTCAATAGATATGGTTCCTTTGTCCTCAACAATGTCCAAAAATGAATAGCAGTGCCCAAATGAGTATATACCAAGATCCTTCTGATGTTGATCAAAGTATTCATCAACAAGTGTTGGATTCTCTGAAATAGCTCTTTCAAAGCAGCTTGAAAGAGCTTCTGATGAATCTTTGAATTCTTCATTTGACAATGCTAAATCCAGATGCAAAAATTCTTCTTTTCTTTCTCCCTTCTCATTGATAAATCTCCTTGCAACTTCCTCTGACTCAGCTATAGCAGCAAGGAAGTAGTCTTCCCTTAGGTTGAAGAGTTCTTGGATGTAATAGAGTGGAATAAATTTCTTTCCAAAGATGAAATAAAATGGTAGACTTGGGAGAAGAAGGGACTCTCTTCAATTGGCTCCCTTATAGCATGTTAGTATATGATCAATGTCTACCCCTCATGATTGTATGCACATCTTGTAAGGTCCCCTTTATGAGGAGAAGCCAAGCGTGCATTACCCAATTGATGGGAATCCCAACTTGCATGTTGGATGAAGGTCATATTGGACCATGTAAGGTATTGTAAGGAAAGGGAGTTACCAGGGTCCCCAATTGTGGGGTTCGGGGCAACGATGAGTAGCCCCGGTTGGGGGGTCCAAGGGGGCCAGCGGGCCCCCTAGCTGGGGGGTCCCAGGGGGCCAGCGGGCCCCCTAGTGGGGGTCTGGGGCCAGCGCCCCCGGTGCGACACTAAAGGGAATATTCCATGGAATATTCCCTATCGAAGTCAAAAATCATTTATATTTGTTAGGTCGGTTCAACCGGTCTAAGCCGTGTATGTCAATTACGCGGGTAGTGGCCACCCACGCTCTACTACCCATGTATAGCCGTCCACGGAAGGCCACCCATGATCCTATATATACATGACTTCTGCACTACTTGAGACATCGAATTGAGCCAGCATACCTCTACCTTGTATCTCCATATCTAGAGTTGTCTAGATCACCATTTAGGCTCTACCTTGAGAGCACACGGGTGGACAATGCCATCATCTTTGTACTTGCTGCTAGTAGAAAAATTGTTGAGATTCTCCTATATCTGTTATCTTCTCTGCTACTGTTCCTGTGTTATATTGCGTAACTATTGTCTTACATGATATCAGAGCCGTAAGGTTTGAATAGCTTGAGAAGTATCACTATTTTAGCCTACTAGCAGACTAGAATATTAGTAGATTATTCGAGTGATTACATGATGGCTTCATCGTTGAACACTGGTCTTGGTGCTTCAGCTAATGTTAATGCTACACCTATTCGAATTCGACCACCTGCATTCACTGAAGGAAAGCTGGATGGAACCAACTATACACTCTGGAAGTTCAAAATTTCTGCAATTTTGGACTCCTATGAATTACTTGACACTGTCATGGGATGGATGGGATTGGATCCAGAGCCTATACCAGTTGAAGATCCAGCAAATTCAAGATTGATGATTCAGCCAGATCCAGATCTTCTACGAGCTTGGAAGAGGTGGAATGCTGATGTAAGTGATTCTGTGCTTACTTTAGTTCAACATACTACTAAAGCACATGAGGCTTGGGGCATATTTGCTCGACAATATGAGACCAAGAATCACACTAGGATACAGAATTTAGAAAATGAGTTGGCAAATGAAAAGCATTCTGATTCTCAAAAGGCTGAAGATTTTATCAAACGGATAAAACATCTTCAAGATCAATTGGCTGCAGTTGGTGTTGTTATAACACCAGAAGAGTTGGCTCGAAGATGTGTATGTGTTCTTCAAGCAAAGTATGATGGATTAGTAACAGCCCTTAACACTCAGGTAAGACCAACTCCCCTTACATTTGAAGAGCTTTGTGCTATGCTTTTAGAAGAAGAGATGTGGCTAAAGAATCACCAAAGTACAAGTGATGCTGCATTCTCAGCAAATGCAAAAGGTAAAGGCTCTTCAGATGGATCAAAGAAGAAGCTGAAGAAGAAAAAGTTCACAGGAAGTTGCTTCTATTGTGAAAAGAAAGGCCATGCCATCAAGGATTGCAGAAAGAAGCAAGCTGATGAACGGAATGGGACTGTAAAATCATCGTGGAAGAACAAAGAGTCTGCAAACAACACAGAGCTGAAAGTTTGGGTAGCTATTGAAGAGGTATGTTCATATGCTCAAGCTCGTGTTGATGAACTATGGATTTTAGATAGTGGAGCTTCTCACCATATGACCAGTAAAAAGGATTGGTATAGTTCTCTAGTGCCTCTATGGGAATCCATCAATGTAGTGGTGGGAAATGACTCCAAGTGTCCAATCGAAGGAACTAGAACCATCTCTTTTATCACTTCTCCAGGTGTTGAGAAAAAGTTATCCGATGTTCTCTATGTACCTACACTAAAAAGAAATTTGTTGTCACTTTCTGCAATAACAGATCGTGGACTTGAAGTTCACTTCAATAAGAGTGGTGCAGAAATCATGGATTCATCAGGTAATGTTGTAGGTGAAGGCATACGACGGGATAACTTGTATGAGTTAAGTGCTTTAACTGCTACAGAAGATAAAGATGTAAGCAAGTTATGGCACCAATGATTTGGGCATCTCAGATTTGCAGTTTTGAAGGAGATGCAAAGAACAGGGATGGTTGCACATTTGCCTGCATTTTCAGAGTTGCAAGAACCTTGTGAAGCTTGTATGATGGGCAAGCAACAATGAAAGGCATTTCCAAGAGAGACCAGCAATCGATCTCAAGCTCCTCTAGAGTTGGTACATGCTGATCTCTACGGTAAAATGTCTACACCTGCTTTAGGAGGATCTTTCTACTTTTTGTTGTTAGTCGACGATTATAGTAGAAAGATGTGGGTTTATTTCATTCGAGAGAAGGCTTATGCTTTTAAAAAATTTAAAACGTGGCACAAGTATGTGGAAAATGAATCAGGAAGGAAACTGAAGAAATTCAGAACAGATAGAGGAGGTGAATTCTTGTGAACAGAATTCAACAATTACTGTAAGGAGCATGGTGTGAAAAAGCAACTTACCACAGCTCATACACCTCAACAAAATGGCGTTGTTGAGCGTAGGAACAGGACAGTAGTTGAAATGGCTCATTGTATGTTAAAGGCTCAAGACATGCCTGATTCATTCTGGGCAGAAGTAGTCAATACAGTAGTCTACATCATCAATCAAAGCTACACAAAAGCACTCAAGGGGATGACTCCTCAAGAAGCATATTCTGGTAAAAAGCCTTCAATTTTGCATTTCAGAATTTTTGGTTGTTTCTGTTATGCACATATTCTTGATTCAACAAGTTCAAAGCTGGATTCAAAAAGAAAAAAGTGTGTCTTCCTAGGATATAGTAAAGAGTCTAAAGCATACAAGTTGTGGGATCCTAAGGCAAGGAAGATTTTGTCAGCCAAGATGTGGTGTTTGATGAACGACCACACTTAGTAGAAGATAAAGGTAAATCTACTATCTCATCAAACGGAGAAATATCTCACCTTGTGCCTATCAAAAGACAGGTTAAAGTTGAGGAGGAGGAAACATCTGATGGAGAAATTTCCTCAATAAAAAGCCAACCAGTTGTAGCTGCACAGTGTAAGCCACTACCGAAGTGGGCACAATAGCTCTTTGATGATCACAATCCACATGTAGATGTACGAGAATCATCCTCGGATGGATTACGAAGATCAAAGAGAATAGAGGAGCAAAGAAGAGCCTCAGAACACATTGTTAACATGCCTCTAATGGCAGATATCATGGGCTCGATAAAGGAACCTACCACCATTGAAGAAGACCTTGATGATCCAGGTTGGAGAGTGGCAATGCAGTCTGAGTATGATAGTATACTCAAAAATGATACATGGGATCTAGTCGACTTGCCGCCAAAGAAGAAGGTAATAGATACTAAATGTATTTGGAAAGCTAAGTATAAAGCAGATGGAACATTAGAAAAGTATAAGGCAAGATTAGTTGCATAGGGTTTTTCACTGGTCGAAGGATTTCATGTTCAAGAAACTTTTGCACCAATAGCACGCATGACAACTATTCGGACGGTACTTGCAGTAGCTGCACAAAAGTCCTAGCCTATTTTCCAGATGGATGTCAAATCAGCATTTTTGAATGGTCACCTCAAGGAGGAGGTATATGTATCTCAACCACCTGGTTTTGAGGTGCCCAATTTAGAAAATAAAGTTTGCAGGTTGAAGAAAGCTTTGTATGGACTTAAGCAAGCTCCACGGGCTTGGTACCAACGGATAGATAATTTTTTCAAAAATATGGGTTTTGAAAGAAGTACTTCTGATGCTAACTTGTATGTAACGAAAAGGGATAACAAGCTAGTTGTTGTCATTGTATATGTAGATGATTTGATCATTACAGGAGATCATCAGGAACTCATCAATCAAACTCGGACCAGCTTGGGAACTGAGTTTGAAATGACAGACTTAGGTCTACTCCATTTTTGTCTGGGAATTGAAGTATGGCAAAGGAAGGATGGCATTTTCATCTCACAACAAAAATATGCCAAAGAAATTCTCAACGCATTTGGAATGATGGATTGCAAACCAACTAGCACACCTATGGAGGTAAATCATAAGCTATCTATGGATGATAACATGCCTGATGTAGATGCTAAGAAGTATAGGAAGCTCGTTGGAAGTCTTATTTTTCTGTGCAACACTAGACGAGACATTTGCTATGCTGTTGGAATGTTAAGGAGGTTTTCCAACAAACCTAAGGAGAGTCACTGGAATGCTGGAATGCGAATTCTAAGGTACATTGCAGGAACCTTGGATTTTGGTATTTTGTATACCACAGGTGATACACTCCAAGGATATTGTGATTCAGCCTTTGGGTTGGAGATTGTGATTCTAGAAAATCAGTTTCTCGATATTGTTTCTCACTTGGTTCAGGAATATTCTCTTGGGTAAGTAGGAAGCAACCAACTCTCGCACTCTCCTCCACTGAAGCAGAGTACAAAGCAGCTTGTTTTGCTTCTTGTGAGGCAGTCTGGTTAAGGAGAATTCTTGCAGATATAGGCTTTCCAGCAAATATGCCAACTGTACTCAAGTGTGATAATCAAAGTTGTATGGCTATTGCAAAGAACCCCCAGTATTTCATGCTCGCACCAAGCACAGTGAAGTACAATACCATTACATTCCTGAGCTAATTGAAGATGAAATTGTGGAGCTAGAATATTGCCCAATAGAGGCAAATTGTGCTGACATATTCACTAACGCACTTGGAAGAGAGCAGCTCAACAGGCATCTTCAACAGATGGGCATAGGACCGAGACCTACTTGATTTATCATCGGTAAACATTGAGGGGGGGGGTGTTAGTATATGATCAATGTCTACCCCTCATGATTGTATGCACATTTTGTAAGGTCTCCTTTATGAGGAGAAGCCAAGTGTGCATTACCCAATTGATGGGAATCCCAACTTGCATGTTGGATGAAGGTCATATTGGATCATGTAAAGTATTGTAAGGAAAGGGAGTTACCAGGGTCCCCAATTGTGGGGTCCGGGGCAGCGGTGAGCAGCCCCGGCTGGGGGTCCAAGGGGGCTAGCGGGCCCCCTAGCTGGGGGGTCCCAGGGGACCAGCGAGCCCCCTGGTGGGGGTTCGAGGGCAGCGCCCTCGGATCGACGATAAAGGGAATATTCTATGGAATATTCCCTATCGGAGTCAGAAATCATTTATATTTGTTAGGTCAGTTCAACCGGTTTAAGCCGTGTATGTCAATACGCGGGCAGTGGCCGCCCACACTCTACTGCCCATGTATAGCCGTCCAGGGAAGGCCACCCATGATCCTATATATACATGACTTCTGCACTACCGGAGACATCGAATTGAGCCAGCATACCTCTACCTTGTATCTCCCTATCTAGAGTTGTCTAGATCACCGTTTAAGCTCTACCTTGAGAGCGCACGGGTGGACAATGCCATCATCTTTGTACTTGCTGCTAGTAGAAAAATTGTTGAGATTCTTCTATATCTGTTATCTTCTCTGCTACTGCTCCTGTGTTATATTGTGTAACTATTGTCGTACATAGCATTCTTTGCTTTAAAAGTAGCCACATCAAAATTGTTGACACCTTTCATACTTTTTGAGCTTCCCTCAAGTGTCAGCTCAAGGAATGGCTCTTTCTCTTCAACATGAACACATTCTTCCTCCTTGTCATTTGACATGTGATCAATCTCCATGACACCTTTCATGCTTTTTGAGCTTCCCTCAAGTGTGAGCTCAAGGAATGGCTCTTTCTCTTCAACATGAACACATTCTTCCTCCTTGTCATTTGACATGTGATCAAGCCATATTAAGAAGACAATGTTCAAGGGGAGCAAAGAGCAGTCTCTTTCATGCTCTGGGCATAAATCTAGCTTTCCTGGCAAAGGGGATATCCTTTTGCACTTTCTAGTGATTTTTGCCCTATCCAATGGATTCTTTCCAAAGATGTGTGGATGGATATAGGCTTTTCCAGAGAAAGTAAGCTCCTTTCCATTGACCACACCCTAGAAGCTCTCCCACTCATCCCTCAGAAAGCTTTTTGTTTTCTCCAAAAGCACTTCAAAATCTATCTTGGGATTGAATATCCTCATTGCATCTAGAAAATAATCCACTGTTAAATCCTCTTGAACCATGAAATCCAGTAGTTTCTCAGATGGAGAAACACTTAGGATCACATTCTTTTCCTCCATCTCAGCTCTAGTTATTCTAGTGTGTCCTAGTGGAGAACACGACCGATGCAAGTGAAATAAGCTAGTCAAAGGCCGTTCAAACACGTGTAATCGCTTTTATCGGTCGTATTGGGTATGAAGCACAACTATGCAGGGTGATGAAGAGAGAAATCCTATGAAGGTTGAAAATGTGAAATGGTGAAGGGAACTCATATTTATAGTCGAGGAGGACTGGGTAACAGTCACATGACATGGACCAATAAGCGAGCACCACATGGCAAATGGATGTTGGAAATCGCAATGGCTAGCTGACATGGCCCACTCAAATGATGCCATGTGGCATTGTAATGTTGGGATTCATAACGGCTAGATGACATGGACCAATCACAAGGTGCCATGTATCACCAATGGTCAACTCATTTGAGAGACCTATTTAAGCTCCTCTATTCACTTTTTTTCATTTTCTTGTGAACTGCTTGCTAGGGCCGACTTGCCATTGCCTTCAACTTTTTTACCTGTGTTTCAAAACTTTCCAAAGACAACACATTTTTTGTGAGGTATGATGGATCACAAAAGCTTGTACATGACTAATCTAAGTGATTAGGGGCATCGGGAAGTTTTGGATGCCCCTAATCGCTTGGATCAGTCGTCATGATCAATTACAACACAATCCATTCAAGCGAATAGGGGCATCCAGGGATTTTCGGATGACCCTTATTGCTTGAATCGGTCGTGTTTCTCATTTATAATCGGTGCTTTTTAAAAATGTTCTATAAGATATAGCTTTAGTTTTTTTGCATTGTTGGTTGTAGGGGAAACAGAATGGAATGATAACTAATCAAGAATATAAGGACGACTGATACAAGCGATTGGGGACCTCCGGGGATTTTTGGATGACCCTAATCGCTTGGATCGGTCATGTTTCTTGAATGTCGCAGAGTGCTTTGTGAAAGATTTCTTACATTTTTTTGCTTTTTAAATTTCTTCCAAGCTTTTAAACTCTTTTTTTATGCAGGTTATGGCTAGGACAAAGAAGACAACAAGGAAGTTGTACCCTCAGGGTCAAGAGCAAAATGGCCAAAATCAAGATGACAAGGGACCTTCTCCCCAGACAAGTAAGGCCTTAATGCATCAGAGAAGTCTTCAAAAAAAAAGGGTCCATTACCATGTTAAGTCTATGAGGGAGATAAGAAAGGCTCAAAAGTCTGTGGGACTTCTGATCCCTAGACTTCCTTTCATGAGAGTTGTCAAGAAAATTTTAGCCAATCTTTGTTCCATGATGAAGACCACGTCCTTCGTAAACATGAAGTGGCAAACTCAAGCTCTTCTATGCTTGCAAGAAGTTGCAAAAGACTTTCCAATCGACTTCATGAATGATGCTTACTTGTGTGCAGCTCATTGTCATAGGGTGACATTGATGGCAAAAGATTATGTGATTGTATGAAGGCTCAGATATAAGTTTGAAAAATCTATTGTGCCTATTGATAACCATGATCAAAAGTTCTTTGATATTCTCAGTATACCTCCAGCATGAGCACCTAAGTCATCAATTGTAATTGAAGAGGTCCACCCTTAGGTCCCTCATGATCATGCAACAAGGAATGCAGCAAATTGTGAGGAGGAGAGGAAAAAGCAGGGTTTGTTGTTAGAGGAAAATGTTATCCTGAACTAGATTCAGAAGCTACAAAAGGCAAATAAAGAACTTCTTAAAAAAGGAGATGGGCAGGCGATAGAAAATATTGCAATGCCATGGCAGGAGGAATTCATGCTTGATATAAGATCAGAAGACAACAAAATGTTGAGAGAGTTCAATGTTGAAATATCTGATAGTGTAGTCAATATTGCACTCAGGTATTATCTACAGGCCATAAAATGCTCATGTTTTCCTTAATTTGGTATTTCTTATATTGAATTTATATTTCTTGAATTCTAGGGTCCTTCTGCAACAATGTGAGGAAGCAGTTTCAAGAAAAGTTTTCATCTTAGATCCTCTTGTGACTCAGTGCTTTTTGTACAAGCAAGGAGATGTGAAATTCTTTCTAAAGAATTTTACAAAAGAGGTAGAATATATTATCTACCCCTATATTGAAAAGTAAGTATTCATCTTCATTTTGAAATAAGTAACATTTTTTTCAATAGAGAAGTTATTTTTACATGCCACTCATTGACAGGGGCCACTAGAGTCTTATTATCATTGACTTCAATGAATATCAAACACTTTTCATGAATTCTCTCCAATCACAATATGGAAACTGCAAAGTGTAATCCTTTTCATACATTTTGTTGTGTTCTATTTTAAAGCCTTGCCATCCATTTTGATTTTAAGTTTACCTTGCAATGCTGCTAAACTTCTCAAAATGCATATTGACAATAACTTTCTAGGAATTCCTAAATTGAATGAAGAAAAAAGGTTTGGATACATTCAAATACATGTGCCATTATAGAAAGACAACACCTGTGGTTGGAGAGTGACTGCCAATGCAGTAAGGTTCTTGGAAAGAAGGTTTTACAGTCATGAGTTAAACTTGTCAGACTATCTAGATGCATGGGTCACCTTGATCAGGGAGAGAGAAATAAATGCCATTATGAAACATGCAGTATGCCCTTATGATCGAGACTCACCTCCACCACCACCACTCAGATAAAAAGAAGTGTGAAGAAAAGAAGAAAGGGTTTCCTGTGCACTGCCCATTGAAGCATAGGCCAAAGAATAAGAGTAGAGGTGAGGGCTCCAAAAAGGGCCACAAGTAGCACAGAGGTGAGGGCTCCAAAAAGAAGATAAAAGAATGGTGAAACAATATATTTTTTGAATGTAAGATTGTAATCTAATGTGTAACCAGCATATGTTGGAAGATTTATTTATGTACAAATTGTATGTAATTATGCCAGTCTTCATCCGGAAGATGTTCATTGTAACTATATTTATATGCCTTGAGTAACATAATGTTGAAATGATCCTCTTGAGAACTAAGGAAAAGTGACTTCATTGCATGGATCAAGCAAACTTTGTGTATGTGAAGAGGAACAGGCAAAATTTGGTAGACGACCGATTCAAGCGATTAGGGAAATCATACATATCGGATTGTCCTAATCATTCAAATTGGTCGTGTCATCAAAATGTCTGTATTTTGTGTGTTTTTTCTTTATTGTTGTTGAAAAGTTAAATGTGAAGAGGATAGAGAAGCTTTTATGACATGACCAATACAAGCCATATGGGAAATCGAAGAATTTTGGATGGTCCGTATCGCTTGTATCAGTCGTGTCATCCAATCTTTTCCATTTTGTCATAGCATCCTCTTAAGGCAACTATGCATAAGATGAGTTGAGATGGAAAGTGGTATTGCTCATCAGTCAAAGCTTAATGCAAAATTCACGTTTTGAAGCATGTTTTTGGTAGTATGTAATACACAACCAATTCGAGCGATTAGGATGATCTGACAAGCTTGGATTGCCCTTGTCGCTTGAATTGGTCATCTTCTCTAATCTTGTCTACACTGTAATATGCTCTACATATTTTGAATATCACTTGAATTGGAATTCGCACCAGGTTCTCCACCCTCTTTAATATTCCTAGTTATGTGTACCATGGAGACTTTCTCATGCATACCTTGAGGCCAGACAAGCACGGAGAATTTATAATGTGCACCTTGGATAGACTCAAATACTTTAATTGAAACTGAAAAAGTAAAAGTATTGTTCATCTAAAATTTACTCATATGCAAGTTCCTGTATAATCACTGCAACATTGAAACCTCATCAGAATGTTGAAATTAAACAAAAAAATGCCAATATGAATATAGTCCATAAAAATGCATAATTGAAGTGATGAAGTCAGTCGCATTAGTTACCATCCTACAAAGAAAAATCAATGGAAGTATGAAAAAAAAGGTTCTAGAAAGGGGAGATATATTATGTAAGAATGTCTTGGTTTATATTCTTGAGTCACCTAGAATTTACTCATGCAAGTTCATGTATAATCATTGCACAATGGAAACCTCATTAGAATGTTGAAATTAAACAAAAAATGCCAATATGAATATAGTCCATAAAAAGACATAATTGAAGTGATGTAATCAGTCACATTCTTAGTCACCATCATGCAAAGAAAAATCAATGGAAGTATGAAAAAAAGCTTCTAAAAGAGGGAGATATATTATGTAAGAATGTCTATCCTGGCTTCTTTGCTATCCCATTCCCTACCTAAAACATCATCAATCTCTGAAATAGAGACTCTCCGATTCAACCACATTGTTTTTGTTTTCTTTAATAACATGTTTTTAAAAGCATGCTACAAAAACATGAATAGGCAAAAACCATTGAATCTTTATCCTTCTTGAAATTCGGCTTGCTGACATTGCCATGTGGATGTCAAATTTCATTTTGCATAGAAAACTTGAAACTGTTGAATGATCAGGAGCATCTCAATCTAATGAAGAGATGCAAGGAGCAAGTAGATGTACAAGATTTTCGTAAGAGATCCTCCCGGATGGCACCTGATAATCTGCAAAATGGACAAATAACTCTATGCTATTGAAAAATTGAACAGATTTGTTTGCATACATAAGTTTTGCATATGCCTTATGAAGAACTCTGAATGTTCCTATAAACAATTCAACAGGTTGCTGCTCCACAATATTGGAAGGAAAAATATATGCAATACAGAAACATTTATGTTGTTATACAGAAACAACTGAAACGATAGAAGAGCATTGTAAAACTTCACTTACAGTATGAAGGGAATTACAGATAATTTTCTAGAACAAGATCCTTAGTGTTGTACACATGTTGTACTCTTGCAAACTAACCACATCTCTTCAATTTGAAACTGAGAATACGTCCCCTCCAATGGTTTCTTGTGTCATCTCTTTTAGCATGCTTGACTTTATGGACACCTTTGTAGCTAGGACGCATAGTTACCCATTCATTTACCTTCACAGAAAGAGGTTTCCACAAAGAATCCTCTCTTCTGTTGTAAACCTCACATGAGGTTACACGATTGGAAGGACGACGAGAAGAAGAAGCCATTCGAATTGAGAAGAAGAATAATGCTCAAAGCGAGAAACCGACATTCACAAACTTTGCCAGTATTTATAGAGAAAAAGGCTTTGTACACGTGGAAACTTTTGATTTGATGTGAACCATGTCGCCAAATGATCATGGAATTTTGTGAACCCAAAAATATTTTGTATCTTCAAAAATCAATTCCTTCTTGGAAATTAAAAAATATGCATTGTGTGGTGTGCAAAAATATCTTTTTTGGTATCAACCAAAAAATTGTACACTGAATACAAGAATTTTCATCACTTTGGCGGCACTTTTAGAGCATATTGTCTTAAAAAAAGAATTTCTTCCTATAGTTAAAGGAAACAGCAATGTTATATTCTTGTACACGTAGAAAAAATCTATTTGTCAATTTCCTTAATCCATCATTAGCAAACAACCCTGTTTCGATCATTTTTTGCCCTAATGCATTAAAGATAAGGGATTAAAAAAATGAGACCTGGTGTTATATACAGATCGAAACAACATGCAAAGAAGCTACAACAATGTGGATATGGATCACTAATGATAAATTGAATATCCACCAGCGGAGTAGTTAATTTAGCCATGCTACATGTGGCTATTGAGTCAAAAGGTATATGGAACCACTAACTGAAAGAATGTTAGCGAGACTCTTAGGAGCGCAAAATGGAAAAATAAGAAGAGAGCATAAGGGAAGAAGCTCGAATAGAAGCACTAGAGCGAATCAAGAAAAGGAAAGAATGGATTAAAAAACGAGATGAAAGATATCTACTCGGAGAAGAACCTATCCTCATGGAAAACTATCGAGCAGGTAACACAGAAAAGCTAGACACTTATATCACTAGACTATGTGAACTTAGGGATCGGTATAGAAGAAGATCAATTAGTTGACTCATTGATTGATACAGGGGCCACATTGACTTGCATGCAAGCCTCACTGACCAGCGACCTCAAAACAACCATTAATCCTACTAAAGCATATATGATATGAATCAGAGGTCAAGTCATTGAATTTCAGGGAGAGGTTTTGATGTCCCTCCATCTCGGAAACACTACCATGAATCAAAGATTTCTGGTATGCAAGGACGGAGACCTCCTTGAAGATTTGATACTAGGTCAATATTGGATTTTTGAATACGAAGTTTGCATACATCTAGCCCAAGGATACATATTTTCCAAAAGAGGACACAAAGAAGTCTTTAGTCTTGTAAAGGCTAGACAACCCAAAATTACCAGCACAAGAGTACCTAAGAAAGCGATTCTAGAGAAGATAGGGGAAGAAATTCCAAGTGTTACTATGAATCAGGATTGTCCCAATCCCGACTTGTCTACACCTTGTAATGTATCACATGATCCTTTAGCCAATCTTTCCTTAGGAAGTGAGCCTGAAAGAGTGATTGAGGACATTTCATCCCATAACATTCGCAGGAGGATTGTGAATCCTACATGGATGCCGACCACAAAAATACGACAACAATCTAACACACAACTACAATGGATTCGAAAGGATCAATTGCCACAACATGAAAGTGGGAAGAAGGAACTGACTGATCAACAATCGAAAACACAAAGAATAGTAGCTATCCCAAATCGGCATGGAATAAGTCTACAATTCTACACGTATGGCTTCAAAAACCATTGGTGAAAGCTCATAGGTCACAATGACATATCTAGATTCTTCCAGCATTCAAACCAATCATCAAGGAGAGAAGAAAAACCCAGATAGCTACAACATGGAAATTCCAAACCAAGGGTAGAAGAACGTTAAGGACTACATTCAAAAATAAAGAAAGGGCAATGCAACGAAATCAAATGCCATAAAATCAGAGATCAATGTTAAAGCGGAGGCCAAAGAAGCAACAAGGAATCTGCCCAGACAACCCAATGGACCATTCTTGCACTCATAAGGAGTTCATTGCATCAAGAGTATGCATGATAGGGCCACATTACTCGGCCATCCATTCGACACATGTATTCTACAACAAAAATAGTGGTGCACGTTTTCGCCACAGGAATAGGACCTAGCTTGTACCTCATAGGATTGAAATCAAATTAATGTACATAAATAAATGTTTTGGCTATGAACTAACTTTTTGTTTTCTTCTAGTAAAAAAATGTTAAAAAAATAAAAAATGTGACCAGGTATCTTACTTACCTCAACCTAATAAGGAGGATACCACTCCACGGGGGACGACTCGTCACTGCACACAACTAGAACATACATGATTGGTTTCTTTACAGGACTAATTCTCTATTACAATATAAGTGCAGATGGCTTCTGAAGACTCTAGAGCGATAATACAAGAAAAAGCTTTGGAATTCCCATTGAGGAGTGTAACAAAAGCAAAGGGACACTGGTTCCACGAAGATCAACCTACGGGGGAATATTTGTTCTTAGTTACCATCAAGATCATGGACATCAACCATCAATTCCCAGTTATTTCACAAGATTTCAAAGTCTTGCATGAGATCCCTTCTACATTGGATGTCCTCACAAAAGCTGGAATTCATAAGCATTTTGAGCTACCAATTTATAATCCCGACTTCCAATGATGCACATAAGTGATGAACACATTGCATCCAGCGCTAGACATGCCATCAGTGCCAGAAGCACGAGTCCTCAATGTAGAAGGAGAATGGGTCACAATCAAGTTTACGCATGAAATAATCAAAGAAGCTTTCAGATGGACCAAAGATGGTGTCACAGACATGAAAGATGAAATCCATGCAGCAAAAAAGAGGATATTTTTGGACATCGAAAAAATTGATATTGAGGAAGTAGTTCGCTTGGCGCATCAACACTTTTGCTTTCCAAACATGCATCCATATACCGCACCTCAAAAGATCATAGTCCAACTATTGTCTCATGCAATCAAACAAGTCAACCACTAGATAACTTTGATGCCATATATTTAGGAACAATTATTTGAAGCCAAGAAATAATGGGGCCACAAAACATTGCTTAATGGAAGTGTGGGATTGATGGTACTAATCTACCATGCATTGAATATCAAGGAATATCTTAAAGAAATGCCCTCTTCAACGGAAACGGTGAAATATGCAAAAATAGCTATTGTACCTAAGAAGAGAAAAAGTGTGCATATTATAGAAGAGCAGGTACAAGCTCGCAACCATTGATGTGAGGAGCAAAAATATTGAGGGAGGTTCTAAATGACAAAGTGACTCTAACAACAAAAAGAATACACGTCCTCTCGAGAACCCAATTGGAAAAGCCTACACCTTCACAGAGGCAAAATTACAAGAAGCTATGGAAAAGACCCATGAGTTCATGGAGGGAAAAATTAATCTACCAATACAAGGTCATCATTACCAGTAGGCCAGCGTGGCATCTCATCATCTTCCAGGAAAAAGATTAAGTTTCACAGATATAGAGAATTGGGGCTAATTAATTCGAGCTCATCATCCGAATCCCCAAAAGACAATGATCAATCGACCATGAACGTGGATATCCACATCGAATCAAACGATGAAGGCAGATGGGAAGAATTAAATAAAGTAATGGATCAACATGAAGGGGAGAGCAAAGAACAAAATCAAGAACAACATATCAATTAGAACAAGAACCAATGGAGAGCCAACCAAGAAATGCATATTGTCCAAATAAACGATACAATGAAGCTGCAATTCCAAGAAGTTATTCTTGAAGATCAACCTAGACTGCAATTGCCCAAGAAAGAGCTATCTGCAAAAGTGTTACAAGCAGAATAGGCGCTAGCACAAAAAGAGGAGGAAATCAAGGAAATTATGGAGAATTGCAAAAAGCTCATACAGGAAAATCGACAACTCAAGGACCAACTCAAAGAGCTTACAAACAAGTATGAACTATCTGCAAAAGTGTTACAAGCAGAATTAAGTGAAGAACTATCTACAAAAGTGTTACAAGCAGAATAGGTGCTAGCACAAAAAGAGGAAGAAATCAAGGAAATTATGGAGAATTTCAAAAAGCTCATACAGGAAAATCAACAACTCAAGGACCAACTCAAAGAGCTTACAAACAAGTATGAAAAAAATGAAGCAGAAAAGGTATGCCTAATGAACTGAAGCAAAATTTTTGAAACACAAATTACATGGATAAGGTGGACACATTAAGAGATAGAAACAAAGAAGTAATGAATTCTATTATGCTAAATCAACTGTTTGTTATCCTTTGGAGTTGTCCTCTCCAATCATCATAGCATAAAGAATTAACTCTCACATCTTAAATTTTTCAATCTGGGAAGTATACTAGGACCACAACCCCTTCTAGTTAATGGAATCCAAGAAAATGTAAAAACAATTCTGATTTCTAAGAAGAATATGAAGAACGAGTAAGAAAACTAAGGTTTCTTGTAACTTGAGCTAATCAATAGCTTTTTCAATGCTTCTTGTGCCTAAAGTGTGGAATTTTTCCTGTAGATTACAAATATGAACTCATAAAAAATTTTAGTACCTGTATCACCCAGATGAGACAATCGTGATTCTAACAAAATTGATAATTTCCATTTCCAGCAATGATCTCATGGATTTAATCATTCAGTATAATGATAATCACCTCTCCTTACAAACTCCACTCAGTAATACACAAGTTAAGCCAGCAAATTCCATGGATAACACATGAAAAAGACTCAAGAAACAGCCATGAACACTCAAAGAAAAGAGAGACATGACTTTCAAACTGAAGCTCTTCATTCACATGTCACAAGAGTACAAAATGATAGCAACCTCTACAAAATACAAGATTTTGTCTTTTATACTTTTTCAAGTGTCCCTTTTAACACTTGAAATTTGGTCCTTTTAACTTCTAATCTAAAAATATGTGATTGAAGAGCATTTAAAATTTCTCTAAAAAATACATATAGTTTCTCTACACATGAGGAAGACTCTTCCTCATTTTTACATCATTCTAGTAAATATTTTACAACATAATGAAATTTTTTTACAAAAAATCCTATTCTAACATTTTCTTCCCCTCCTAGACTTTTTGGCTATGGATTGACAAAAAGTCTTTTATTTAGCAGCTTCCCTTTACTTCTTTTTCCTCTAGTATACTTGTGCAAGTAAATCATGGCTTTTTCTTTCTGTTAAGTTCAAATTGTTCAGCATCTCAAAAAGTGCTTTCCTCCACTTGATTGCAGCCTTTGGCCTATCTATTACATCCTTCTTCAAGTATTTTGTATATGCAGCTTCATAGGCAGTCAACCTTGACTTGGTTACTATTGATAGGTTTCCAAAAATTTCTGACTCCCTTTCAAAAAATCTGTAATCAAAAGCATCTTCAAAGATCTGTAAATAATAGCTTCCTAGAAATACAACGTTGCTACAGTAGGCCATGAGACATATCCTATCAGGTGTCTCACTCATGTCAAAAAGCAATGCATCTGTAGGTGAATTAAATCCTCTGTAGTTTAATATTCTTACATCTGTGTGAGTGAAGGTCTCTATACATGTGAGGATTAACCTCATAATTCTCATTTCTAATATACAAGCTGGGTCATCTACATCTTTGTATGCTGATATGATAGACTCTACTGTGTCTACCATGTACTTCTTTGTTCGCCATGATCCTTTTTTAGGTCCTGCCACTTTAGGAAAGTTCAACCATCTTGCTAGGATCAATCCTTCATTTCTTCTCTTCTAGTAGTCAGGCCATTCTCTTCTCCTTGCAACTGGACAATATGTTGGATTAATCTTCAAATGCAAAGGAGCCTCTTTCCATATTTTCCTGCAGTCCTTGTTGGTATCCAACCAGCTATTTCTCCACTTTGGATTGGCTTTCTCAAAAAGTTCTTTTGTAACTAATATGTCTTCTTCATATTCTAGGTGCCTATTAGGTGGTAGTCCAACTCTAGTCTGATAATTTTTTATGCTTTCCAGGATCATGCAAAATGGAATGCCAAGTCCATCAGCTACCCAATGATGTTGATTTGGACTGACACCATTTTCCAAAACAAATTTCACTATTTGTTCCTCATACTCATTGTGCATTTTTCTAATGAACTCCATTCTAGACTCTGCTTGTTAACAACATCTGCACAAATTCCTCAGAGTAGTCTTCCACCTATCTTCCCTCTGTTACTGTGTAAGTAACCTCTGGTGGTGGTAACATTCTAGTTACCTCTGTCTGATACTCTTTTGCTGCTTGTTCATGTGACTTCTCTACTTGTTCTCTTTCCTTTTCTACTTGATTTTCCAATTGCTTCTTTAATTATGATACTTCTTTCATCAATCCAATCTTTCATCAATCCAATCTTGTTCATGTGACTTCTCTACTTGTTCTCTTTCCTTTTCTACTTGATTTTCCAATTGCTTCTTTAATTCTGATACTTCTTTCATCAATCCAATCTTTTGTGAATGTAATAATTCTTTTTCTCTCTTCCATTCTTCCCTCTCTTTAGCTATATCCTCCTGTAGCTTGTTGTAACCTTTCTCCTTAAGTTCTTTGGCTATCTGCTCTGCCTCAAGAAGATCTTGATCAACATCAGATTCTACATCAAGGACCTCCTCTGATGCTTCACTATCCAAGAACCAATGACCCCTGGATACGGTCACTGATTTAGCTTTGAAATCATGGATGGTGAGCTCCTTGGTATTCACCATCCTATAAAATCAAAAAAATACACCATACACACACACTTCTACACCATGAGTCATGTTCAAAGGAAAAGAAAAGAAATACTTCAAAACAACTTGAGATAAAAGATTTTCTTCAAAACTCAAACAATCAGTGATTTCCAAGACTCAAAGTAGGTGATCATCACAGGTGAAGCAAGATTTCTATTGTTTCTTGTGCTTGTTTGGGGAAGAATTTAATTACTTAATCAACAAAATCAAAAATAGATATTGATAAATCAAAAGATTTTCCAACTTCCTACTTCTATCCTAGATCTTACTTGTGCTTCAAAATTTGCAAAGGAAAAGAAAAATGACAAAGATAGACGTAAAGATTTGATGTCCTTTCTTTTTCTTAAATTGCACCTGATTTTTTTTTTTGTGATTTTCTTGATCATAAAGAATCAACAAAGTCAAAGAAAATTTAATCTTTTGATCTTTTATTTGATTTTTTTTCTTGATGATAAGGAGCTATAAAAATAGAAAAATTGTTTGATTTTCTTGATGAAGCAAATCAAGGAAAAGTGTTTACTTACTGCATGATTTCTTTCTTCTTCTTTTTTTCATTTTGATTTTTATTTTTTTCACTCTTTTTCTATACTTTTTTTCCATTTTTTCTTTTTTCCTTTTTCCCTTTTTTCCTTTATTTTTCTCTAATTTTTTTCAATTCTTTTTCTAATTTTTTTCTGATTTTTTTATTTTTCTTGTATTTTTTATTTTTTTCATATATTTCCCTAAATATTTTTCTACCAGACATTTACATCTATTGATCATCCTTGACTTGATCTGTTGGCTATTCCAGAATACATTGTTTTATTTGCCTTCTGACTTAATAGATAGGCAAATGACTGAGGGAACTCTCTTTCCCTCCAACTCTTTTTCCAAGAAAAAGAGTTTAACAAGTGCATGGGAATACTCTCATGTGCCTAGTGAATGCATGACATTGTAGTGTTGCCCTACTCATGCATAGTCTGGAAATGCATTTCTCAACATGATGCAAAATTGAGGTCTTAAGCAATGTGCCCAAGTGGTTATCTGATGAAGAGGCTTTCCTACAACTCATCCTAGAGAACTTATGTGGTTGTAAATGATTGTGATTTTCACTTGTGTGTTGTGCTACTAGTACCAGGTTAGTCTTCCTAATCCAACAGGTTCTGTTTTGTGTCTTGAATTTCCTTGAATCTTTGACACATACTTCTTTTGAGCACTGCTTCATCTCTTTAGGTCTCCATACCCACTTAGTCTTTTGACTTGGAGTCTTTTGAACTGCTTTTGGCTTCCATACCCAGACTTGCTTCAAAATTGATTGCTTCTTCTCATGTCTTCCTTTCCTATGCTAAGAGTTGCTTTTGTCATGGAAAATATTCTTATGTAGATCCAAAGTTGCTTCTAATGAAAAAAGAAATTTCTCTATTTCCAAGCTATGAATCTCCTCATTAGTTTCCTACTTATCATGACTAGCAAAAGGCATTAAAAGTCTTTTGTCATTCAATTTCAAATGAAGAGACATTTTTTCAAAGTTCATTATTACCTTGTTTCATCCATGGTTGTCCCAAAATCATTTTTTCAGACATCATGTGATCAGACCATTCTTCTCACTCTATATTCATCTGTTCTTGGTCAAATTCCACTATGATTGTTTGTGTAGATAAATTTTGAACTATGTGCCCATCTAGGGTTTTGATTAGGGTTTTACTCATCTTCCTTTTGCATTTAATTTGTTTAGCAACTCAGTACTAATTAGATTCACTTGTGACCGTGAATCTATTAAAACCCTAATTTCTTCTCTCACTTTTCGTGAAGGCCTTTCACATATCAATACCTCTTTGATTTCTTTAGATTTTCTCATTTTTTCCTTAGCTTCTTGTTGAGCCTCATACCTCATCCTTTCTTCTTCCTATCTTCTATGTTGAGCTTGATGCAATCTCCTCCACTTCTGGGTTGTCAAAGGTTGATTATATCTCTACACTCTACATCCACTTATGAAGTTTGGCATAACTTCTCCATCTATGTTCAGCCAACTGGACTGCACCACTGTTGCTTATGTGATGAATGATATAAGGTTCATGTCCTCTCTTCTGAAGTTTCTTCTGGTCTTCTTTCAAGGTATAAGCTAATACCAAGTGTCCTACTTGCAAATCTTTATCTTTGATATGAATGTCATGATATGCCTTCTGTCTCTTCTTATTTGCATAGATGCTCGTGACAGCTTGAAGTCTCAAATCTCCTAGCTTCTCTAACTCCAAAAATCTCTCTAACAACTCATGTCTAGATTATTTCAGCTGATTTCCCACCTTCAATGTAGGTATGATAAATTCTAATGGCAAAAATGCATTTTGTCCGTACACCAAATTAAAGGGTGTTGTACCCATATCAGTTTTGTATGCCACTCTATAAGCCCATAGAACATGATGGAGTTGCAGGTCCCAATCAGTTCTATTTGGATTTACCAGCTTTGACAACATAGTACAAAGTACTTTGTTCATACTTTTTACCAATCCCTTTGCTTGAGGATGATAAGGGGCTGATTTTCTATGAATAGTCATAAAATGATCAATGATGTTCTCAATAACCTGGTTAAGGAAATGAGTTCCCATATCACTTACCAATTCAATTGGTAATCCAAATCTGGTAATTATATTCTCATAAAGAAATCTTGTTGTAGTATGAGCATCATTTTTCCTTGTAGCCCTTGCTTCTGCCCACTTAGTGAGATAATCAGTGGCTACAATGATGTATTCTACATGGGAAGTTTTAGCCGGAGGATGCGTCCAATGAAGTCTAATCCCCATATCCTAAAAGCTCTAGCAGAAATTAATGGTGTCAATGGCATATCATCTTTTCTACTAGGTTGGCTTGCTTTCTGACATATGTCACACCTTTTCACAAATGTTCTGGCATCTGGAAAAAGAGTTGGCCACCAAAATCCAGAGTATAGGATCAGTTTAGCAATTCTCTCACTTGAAAAGTGACCTCCTACTACTCGTGAATGGGCCATCTCTAACATTTCCATGTATTTTCCCTGAGGGACACAGATTCTCAAATATCCATCTATACCCTTCTTGTACAACTGGTCTCCTATGAGCTGATATTCCTTGGTCGTTTCCTTCAAGTTTTTGGAGTCTGCATTAAGTTTCACAGTTTCAAGTGTTTGTGGGTTTCTTAATTCCTCAACTATATGTGTACTCCAATCAGGGTTTTTCTTAAACCAATATAGAGTCACAATGGCCATATGGCCCCGATGATGACACTTTGGACACTTAGAAATATATCTTTCCACATCTTGTGTCTTTGTAGGCCAATGGACACCCATTCTGGCTAAGTTATGTAGAGTGACCAATATGGACGCATGTATACATGGATTCCAACAATGAGCCTTCTCTAGATAACTTCTTTGCTCCTCTTCTGGAGTACAGTACTCCAGAACACCAATGTGATTCACATGATTAAGTGTCCAACAAGTAACACAAAGGTTCTGCTTTGCAGTAGAAGATGTGTTGTGCTATTATCTATCCTACAAGGTCCAATAGTCAACAAAGGTACTAATTTTATGGCCCAATTGGGAATGCTTTCTACCTTGAATAGGTAAGCATCTAGCAACTCATCATCTATAGGAGAATCTGGTTCTTTGGTTTGTATCCTAGACAAATGGTATGCTCTCATATGTGGTTTCCCTTGCCTCACTACCACTTCAAAATCAAATTCCATGAGAAGTAAGAACCATCTTATATTCTTCTTGTGTGGCAAGGTTTATTCACCACGTACAACAGTGCTTGGTGATCCACAAAAAAATTGAACTTGTTGGCTAGAAGATAATGCCTATACTTTTTTACAGCAAATACCATTCCTATTCCCTCCCTTTCAGTGGTTGTATAGTTACTCTCAGCTTGGTTCAATTGTTGACTAGCATAAGCAATTAGAAAATCCAACTTGCTTCCTTCAATAGGTTGTGCAAGAACACATCCTAAAGCAAAGTTAGAGGCATCAACATGGACATGAAAATTTTGATCCCACTATGGGGTTTTCAAAATGGGTGTTGTAACCAAACAAGTTTTTAGGGTTTCAGAGGCTTTGTCACATTTTTAGGTCCATTCAAACTTTGTAATTAGTGCATAAAGAGGTTTTGCAATATCTGCAAATTTATGCACAAATTTCCTATAGTATCCATAGTGACCCATGAAGGTCTGGATTTCCTTCACATTAGTTGGCTTAGGTAGGTCCACAATAGCTTTAATTTTACTCTCATCAGTGGAGATCCCATTTTTGGAAACTATGTGGCCTAACATTCTTCCTTGCCTGACAAAGAAGACACATTTTTCAAGATTCAAACACACTCTCTAGGTTCTACATTTCTTGAATATGTTCTCCAAGTCCTATAGATGATCTTGTCTTTTATTTGAAAAAGTACATAGATCATCTACATAAATCTCCATCATGGTTCTAAGAAAATCTTTGAACACATGACACATTAACCTCTAAAATGTGGCTGGTGCATTGGTTAACCCAAAAGGCATCACCCTAAATGCATATATTCCCCATTCACTGGAAAATGTTGTCCTGTGTTGATCTTCCAAAGCACTAGGAACTTGGTTATATCCAAAAAATCCATCCAAGAAACTGTAAACCTCCTTTCCAACTACTCTCTCCAAGAGATGATCAGTTATTGGAAATGGGTAACTATCCCTTATAGTTGTTGCATTAACCAAGTTAATACAAACCCTAAATTTTCCATTCTTCTTGGGAACAACAACTATCGGAGATATCCATTCAGTATACTCAATTTCATAAATGAAATTGGCAGCCAGTAATTTATCAATCTCCTCCTTTATCTTGGCAGAGTATTTATCATTAAATGTATAGTGTCTCTGTTTGCTAGGTTTTGCATCTGGAGTGAAAGGAATCCTTATAACTGTATATGAACACATCCCTATACTCTTTAACCAGTTTGACCAATGCTTGCTCTTCTTGATTTGTCACTACATCTGCTATGACAATATGCCTTTCTTCTCCCTCCCCTTGAGTAATTACCACCTTTTTTGTCTATTCTTCATTGTCATAAGATTCCCCTTTCTTTTTTTCCCTTTTTGGTTTCATCTTAAGAAGTATTCTATCCTCCACCTCATAAGTTTTGAAATTTGAAGGTACATCAAATTTTTGTTCTTCCTCTCTAGTTTTCTCATGTTCCTTCATTTTCTTACTCTTTTCAGGGTTTGGAT
The DNA here is from genome assembly GCA_020310875.1 of Ceratopteris richardii. NCBI lineage: Eukaryota > Viridiplantae > Streptophyta > Polypodiopsida > Polypodiales > Pteridaceae > Ceratopteris > Ceratopteris richardii. The sequence continues at coordinate 112,490,647 of CM035443.1, read as the reverse complement.
CTTCACTGATCTCCTTGTGCACACGTTTCTTGTAGGTTTTTGAAATTTTATCTTTTATGGCATCTTGAGCATGTATTCCTTCTAAGAATTGAATTTTGTCACAAACTTGGAGTATGGGTTCACTTTGAGAGTTTTCCAATTGTGACACACTCACCATTCTTACTCCTACATAAAATACATCATATCCCTCCTCATCGTGGAATTTGATTCCCACATATTCATTGTTTTCTACATCTAATGTAGACAATATTTGATTCCAGCCATAAGGCTCAAATTCCTCATCATCAAACTTTTGTGGAATATAGCTCTCATCCTCAACCTTCCTTTCTCCCTTACAATCTTCTCTGCTCAACAAGACTCTTTTGTAACTTGTATTTCTCATAGTAGAGCACTTCCAAAGTGGTGAATCTTCATCACTTTGACTCTCATTTCTAGATTCCTCACTTGACTCTTGATTTTGATGTACTTTAAACCACTTTTGAGGGGGTATGTCACAAAATTGCCCATTTTTCAAGTTCACTTTGGTGATTTTCCCCTGACTTTGGAGGTATAAACAATCTCTACACGATTCTTGAACTATTTGCATCTGTCTCATGAAAGGTCTTCCTTGGATAATTTCATAGGAGGTTGGTTGTGCAAATTCAACTATGGCAAAGGTATGCTCTATTTCTATTCCCATATTTCCACAATAACTTTTTCCCAAATTCCTAGAGGTACTTCTATGTGACCATCTACAAGTTGTAGTCTCATCTTGGTAGATGTCAATTCGTTTGCCCCCCATTTTTTCCAAGTTTCTTTTGTCATGATTGCCACTCCTGATCCATTATCCAGGATTGCATTTGCATAATTATCACCAAATTGCACTTTCAAAATTGAGTTTCCTTCCTCACCCTCACAATAGCCTCCTATCCTGTCAATAGGTATGTACATCAACTCTTCTATATCCTGAGGTTTTGTATGTTTCCAATGTGAGTTTCCTACCTAGTTAGTCAAGTTGTGATGCAACTGTGGGTTTTGCTTTACTAACTCCTTCCATGTTGTTTGACATTGGATTTTACAATGTTCTACTAGATTGAATTGGAGTGTTCTATAGTATTTCCCTCCTCCCCTGACTTCTCATTACTTCCTAAGTCTTTCCTTGGTGGTTGTGAATTTGAATCAGCAGATGTCCCCATTTGATTTTCAGTCTGCTCTAGATTGTGTTGAGTTTCTCTAATAATTTGTTTGCACCTTTGCATTCTCTCCTCCTCAATATCTTGCATAGGATAGGCTATTATATGATCTATAGGGTTTAGTCCCTCTTCTATCCTACCCTTATAAGCTTCCATCAAGGTGTTCAAGCACTTTGAGTTCTTCCCTTTTTCCTATTTTCTCTTTGTTTTGATGTTGTCTAGGGTTTGAATTATCAACTGGTTCCTCATCTGGTGTTAGAGTTTTTCCTGATCTTGTCTTTCTCTCCCATCTACCCTTCTGTATATGTTTCCTCTCCTTTGAAGAAAGTTTTTTCTTGTTGTCCAAAGAATATGTGTCAAGTATCATCCCCTGCTCCTTGACATGAGCTCTAGTTATTGCATGTAATGTTATTGGCTCATTTCCACTCAAGTCTTCTTGTTCCAATATATGTACTGCTTTTAATGGTATGTTATTAGATGTGCTCTATTGTTTCTAGGGATTTCTTGGACAGTCTTTGATTAGATGTTCCCTGCCACAATCTTTACAAAAGGCTCCTTCTACTCTCAATTTTGGAGGTTGTGGACAATCCCGAATAAAGTGTTCTCCCCCACATCTATAACAGGTTATCTTTTGACTACCCTTAAACTAGGATCTCTAATTGGACATATAATTGTTAGTTATATACATGAATGTAGTTGTGTCCATTTCAATTCTTCCATTACCCAAGTCTAAGGCTTGGTTCTCTTAAATCACTATCTTCCCATTCTTCTTGATATCCCTCAAAAGAGTGATATTCATCCTTGTAGGTTGGTCTAGGTCTTGGATTTTCATCTTCCACATCAGTGTACTTTACTAGCACTACATTTGTTGGTAATGGTGGTTGTTGTCCCAACACAGGTCTAGGTTGTTCAACAGACCCTAATTCTCTTTGTGGATTGTAGTGGTTTGTATACTCCTTCTCTTTGTCAGATTGCTTGTTATAGAAACACTCATCCCTAGTGTGATTTGTCCATTTTCTCTCTAGGGTACAATATTTAAGTGTTTTCCTGTCTTGCAAATGTTGAGGTTTTTGATAAGGGCATTGATATGTTTGATGGTTTTCCCCACAATTAAAACATTTCTTGTTTAGTGTTAGTCTTGTGTTTACCAAATTTGCTTTTGTGCTGGCCTCTAAGGCTTTTGCAATAACTTTTGCTAATTCTTCTCTTGGAGGTATCATATCTTCCTTTGGTCTTGGTTGGTCAAACGCCATTAGTTCTTGTCCCCTATTATCCACTAGATCTATGGCCTCTTTGACACAGGCTCTTAGGTTAGGACATCTTCTATAATACACCAGAGTTCTCAATTGTGCACTTCTTAGTCCCTCTATGAAGAAGGAAACTTGTCTAGCCATTGAAGGTACTTCATCTTTTGGACACCTATCAATGTATTGCTTAAATCTTCTAGCAACCTCTCACATTTTCATCTTTTTGTTGCTTGAAACTATATATCAGAGTTGTTGTACTATGCTTGATTCCAGTTTTAGAAAACTCCCCTATGAAGGCTTCAAAAAATGACTCGATGTCCGAGTACATTTCCTTCCTCAATGGGATAAACCAAGACAATGCTGGACCAGTTAAGGTTAAGCCAAAAGCTTCAAATTGAACTTTATAGCCCTCTACCTCTTCAGCCCTAATCAATTGTTTGAACTCAGCAGCATGTGCATGAGGATCTGAGTAACCATCATACTGGTTTTTCATGCACTTAGCCACCTGATAGGGTCTGAGCATCCTACCTTGGTTTTGCCATTGTGGCCTCCTAATTGGAAATTCAGGCATCTCATCTCCTTCGTTTTCAAAATGTTTAGGAGAGGTATATGCTCTTCTTTCCTTTTGTGCCTCAATGGGAGTGTGATTTCTACTTGGTCTTGGCATATCTATTTGCCCTAGGTCTTGATCCCAAGGTCTCTTATCTGCATACTGACCAAGATCATTGGAATTTTCTAGATCATGTGCAAATATGTAGACACATCCTTGTTTATCCTCATACGTGTCATCTTTGAATTGTGCCACTGGCATCAGATTTAGAGGAGTCTCTAAGTTTCTCAACCTAATGAGAGACTTATGCATGCCATCCTGGTAGACATAGGCTCCAAACCTATTTGTGTACATGTATTTGAGGATATTCCTGTAGTCATCTGTGTCTAGATTCTCATTTCCCATGTTTAGGTTTTCCATGTTGATTGTGTGATTTAACTCCGCCTCCTGATAATCACTCTAATATGAGTTCCCTTTTGGTTGCAACTTTGTTTGAAGATGTGATAGTTTAGTGTCTGATCTCAGAATCATTCAAAACCCTCACACTTTCAACAGTTGATCTATTTCCCAAATTCCTCTAGGACAAACCCTAATTTGTTTACTCTTAGTGCTTGCAATGTTTTGCAACTTCTCCAACTTCTCCTTAGTTCTCTAGATGGACTCTCCCTTGTATATGCACTTGTTTTATTATTGTTTTTTTTCTTGATGAAAATTGTGTTTTTCCCAAAAACCACGATTTTCAATGTATATGTGAATTGTAGAACTTTTATTATCTAACATGTGTGAAATTCCTTTTGTTTATGTAGATTTACCCAAAAACCGTACTAAAAGTTGATGTTTTTTTATCTAAATTGACCAAAATCATATTTTTGTCTGAAATTACGATTTTGGTATTTTTTATGATGACTTTGAGGTGATAATCTAATTTTTCTCCACAAGACTTCCTAATCTTGTGGAACTCAAGGCTCTTAACACAAGAAACTCAACTAAAACTTGAGTTTTCTTCTCCAAACAAACCAAAATCGTGTTCTGGCCTGAAACCACGATTTTGTTGTTTTTATAATGTTTCTGTGATGGAAATTACAATTTCTTTCCAATAGACTATATATTCTATGGAGAAGGTTTGACTATTTGCTCAAGAAGCTCATATATAAAATGAGTTTCCTTATCAAATTGGACCAAAATTATGTTTTACTAAAAATCACGATTTTGGTGATTTATGTATTGACAAGGCTTTTATTTCACAAACTATATACTTGTAACACCTCAGACTTACTCAAAGTATACACCTTATTTTTTCAAGTCAAAAATAGGGTTTTGTCAAAATCACGATTTTCTGATGAAAATCGAGATTTTCTGATCAAAATCGTGTTTTCTTGATTTGCTCCAAAAAAATCATGATTTTGGTGTGTCCAATGAAGTGTTAACTTTTGTTATTACTCCAAATCGTATTTCCCATGGTTTAGATCCAAAATCATGTTTTTCACGATTTTGGTTGAGAATTGTGATTTTCACGATTCTGGTCTAGAATCATGTTTTTAACGATTTTGAACAAGAAGAGTTATGGGTCAAAATCGTGTTTATTAGTCCACAATCATGATTTTCACGATTCTGTGCACAGAATCATGATTTTCACAATTCTGTGCACAGAATCATGTTTTTCACGATTTTGATTCAAAATCGTGTTTTTTCACGACTTTGGATGAAAATCGTGTTTTTTCACGACTTTGGATGAAAATCGTGTTTTTCACGATTTTGAGTAAAAGAAATGTTTTTCATGATTTTGATCCAAAATCGTGTTTTTTCACAACTTTGGATGAAAATCGTGTTTTTCACGATTTTGAATAAAAATCCTGTTTTTCATGATTTTAGATTTCTAGACAATCGTGATTGCTCACAAGCGTATAAAACACAATTTTCTAATGAAAATCGTGTTTCTAGAAATCATGATTTTGGACCTTTGCACATAATTACGATTCTTTGTAGGGTGATGTAATTTTTGGATTTTGATTTTTTTAGGCTTTCTTTACACTAACAGAGGTGCCTAGATGTAAAAACAAGATGCAATAAAAGAAACCTAGAAAATGTACAAAAAATAGTGTGAAAAACTCAAAAGTATAAAAATCGAGATTCTCTGTTTTTGGTGATTTATGTGATTTTCTTGTGCAAAAATGATTTCTTAAACTTCAATTAATGCAAAAATAGATCTATCAACAAAATACCTTGCCAGCTTGATAGCTAGAACTCATACTTTTTATGTCTGCTGAAAATTGTGACTCCTTTTCCTCTCTCTCTCACTCACTCTCTCACACTCACAATCACTCAAATGAGTTTTCAAATAAAAGTTGTGCTTTTATAGTAGGTTGGAAATCGTGATTCTGAATAAATTCAATGATTTGGACTTCAAGATTTTGACATTATCATAATCATGCATAGTCATTAACAAATTTATGTCACATCATCCACTTTTGATCAAATTCCCATATTCATCTCTCAGGATGAAAATCGTGATTCTGTGTCAGTTATTAAAATTTGTTAATTTTCAATCAATGAAGGCTCAAACTTATTTTTTTTAATCTGCATGCACTTCACAACATCTTATTAACTTACATGGATACCCAAAAGGACAATTGAAGCAAATTTACCATCTTGCTAAAAATCATGATTCTGATATGAAAATTGTGACTTTCTTATTCTTCTTGAAAATTGTGTTTTTTGCTTACTTTTCCAATTTGGTCTTTTCTAATGTGCTTCAACAACTCTTATTCCAAGTGTCACCTGGAAAACATAAAAAATTCATATATTTTTTTGGATTTTTGAAAGAAAGTTCAAGAAAACAAACAATATTGACTTTTCATGGAATATCTCTGATTTTTTGATTTCTCCTTCAGATTTCTTTCATTCACCCCACTTCACACACCTCATCCATCACTACGTTACAAAAAAGAAATTTATTTGCAATTTTAATCCATTTTTTATTATTTTTTTGGTATTGTTTTCCCTAAATAAAATGAAACCAATTTATCTAGGGTTTTCTTTTGAAGATCCACTGATCTTGGGAAATGAAATTGGATGCACAAGCTGTACTCTCATTTTGACTATGGAAAAGAGTTTTTCAAGAAAGGTGTATAATGGCAAGTGCAACTATCAATTTGTGCAAAGATATACCCATAAACTTTTCTTCAAGTACCAAAAGCAATCTTTCTCAAAGATTAACAATTGGACAAGTAAATGGCACAATTAGTTTGCATATAGCTACTTAACTTGACTTTCCTTTTAGCAAATAAAGTTGTCTTTCCCAAAGACCAACAAAATTGCTTAGTACTTGGTCAAAACGCAATCTAAATATGCAAAGATAAACACGTTCAGCTTTCCATTCAACAAATCAAGCCATCTTTTTCCAAAAAACTTGCACTATACTTATGAAAAGCATGAGCAACCATCCATTTACACAAGGAAAAACACTCACACCTCCTAAAAGGTAAATTTAAGCCTTCTTTTTCCAAAAGACAAGCTTATTACCTACTTTTTCAAGTTCACAGGATGATATTAGAGTAGTGCCTTTTCCAAATCTATCTATTTACCATCAACAGTGGAAGATCTAGCAAGATTCAAAACATCAATGGAAGCTTTGCTAATTTCCCCGGCAATGGTGCCAAAAAGATGTTTGTTATCCTTTGGAGTTGTCCTCTCCAATCATCATAGCATAAAGGATTAACTCTCATATCTTAAATTTTTCAATCCGAGAAGTATACTAAGACCATAGCCCCTTCTAGTTAACGGAATCCAAGAAAATATAAAAACAATTCTGATTTCTAAGAAGAATGTGAAGAAGGAGTAGGAAAACTAGGGTTTCTTGTATCTTGAGGTAATCAATAGCTTTTTCAATTATTCTTGTGCCTAAAGTGTGGCATTTTTCCTGTAGATTAGAAATATGGACTCAGAAATAAATTTCAGTACTTGCATCACCTAGACGAGATAATCATGATTCTAATAAAATTAAGGATTTCCATTTCTAGAAATGATCTCATGCATCTAATCACTCAATATACTGATAATCACCTCTCCTTACAAACTGCACTTAGTAATACACAAGTTAATCCAGCAAATTCCATGGATAACACATGAAAAAGACTCAAGAATCCACCACGAACACTAAAAGAAAAGAGAGACATGACTTTCAAACTCAAGCTCTTCATTCACATGTCATAAGAGTACAAAATGATAGCAACCTCTACAAAATACAAGATTTTGTCTTTTATACTTTTTCAAGTGTCCCTTTTAACACTTGAAATTTGGTCCTTTTAACTTCTAATCTAAAAATATGTGCTTGAAGAGCTTCTGAAAATTCTCTAAAAAATACATATAGTTTCTTTACACATGAGAAAGACTCTTCCTCATTTTTACATCATCTTGTAAATATTTTACAAGATAATGGATTTTTTTGCAAAAAGTCCTATTCTAACATCAACCAATAGAGGTATCAGAAGCTAACCAAAGAGATACAGTGGAGTTGGAGACACAATGGTGAAGTATGCTGAACAACTCAAACAAGATCAAGAATTACATGAACAATGGGAAAGAAAGTATATGCATGACACGAATGAGCTTAGAAACAAGTGGAAGGCAGTAGAATCCAAGATTGTAGAGCAGTGCAAAGAAGACATAGATCAATTAGCTCTACTTGGTGAATGCTTCATGAAAACTAATGAAGCACTTACAATAGCCAATGATCAAATAAAAGAGAAAGAGGCACTCATCACAAGTGTACATGCCCAGTTAGAAAAGCAAGGCAATATGGGGACACCAATAGTTCCGAGCTCTAAATCAGCTACTATGGAGAATGATGTACACACTCTTTCTCTTCCCATCCATAACTCACCAATACATATTGAAGAGAAGGAGCATCATTCCGATCAAGATATTCAAGATTAATGTTTCTACCAAGCCCCTACATGCAAATGTTTGAAGAGGCATTTTTTATAGGATTTTTTGAAATCCATTTTGAAATCTTTTTGAAAATATCGTCAAACTTAAATGCTTGATTAGTAGCATATGAGCTAAGCTTTTTCATAGATCATAGACGAGCACCAAATGATGGTGTTAAATCGGCTCAATGGAAAGAGTTAGTGATACATGAAGCTAAACTACTAAACCAAAGAGAGCAAGCAACCATCCAAACATACTCACATTGCCCTTCAATGCCTGTCGGGGATGATAGAGTTCAGGAGGAGGGACATGTGGAGGAAGAATCTAGCAAAAGACGACGAAGAAGAAAATCAAAACGAAAAAATGTTCAATAGGTAACTCAGCCTCTGTCCAAAGCCCTGCAGGGGCATGCATCAAGCTGCAACCCAAAAGAAGGAGGTCTCGAAGGATATAAACAAAGACAATCAATATAGCATGACAACCCAAATCAATATAGCAACCTTGATGTATGAATATAAGGAATGATGAGAGGAGAATGGAAGCATCGGACTTACATTTGGATAAGGTGACAAATTCTCTAACAGTCCTAGAGGCTTTCCTCGACCATTGGGTGTATGTAGTGGAAAGAAATTGACAAGCTAAAGATAATACATCAGGCCCCGAGTTATGATCAGTTCCTTGTGAGGCGGTTAGGGTCTGTTGCTCCCCTTTTCTCAACATTTTGGCGCCGTTGCCGGGGAGTTGCAAGAAGTGCAAGCAACGCACACATCCACGTCCATGAACAATGGCACCATGGCCAACATCAAAAGGAACAAGGGAGGGCAATGCTCACACACAAGACAACCCCAAATGCCAAACCCACACACATGGATCAACGCCTAGCACACAAGGAGAAATGTGGAAGCCAAATGAACCTTCTTTCCATTAGCATGGAGGCCAAGGCCATGGCCAAGGGACCTCCTCTTTACAAGAAATAGCCTCTATTTATAGGCTCAGTACAATTCCCCATGTGCTCCTTTTGACTAGTCAAAAAGGAGCACATGCCTAACTTCCATATTTCAAAAAGATCTTTTCTAACAACCAAATCTCCCAAGGAAGAAGAATACGTGCGCGTGGAGATTTTTCTAGCCTTCTTGACAAAGGTGAGCATTTACAACTAGGCTCCATAGCTTTAGTTTATGAGAAATATTAAAAAGTGTCTAGGGGAGGGTTCTTATGTGAAATCCTAAATAGATACAAAAAGAGATATTATTTTGGTCTAGGGAGGGTTTCTATGCACAATTGTGGGTATGTGCATACCCTACAACCCAACACTCTCCCCCCCTAGACTTTGTCGTCCTCGACAAAGCTAAGAGGAAAGGATCATACACAACAGAACTGGTTCAATCTTGAGTTCTTCAATTCTGAGAAGCTCCAGGTCTGCAAATCTTCCATTCTGCAGTTTGCAGTCTTCAAGTCTTCATACTCTTCATTGATCTTCAACACCTCAACCTTCAATCTTCCGAATCTGCAATACTGCAGGTCCTCAGTCCATCCTCAATATGCAAATCTTCAGTCTTATAGCTGGGCGACACAATCCCCTTGGGGGGCAGTCAGCCCAGCCATTCCTCCCATTGTGCAGTCCTTTGTAAGGCTGGAAATGCCTTCTTCAGCAGCTCCCAAACCTGAAATAAAATACAAAAAGCAAGTAGACTGCATCTAGTAATGTGATAAACATTCACTTCAACTTTAGTTTCCACATCAGGGGCATCCTCATCTACAAGACTTTTCTTTTAGAGAGACATCCTCTTGAAGATCTATCTTGCCATGGTGTGTATATTAGGCATATCTACCCTTATATGGTAGTGATAGAAGTTATCATGGTTGGACATGAAGATCGTCATAATCCTGCAAAAAAGTAGCTCCAAAGAGTCCATGGCCTTCTAGTTCTCAAAAAAAAGCTTGTACTAGCATGTTTCATTTAAAAAAAAGTCAATTATTTGTAGTATCTGAAGAAAATAGGATGGACATGCATACAGTAAACATATGATTTAATTCTCATGCACCGATGTCCAAGGAATAGAAAGCATCAATTATTCTCTCCCAAGTATGTGAACTGCACGGCCAAAGTATGAACCCGAAACACCCACTGGTGATGATGACATTAACAAGGATCAAAAGTAAGATTGGTGTAGTCCTAGGCAGAATTCCAGTTGGCCAATGTTGACCTATGAGCCCCAAATAACCCCCCAATCTTAGCATCCAAATATATTTATCTGTCAAATGCCTATTGTAAATAACACGCTGCAAGATCTTATGGAGAAGAAAACTCAAGGGATCCTTAACTCATTCTAAAGTATAAACCAAGGAACATCTCTTGGGAATTTCTAGCCTTCTAGCCAGCAATGAGAATACTTCCCATCTATTATAAGACTTAAAACATTTATTTACTGAAGAACACTACTCCTGGTGCACCTGAAAATAGATTTATTAGTGCATAGTGGTCATCAAATTGCTCCCAATTCCTGTATACACCAATCCCACCGGGGTTAGTCACAAGAAATTCAAAATGATCATAAAACCTGTGAGCATATCATTCACAAGAGGGCTTCTATAGGAGTCCCAAGGAATCAAAGCTAAGTGCTGTGTGTGTTAGCCTATACTGCCTTAAGTGAGAATTGTAAAACCAGAGTTTCGTCCCTGGCAAAAAACCAACTCTCAAGACTATTACAATTAGACAGTCCCAAATAGGTTCACCCTCTATTTTGCATGTCAACCTGTAACTTTCCTATGATGAATACCTGCTCTCTAAACATTTAGGCAGTACAAGCATTATGCACTCAACCCCACTTTCATTTAAGCCATTATTGAGTGGTACACAAAGGCAATCATTCACAATCTGGGTGCCCAAAAAGGTGTGAATACTACTTAGGTTGCAGAATGAAGTGAGCTACTGGTGGATTACCTTTTGAAGTTTATAAGGTGAAGCTCCAAGCATTATGACCAAATAAAAGTGAAATCATAATAGGCCAACTATAGATACAATCAACTATCCAACATCAATCATGGAGTTCCTTTTGCAGTCAAGAGGGAGCAAACTACGCAAAATCTCAAGAACTCATTCAAGGTTCCACAACCAAAACAAACAAATTTGTCATTTTAAAAGAAGGTCACTTGCATTCATGGGAATTCCAGAGATCATAAGTCATGTTTCATGTGTCTAACAAGGTCAATCATGCAACTTGAAGGGATATGAGTTATCAACCTGCATGGGCATTACGTAATACCTGTCTCTAAGAGTAATATAGTAAGTTCGGTCATCAATCAGGGTTCATGCACGCGTGTAGGTCTTGCTTCTAGGTCTACACTAGGCCTTTTGACTTCTACAGGTAAGTTGGGGAAGTGGACACAGATCCTAGCAACATGAATCACACGCCTCAACCACATGATGCCAAAGTCTATAATGCTCGATTCTTAGTCATGTAAACAAAGGTCTGAAGAAACATTTCATATCCTCCTCAGGGCCTGCAATTGATCTTTCAGAGACCTGAGTGAGCTTGGAGAAGGATCTTCCCCTGGGAATACTTATCAATTGAGATTTATATGAAAGGAGAGCCGACACTTTCAGTGGTACTAAATGTCACTTATTGGTTCAGGAGAGCTGGACTTTGATTTCCATCAATAGCATACACCTGCATCATAAACTTGAGGAAAGGAGTATTAAAAATCATTTAAACAGTTTAATCACCAAATACGTGGGGATCCCTCCATGCCAACAACAATAGATTCTATTCCTGGAAGTAGTCATTGTACACATCCACAAAACAATATAATAACTTGGGACATCAGTCATTGAGTTCTCAAAACCTTGAATCTTTTATGAATCCACCTATTGAATTCAGACTAAAAGCAGGAATGCATTATATTGCAATCTGTGGGCTCTTCTGTGAAACTTGGCTCCTTGCCTACAACACATCTATCAAGAATCGGCTTCTCCCTACAAGACATCTCCAAGTAATCAATCATCCTTAAAGTAATGAATCATGTGTGACTGATTGTGTGTCAGTGGATGAATTAGTTCAAGCATAGGTAATCAAACGAGAACAACCAAATCTATGTGGCATGATTTGACATTATAAAAAATGAGTAGTCAAAAAACTCAACGAGAAACATCCAAAACAAGATTCCGAGAGCCCCAGCTTGCTTCAGCCTCATCTTTCCTCACTACTTTCTTCTAGGAAGCGAGAGGAGGAGCAAAGAGCAGCCATCTGTATACCTTGAATGCAACAGAGAGGTAAAGGACATTATTTCAAAATATTTCATATAAAAGAGATTATATCATAGTAGTTATTGGAGGTCCCGTAATCTCTTCCAAATAGTGGATACATGTGCAATCTCTAATCTTGTACATTCCTGCATACTTTCCTTCAAAAAAGATCATATATATGATGAATGCATAGATATGATGTGCCTAAAGTTTCCACAATCTTTACTCCAACATGGGTATCACTCCTTGGTGGGGTTTCTCAACCTGCAACTCTAGGAATAATCAAAAAGCACATATGGCACATAAAACCAAACAGAAATAATGACATCCCCAGATTGATGAAATCTCAAGGAGAGAAAGAATGTGAACCATCCCAGCCATGAAGTGCATAACCCATGGATGCGATGTTCCCTGGACATTACCCCAACCAATCATGTCTTTCAAGTGGGATCCCATGGTAAGCACAGAAAATTCATTCCATGGACATGAGTACTATGCTCCATATTTGTTAAACCTGCAGTTCCAAGAAACCGAACACACATAGCAAGATCATCATGAAGAAGTACATATACAGGCCTACACTTGATTTTCCTCCTGTGTCGTCGTGATTAGCCATTAAACAGTAATCAAGCAAAACCCCAGAGAGTTTTCTATGCCAACAAGGTACTTGACAGAGCATCGTGTTATCCTAGATGCATAATAATGACAAGGTTTGAGGATATCAAAGATATGACATAAGCAGCATTATGTTCGCTTCTAGACTTCACACATTTCCAGAGTCCTATTATAAGTTGTTGCGAGATGAAGTGTAGTGCACATTTAGTTGTGTGTGCACCTAGTAGGTCTACCTACATTGCATGTGTGGCCACAGATGCATAGACTTTTGAACAACAAGTCATCACTTTCTGCAGGTTATCGAAAAGGAAATCGAGGTATATGCATTAAGAAATGATTATATAAGCATCCACATAGAAAATCATAGACATCCTTACAAAAATTTGTTTTCTCGCAGTGAGAATCTTGTCCACAAGACACTTATCTTATGACAAAAATCAAAAAGGTATGTTACTGCAGAAAACAGAGAGGTTCGTCCCCTTCATTGAGAAGATAATATCACGGAGCTTGTTCCCGAGCAGAGAGGAAAGTTAGAGAGCACAGACCGCATGTTCTAAAAGATAGGTGCATAAAAGAGAACATTGAATCCAACAATTACAGATAGTCCCCCTTTGTGATCTCTGTTAGTCAAACACTCTATTTTCCACATGATATCCCCCAAACAACGTAATAGAGATTATAATCATTTGTTAACAAACAGACAGATCAATCGTTCTGCAGGCACAGATAGATGAGTTTTCTTGTCATCATGCCTCCCGTACTTGCCAGAAACCAAAACACAATTATATAGTTTGAGGAAAATATATGATGATTAGTCAATACAAAAACACATATCCTACATGATGATCTGAATTACAAGTCTTCATGTTCATGAAATTTCCTGCAAGAGGCACGACAATAGATCAAGCAGCATCTGGGCAAAAGGGAAAAAAATTATGGCCGAATTAAAGCTTTCCACAAGAACGAGTAACATGTCTGGTTGTGCCTCCAATGGTGAGAAGAGAAGCAGACAGCCGTATTTGAGTAGTGTGACGCTCCATGCATAGGGAGTTGTATCGTGAGATTACCATCTCAACCCCACAGAAGCCCATAGCACAAGAGTTGCTTGCCCGTCATAACCACAAGCAGCAGAACCCATATATTGTGAAAGAGAAGATGTACGCAGAGTGTGTGGATGGAGCGGAAGCTTGATTCGAGGTTACATGCAATACAGAGAGGTACCATTGAACATCACTACCAACGTCATGAATCCTCAACAGTGATGAAGGAACAAAAGCAAAAACGGCCATCAATATCGACTCCCCCAGCAACAGACGATAGGCGAGCCCAATGTTTGCCCAACCCCGATAATGGCAAAGAGAGAAGAGCCCGAAGATATGCCAAATAGGCAGAAGCACGTAGATGAGCAGGATCGGCGCAGTGGCCTTCCAGACGACAGTCCTCAGCTGTTCATCAAAAAGGGAGCACAGAGTTGTGATGCCCAACTTCGACGATGGTAGGGAACAGTAGCTTCGCATGCCCACACCCTGAGTCGAGTGGAAGCAGGGTGAGAGGCATATCAGATCCAAAACAGAGGGTTCATGATCAGAGAGAGAGCATGGTGAAGCTCAACCTCTGATAGCGCTCTGGAAGGGAAGCAGCCCCAAACCGCGTATGTAAGAAGGAGAAGCTAATGAGGCACGGCCTTGCTATAAGATCTTAGAGAGAGAGTAGGAAGGAGGGAGAGAACCTCCCCCACCTACCCACATTCGAAGTCTGTGTCAAAAGACAGACGCCCACAATCAAGGCACGAGAGCGTTAATTCCCCACAACCACCCGTTCGTGAATGAACTGCCCTTTTAATTTTTAAATTTTATCAAACAAGATGGCATCCATACGAGACTTCGTCTCTATGATGTTTTCTTCGAAATAAGAGGAAAGGGATGGGTCAAGGAGAGGACAACCCATCCCCCTACCCAAGGCAAACACCAATTCCAAGAAATGAAGAAGATGAAAGGTGATGCCAAAGTGAGTATGTGTATCTGTGAGAGTGAGAGAGAGAGAACGGGGTAAGGGGGTGTTTTTTTGTCCATCAACCAAACAGGAACTAAAACTTACTCAAAAATTGAAAGAAGAGAGGTACCCTAGGCCAACCGAAGGCCACACGGATCCACAACTCAATCCAAGTGTGAGGTTCATCCACCAAGCATAGGCACGGCAAGCTTGAAAAAACCCAACGGCTAAAGGCCGACGTCCCCGGCAACGGCGCCAAAATGTTGAGAAAAGGGGAGCAACAGACCCTAACCGCCTCACATGGAAGTGAGAGGCTCTTCCAAGAGGAGTTGCAAGAAGTGCAAGCAACGCACACATCCACGTCCATGAACAATGGCATCATGGCCAACATCAAAAGGAACAAGGGAGGGCAATGCTCACACACAAGACAACCCCAAATGCCAAACCCTCACACATGGATCAACACCTAGCACACAAGGAGAAATGTGGAAGCCAAATGAACCTTCTTTCCAGTAGCATGGAGGCCAAGGCCATGGCCAAGGGACCTCCTCTTTACAAGAAATAGCCTCTATTTATAGGCTCAGTACAATTCCCCATGTGCTCCTTTTGACTAGTCAAAAAGGAGCACATGCCTAACTTCCATATTTCAAAAAGATCTTTTCTAACAACCAAATCTCCCAAGGAAGAAGAATACATGCGCATGGAGATTTTTCTAGCCTTCTTGACAAAGGTGAGCATTTACAACTAGGCTCCATAGCTTTAGTTTATGAGAAATATTAAAAAGTGTCTAGGGGAGGGTTCTTATGTGAAATCCTAAATAGATACAAAAAGAGATATTATTTTGGTCTAGGGAGGGTTTCTATGCACAATTGTGGGTATGTGCATACCCTACAACCCAACATACATGCTCAGAATGCTGATGTAGGCAAGGTATGTGGACTCTCGAAGACAGGAATGGAAAATGACGAGTCATTGGTCCTGGAGGAATGCCCAACTGAAGCTGAGGTGAAATATAAATCTTCGATGATACAATAGGTATATCCATCTGAGGTATAAGCTGAGATGATATCTCTGATTCCTCCTGCTCCAAAACTGTATCATGATCGGGAAAGTCATGTACAAAGAGAGCATGCTCCACATAGTGTGACTGTTCAAAATGGGAATGATAACCCTCTGAATCAGAAATGGGAGGATCCAAAAGGGATGAATACTTAGAGTATTCATCAAAGGTGTAGTCTTTGGTTACTGTAACTCAGTGACTCTTTTGGTCGTAGAGTTTGTATGCCTTTTGTCGCTCACTGTACCCAATGAAAATATACTCCTGAGGCTAATCATCATCATGGCCTTGGACATAGGCATCACTACCAAAGACATGGAAATAGCTTACACTTGGTTTCTTTTGAAAGTAAGCTTCAAATGGTGTTTGGTTCTTCAAAACATCTAAAAAACCTCTATTCTGAATGTGTACTGCTGTCTATACTGCTTCACCCCAAAACTTTAGTCGAACTTGCTTTTGTCTAAGCATAACTTTGGCCATTTGGATCACACTTCGACTCTTTTGTAATGCAATACCTTGTTGAGTATCTTGCTTGGCTTGATACTTGATTCCATGTTGCTTCAAATACTTGGAGAAGTTTGGGTTGACAAAGCTACTATCTCCATTAGATTGGATGATCTTCAAAGAACTTGGAAAGTCTTCTTCAACTGTTGTTGTCCACTCCTTAAACTTGGAAATGACATCTTCTTTATGCTTGAGTGAATAAACCCATGTGTATCTAGTGAAGTCATCTACAATCAGGAAGAAGTAAATTGACCCACTTAGAGAAGGTGTACTCATTGGTCCACAAATGTCAATATGGACTAATGCTAAGGGGTTATTTGCAGAAATAGATGCTTCTTTGGGCAAAGAGAAAGCTGATTGC
Source organism: Ceratopteris richardii (assembly GCA_020310875.1). Taxonomy (NCBI): domain Eukaryota; kingdom Viridiplantae; phylum Streptophyta; class Polypodiopsida; order Polypodiales; family Pteridaceae; genus Ceratopteris; species Ceratopteris richardii. The sequence goes on along the minus strand of CM035443.1, from coordinate 112,473,974 downwards.
TTGGCACATGCTTTGCAATTCAATGCCACTTGTGCGATCCTGGGTAGACCTTTGATAAGTTGATTGGAAGAGATCTGAGCTAAGTAAGAAGTGTGACCAAATCTTTGGTGCCACAAACTTGAGGTTGATTCTTTGGATTCAAAGCAAGATAGTTTGTAGAGGCTTTTTTCTTCAATACCTTGAGCAATGACATCCTTTGTATAGGGACCAACTACCTTTACTGAGGTGTTATCAAACCATATTTGTTTGTCCTGATCTGTAATGGCCTTGATGGAAAGTAGATTCATACATAAATTTGGAACAAAAAGAACATTGGATAAAGACTTGCATTCGCCCTGATTATTGGTAATTTGAACTTTCCCTTTTACTTCGATGGGTAAACTTTTTTTTTTTTCCAAGATAGACTTCTCTCATATGCTCTTTGAGTTCCTGAAAGGACTCCTTGTCTTTGCACATATGGGAGGTAACTCCGCTATCAAAGATCCACTCATGTGGGGAGCTAGAAGTCACTAGTACATTGGCTTCTGTGGAGATGAAAAATTCCTCACTCGAGCAGTGGGATCTATGTTGGGAGCCTCTGGATGCTTGCCTAGACGTAGAAGCCTTCGATGATTGTTTCTTTTTATAGCAAAACTTTTCTGAGTGTCCTGATTTTCCATAAAAATTATAGGTGAACTTCTTAGATGAATTATGAGATCCTTACGTAGATCCATTGCTAGCATGATGACTTGTGGTTTTGCCATTATTGAAGGGGCCTTTGGCCTTCATGGCTGACTCTTGTGAGGAAGTTGATTTGGCTCGCGAGTCGTGAAGGAGCAATAATCGACGAACCTCTTCCCAAGATAAGACTCGGCCGCGATTATACAAAGTTGTGACAAATGTCTCGTACGACTTAGGTAACTTGTTGAGAAGTTGAATGGCCATGTCTTCACTAGAGATCTGCCTACCACATAGTGCTAATTTATGATGGTAATCCTCAAATTGGGCTATGACCTTGGTAATTGTGTCGTGTGGCCTAATGGTCAAATTATGAAACTCGGCCTCTAATGCATATATCTTCGAAGGAGTCTTGTCTTCATACAAAGCGGCTAACGTATCCCAAGCATCCTTGGATGACTTGCAGGCAGTGATATGTCCTTTCGTCAGTTCGTTGCAGGCAAGTAACAGTTGACCTAAAGCTAAGTTGGTATCCCTATTGGGTTCGGGGTCTGACCCATCTACTACCTCATGAAGAAGATTCGTGTAGAGGTAGGCACGCATGACATCTTTCCATAGAGTGTAATTTTATCCATTGAGGCGTTCTTCTTTAGGCATAAAAATAGGGGTGAAAGATGGTAAGAAGTTAGCCATAGATGATGAGCTATCTTCACTTTTGGTAATTACAAAGCTTTCAAGATAAAGTGTTTAGAAACACTACCAAAATCTTCGCCAAACGTACAAGCTTTGAAGATAAAGTGTTTAAAAACACTACCAAAATCTCTTGCCAAAAATGCTGCTTTAGAATAATTGCAAAGCTTGAAATGAATGACTCGATACCACACTGAAAAAGAAAATTCCTTCGGAAGGGGGGAGGGGGCTTAGAGTAGCCCTTCACTTGTGCACAGCGAGACACCGTGGAGTGGGGAGAGTCGATGCTCACAGAGAACTTGTGGGTGGGCTTAGACTAGCCTCCAATCCCACACTCATATACACACAATACTTTTTCTTTTTATATTTTGAGGTTCAAGAGAGGGCACTTAGTGCCAATTGGTGCCAAGATAGTGAAAAATCTTTAAAAGGTGCTTGAAGTGGCAAACCTAAGGGTGAAACCCTTGGAAAATATTTGTAAGTAACTTGTTAAATAATGCCTTAGTATGTCCTTGAGGGAGTACAAAGTGACTCAAGATAAAGTCACTTACTTTTGAGAGATTTCAATAATTCCTTTGATGATGTAATTGAACCAAGGAGTTAAGGCAAGAATCATAACATATTGAATTGTAACGGACCATATGCAGCTCATCTTACAGTTAACTCTAAGTGCATCAAACATCTAGTTAACTCTAAGTGCATCAAACATCTGACTGCAAGTGGACATATTAGATTCCTTGTGGCTGAGGTCCCAGCAAGAGAATGCGATGAGTCCAAGCTAAGGGTGAGACACAAGCAGCCAAATTTTCTATCCATTAAGGAGTGCACAGAACGGGAAGGCCAGATTCAATTCATTTCACTCGATACCCAAAGTAGCTGCAGATATTTTTTTTTTTTTTTTAAATGGAGGTTCGGCCGAGGCCTACTCCCCCGGACTTTAACTTTGAAATTACAACTCGATACCCAAAGTAGCTGCAGATATTTTCGTGGAAGAATGGCGCACTGTCTTTTAATAGTAGGGAATTAAATCAATCTCTTTATAGCTCGCAGAGATGCTCAGGTCTGGCGCATCTCTCAGCGTCCAAATACAGAGGAACGATATGTATGACCTGCATCGTCCACATTCATAGTTTGGGTGTCTGATCGTGAGCGTGTCCCAATATGCAATCTTCTTCCTCTCTTTCGTCCCTAGCAGGTGATTGTCTGCAAAGGTTTGTCGTTGTCTCCGACACAAAACTTGGCCAGATGTACCTACTGTGTCAAAATTAGGCCCACAGCCACTCAACTCGATCCGCATCCTCTCCTTCCATTCGCGGTTCGCTCCTGGGCACTTAAAAATGAACAAGAAAGCTTACATCTCCTGATCGGCCTTCTCCTCCATCTTCCCCCGTCTCCCGGTCAGATCTGGAGTCGATGCATGCACAATTCGCTTAAGATATTATACGATGTTCCATGAGAATCTGATGAGCGCTCCCCACTCTAACTTCGCAAGCACAGAGCTCATTGCCACTTACTACAGAGGTGGTCCTCTCTCGCGGTCGCTCTTTCTCTGAGCTAGAGAAGTCTTGATGAATGCCGCCCCCTATCGGACGGTCAGACTCAGATTCTGCAGATCACCTGGAGGTGTGCAGCTGATATGGGCTCTTGTGCAGATCTCACAGCAAGCATTAACAAGCTGTTAGTTGGCATGTGCACACAGCGAGCAGAGGCGTCAACAGGCAGCAAAAGTTACTATTTGCAAAGTTGTGCAGATGCGTTCATCTCACGGATAGACAAGTCTGTTCGATCACATAGAGTATTCAGAAGATGGGTGGCTGGTACATCTGCTCAGACTGGTAGGCAGAGAGCACCCGATCCAAGTTAGAGCTCGAATTGCTCATTTTGTAGCGAAACGAAGGAGTGCTACCATGGAAGATGTGCTTCTTTGACTGCTTTTCCAGATGCCCAAGTTCCTCTTTCTCTCCCCCTTTCTGAGAATTTCTATGTCTGGTCACTAGCAGAGCGAGTGCTATTCAATAGGCAAATTGCTTCAAACATGCCCAGGTGGACAATGATCTCAGAGTTACAGTGTGCAGGCATCGCAGAGCTGATATGGGCTCTATGTGCACGTCAGAGTGTAAAGAGTCCCTGTTTGGTTACCTACAGAAAGACTGTTGTGTCGAGGTGAATGCACTAGGATGAGAATGAGGCTTCACAGAGATTTTCTTTCTCTCTCTCTCTGAGTCTCTGCTCACTAGAAGAGCTCGAAGCAAATTCCCTCTGAATCCGATTTACAGTCCTTCCTGCACATGGCCACGTTATCTCTCCCCTTGCTCCGTTGATGATCAGGACGGATTGAACAGTATCTTCGGAGAGTGTCCTTCAGCTCGAGGCTGCAATGGATCCTTCTTTCCGCCACTGTTCTGCTCTGTCGAGGCCTTCTCCACCTTCTTCACGCTGTCGTATCGACACAGACACCGCTGCGAACGACAACAATGCATACACAGAGAGAAGATGTGCATGCAGAGACGTGAAAAAAAAATCTTAGAGTATCACACAGAGATTCGTCTGCAGATTAGCATTACAAATCCGAGCAGTGATACCAAGTAATGACATATAAAGTGTTTATAAACACTCTAAAGAGTATGAGTACATTATCAACTCTTTAAACATGGACAGTGATACCAAGTAATGACATATAAAGTGTTTATAAACACTCTAAAGAGTATGAGTACATTATCAACTCTTTAAACATGGACAGTGACATGAACAATCCACAAATGCAACAATAAAGGGTGGGAGGGTGGGCAAATGGGAAAATGGGGTAGGAGAATGATGAGACGGGTGGGAGGGTGGGCAAATGGGCGGAAAGAGGCCACAAAGTGAGTAAAATGATGGCAAAAAAGCTACTCCAAATCAATGGAGATCAACACCACCAAACTCAAGCACCACCACCACCAAAATCACCGCCAAACACACCACCAAGACCTCCACCTAGCGCTCTGATACCATGTAGAGAGTACGCATGCAGAAGCAAAATGAAAAGTAAAGTACTCTCACAAAACAAAGAATGTGTGAGACACAAAATGAGTAGACCATGAAATGGGTAAACTCATGTGGATTAAAAATGAGCTTGCCAAGAGCATGGAGTAGGCTCCTCAAGCTTCTAACCAAGTACAAATGAGTGGAGAGGCCGTCCTTATATAGATTTGGGAGGGGCTCTCAAAAGTACATCATGTGTGGAATGAATACAACTGGTAGGAGCACATGGCAAGGTACCCAAATACAAAGGAAATATAATATGAAATGGAAATAGACTAGAAATGGAGTGCCTCCTGGATACAAAATGGAAATGCACTCATGCGGATACAAATGTAGATGAAGTAGGAGCAATCATGTCGTCAACAGGGTATAGACTTTGTAGGTCCAATTAACCCCCTAGCTAGAAACTCCCATGCAAAGTACATCATTGTAGCCATAGATTACCTTAGAAAGTGGGTAGAAGTCAAAGCCACGACAAAGAACTTTGCTGAAATGATGGTTAAGTTCTTATTTGAGAACATGTTCACTAGATACAAGTTACTAATAGAGTTAGTAAGTGATAGAGGTATGCACTTCTTGAACGAAGTCATTGAAAACCTTCTCCAAGAATTCTTGGTGATACATAAGAAGTCTACCCACTATCATCCACAAGCTAATAGACAAGGCGAGAGCACAAATAAGATCCTATGTAATGTATTGACAAAACTGGTAAATAAAAAACGCTTTGATTGGGATAAGTAACTTCATCATGTTGTTTAGGCATATCGAGTTGCCTACAAAACGGTACTAATGCCACCACATTTCATATGGTTTTTGGATGGAATGTTGTGTTACCATTAGTCTTCTTGATCCCGACTTTAAAAGTAGCACAAGAGCATGAGTGGAATGGACACAAGTTGTCCTCTAATATATATGATCTATAATACTTAGGTGAAACTAGGCTACAAGTAGCAACAAGCATCTACACCGCAAAGAAAAGACAAAAGGCATACTTTGATGCACACATCAAGGATAAACGATTGAAAGAGGGAGACCTAGTGTTGGTTTATACACTAAAGCAGCATGCCCATAAATTAGAAAAAAGAAGATATGGACCTATGGTCATTAATAGAATTTCCATTAGTGGTGCGGTTCAATTGGCCACTCTAGAAGATGACATCTTGCCAAACTATATAAGTGGATGTAGAGTCAAGCCATATCAAGAACTTCTTATAGAGGACATGCTAATGAGACTCAACACTACTAACAAGTGAAAAGAAGAAGAGTTAAGGGTTAGAGAAGAAGCACAGGCAAAGGCTAGAGAGCACATTAGGAAAAATAAATTAAGGTGACAAGGCCTAGATGTCAATCCCAATGCCCCAAGATATCACATGCCAGGTGCCAAACATCAGGTGTAATTGCTCCTCGAATAATCAACCGACGAACCTTTGTGACATAGGACAACGAAAGAGTGTAAGGATTGTGAGAGCCTTGATTGACTCAGGTGCAGCAACTATGTAGTTAGATTCTCATATAGCCCAGATCTACAATTGAACATCAATTCCATAGAAGCCTATCTCAAAGGATTGGGAGGTGTGGAAACCCCTTGCTTGGGCAAGGTGGAACTTCCCATCTACCTTCAAGATGTCCCAATGATAATCAAAATGCTAGTGTTTCAAGATGAGGACCTTACGGAACCACTTGTCTTGGGTCAAGATTGGATCTATGACCATGCAGTCAACTTCTTCAAGTGTGGGTACATGAACAATGCATTACATTAGAATTAGAGAATTGCATGATGGCAAATCCAAGTATCACACATTCTCTTAGAGAAGGAGATGTTATGTGTCAAAAGGTTTATGATGCAAAAGGACTCAATCATGGAAGAACAAGCTTGAAGGTGGGTGGATATCTCTTCTTTTTCAAAGACTAATGCAGCCACAGTAGTTCAACCACAGAGGCAAACGAAATAGTACAAGACCACCACTATATCAAATAAACAAACAGAATTCAAGAAGCAAGTAGTTCTAGGCATGAAGCAAATCTGTGTATGAAAGGAAGAGTAGTCAATCACACCATTTCAGTCAAACTCGATATCAAAGAAGTAGCAAAGGAAGCCAAGGCAACAACTGGCAGAACAACAAAGATCTCTATCTCAAAGAGTACTCCAAATTTGGGTACCAAAGTAGTCGATGAAGGCCGACCACAATAACATACAAACTTGGATGCCTAAGGGATTAGTTGTAGCTCAAAAAGAGCGACTACGAATGTGGGTACCCAAGGAACTCTTACATATACAAAACCTTAGGCTTTCACTCATGAGAAAAGTCTCAACAAAGAAGCCAAGGAGAAGCAAGAGTCAGAACCAAGCATAGAGATCAAAAGCAGATCAACTCACCTCTTCAATAATAACAAGAGGATAATTAACAATGGTTTGGGTTCGGAGAGGAATGATTAGTTGTCAGTTAACCATCAATTGATTGCATCATTTTGAGATCCAATGGATACCTCTAAAAAAAAGCCATTTAGGTCATGCATTTGGACAGTATGCATTAATATAAGGCCACATTACAAGGTTGTGCATAGATATAGTTGAGAATCCCATGCACATGAGACACATTTGACATATGTACAATATTTTATTGATACTAACCTCTTTCTTCTTGCTTTATGACACTATTAAAAAAAGGGGAAGAAAAAAGAAACAAAAAGAAGGGACAGGACCATGCACTCGAAGAATATCATCAATGAACCATCAATAAGGAGATCCATAAAAAATCAAAGACACGTCGATGGTCAATAACCATGATGGGAGTACAACACGAAGAGATAAACATCAACCGACCTTTCACATTGGTAAGAATTCCCTACTTTGGTAACACTATAACAATGATAGATTAGGAAACCTCTTTGTTAGCATATCCTTGAGCACTTAGCTCAAGACCTAATTTTTTGCACCATACTTCTTACAATGCATTCCCCAAGTAAGCATGCATAGAGCCACATTACAAGGCCATGCACAAGGCACATATTTTTTTCAACCCATGTACTAATGCACTTACCCATCATTCCTTATGGGTTATGAGTACTTGGCATGAAAACTATGAAACCCATGTTTGAAAGATCCATAAGACATCAAGATTACAACATCCATACCTTTGAAGCAATTCACAGCTAATGGCTTCTCAAAATCAACATTGAAAACCTCTTTTGAGCAACTACCAATTTTTGAAAGCTCACAAATACACTATGATGTTGGAATCCAAGGAACAAGAATACAAACAAAGGGACTACAACTTGCAAAGGCTAGTCATGATAAATTGAAGAATAGGACAATCCACCCTACTACATTTGGAAGCAAACCCCTCTTGTTGATACATGATGGATGCTACCTCTGAAAGTAACACACGGAACACCCACTCCAACAAGGGTCTTCCAAGGATGATAGAGAGGGGGGGAGTTTTTGCACTCAAGGTCAAGCACAAGGTGTGAGAATGCGTCAAAGAAGTGGAAACACAAGAGGAGGGATCATGTAGGGACCTCTAAGAAGTATGTGTAATCAAATTCTCATAAGAAACCCCTATAAAAATAGTGATTTTGATCACGAAAGTCCATTGTAAATATCATTTCACATTTTTGAAACTCCATTTTGTTCAAGCCGAGGAGTTCTCAAGCTTGAGAGTTATTAGAACTATCTGTGTATCAATTTTCATAATTTTAAGACTTTGTTTGAGCCCTCAAATAAGCCTTGGAACCTGATTTTTAAGTAGGTTGGAGACTAGGTCTGGGCAGGGCCATAGCTAGTCAAAAAACTATAAAAAGAGCTAGAGAGCTCATTTTTGAGGTTAGTCAGTTGAGGTTGTCTTGGTAGAGATTCAAGCTTCTGTAAAAGAGTTCTTTTTGTAATTGAATGCTTCCATTGTTCCTATCTTTGTTATCTTGCCTTGTGTGTGTGTGTGTGTGCATGCATGTATGTGCTTTTCACTCACGATTGCTCACGATCTTCATATCCTCCTCACGTCTCCATGGATTGACAAGTAAAGGAGGTGGGGCTCATGCTTGGACTACAGCGTGGACATTTCGGATGGTTCTGAACATGAATAAGATGAATTGTATTTTATATATAGTCTGTAAATAAAGATCCACATAGAGGGTCCTTTCTAGAAAATTAGTAAATAGTGGTTAGGATAAGGATCGTTGTAGATCGTGATCTATGTAAATAAAAGAAAAAGCTATCCATAAAAGAGAGAAACTTTTTACTTTCATCCCTGCTTTTTGAGGTGTCATCCTCATTGTAGTCTTTATTTTTTATGCAATAAAAATCCTATATATACAAGCACTCTCTAAACCCATCAAACAAAGTGGATGGGGGAAGATTTCACCTAATCTTGTGTACTATCTCATGTGCATCTTTGTTTTTTGTATGTTTTTAATTTTCTTTTCCTCTAGGTATGCATGTACGTAAGATCTTGTGATAGTGGTAGAGCTTGCATGCACCACTACAGAGGGGTTCAACATTGTTTTCTTTTTGTGTTGGATCATTGTTTGTCCGATATCCGAATTTTGATTCTGATCTCTATCTCTGTTTTGTTTTGTTTTTTTTTTTCATTTCTCATTTTCATTTTCAAGTTTGAGTTTTGGTTCCTATTCTAGTTCTACTTTTGGTTTTTGTTGTTCCACTCCTAGTTCCCGAAACTAAACCTACAATTTATGCATGTGTTTACACCCAGGTTGGCATAACTTTGGCATCTTTGGCTTCCCTTGCACCCATGGCTCCCTTGGTGACCTTTGGAAGTGGTTGGCTACATGCGAACACCTTTTTATTAAGGAGTGGCCATAAGGATTATTTTATCTACCAAGGAGAGGGATTTGAACCCACAACCTCACTTTCACAAGTGGTGTTTTACCACTATAGTATTCACTTGTGTTGTCACTCTACTCATGTTTACTTATATTTAATATAACTTTCATCTCTGTTAATTTTTCAATTCCCAAGGACCACCCTTTCCTTTTTCATTTGAATTCAAGAATTCTTAAAATTGTTTTCACATCCTTAGCAAGGGGGTTTCTTCCTCTATATATACGTCGACCCTACACATAACATGGAGGACTTTGGTGAATCACCTCTACCTGAGGTACCAGTCAAGCAATAGTTGGAGCTTCTATGACACTAACTTTGAGGTGCCCAAAAAAAGATATGATAATGTGATGAAATAATTCAAAAGATACATTTAGAAGAGGACAACCTTGCAAGGGTGGTGAAGGCTATTGTTTCCACTCAAGCTTATGGTGCACATTCCAAGATTGGCATCAAGAACTTTCAATTTTTATGGTTTGATGGATGAAAGTATGGCCCACTTGTTTTATCATAGTTACCCCAATTTGATGGTTTTTATTCAGATGAATCCTACTCTGAAAGGGATAAAGCAAAGTTTGCTAATAACTATTTAGTAGGCAAGGCTCAACCTTGGTGGAATGTTTTATGTCATAGTGAAAGTTTCCTGACAATATAGAAGGCTTTTCAAAAGAAGGTTAAGGAATCTTTTCTTCCCGTACAGTTCCACCTACATGTTTGATGTTTGTGGACCACTTTCACATGGAAGGAGGTTGATACTATTACAACTTACATGGATCAGTTTGGGCAATACCTATTATTTCTTTGCATGCTTCAAGATGTACCTGAAGTTACCATGATGGTTTGGAGAAGGGGATCTAAGCCAAGCTTCACACACTCTAACCTACAATGCTATACAAAGTTATTTCTTTAGCTCATTATGTAGAGAAAGAGTTTCAATCAATTATCAAGTTGATCCCTTTGCAATAACCACATCAACAACAACCTTTTCAAAAAGCCTAATTTTCCTTGATGATCAAACTTTCTTTTTTTTCTTTAATCATGTAGTTGCTTATAGTAGGATTAAAATCTACACATGAGACACATTAAGAAATAGGTTTTAGTATGTAAGAACACACTTTAGTTACTTTTTCCAAAGTAAACTAGAATACTTAGGGCATATAGTTTCTAGTCAACAAGTTCGTGTAGACCCAATGAAATCAGAGTAATTGTAGAATGATCTTTATCTTGATCACGTAATAATATATGTCCTCTTCTTGGCTTAGCTAGTTTCTATATGTAGTTGTTAAATGTTTTATTTTCCTATTTAGTACTTTCCTTTACTTTATATTATAGGATCTCAATGGATACATAAGACTTCATTAACACCTCATTATGATCACTTAATTTTTGCATATCATTCACATTCACATTAATTTAACTACTACATGATACATTTCCATGCATGTGTTTTTACATGGAACATGCTTATGTTATTCGCTGATGGGACACATGATTGGCGATCCATGTCTATTTTATTTATATCAACTGAGGTAAGTTGATTTTTCAACAGGGGGCATGTTATGAATTATGGAATTATAGATTTTGGAGTTTAATTTATTGAGTTATTAGTGTGTTTTGGTGTTTTGATATAGCAATTGAAGGTTCATGAGGGTGTAGATGGGCATGGACATTTTGGATGTGTCTAGACATGAATAAGAAAAAATATATTTTATATATAATCTATAAATAGAGACCCACGTAGAGGGTTCTTTCTAGAAAATTAGTAAAAATAGTGGTTAGGATAAGGATCCATGTGGATCATGATTTATGTAAATAAAAGGAAAGGATTTTTGTAAAAGAGAAAAATTTTTTACATCAGCTTTTTGAAGCACCACCCTCATTGTCTCTATTTTCGACATAGTAAATCCTATAAATACATGCACTTCATAGATCCATTGAATAGATTCATGGGGGGAGATTGTATCCTCTATTTGCATCTCTATTTTCTATGTATTTTTGGTTTCCATATCCTCTATCTACACGTGTATGTAATCTCTTGCAGGAAAAAAAACCCCTTAAAGAGGGAAAAAAGTACCCTAGTGGTCTTGAGTGTGTTCACACAAATCACTACTTAAATATACTAACAAATTCCACCTAGGAATGATGTGGTGAACAAGGGGTTGGCACTTACGTATAAGGAAGTATCAACCAATGTAGAATAAGGTCACTCCACAAAAGGGAGTAAGCCTAAAGCTTTGCAAAAAGCTTGAAGCTTCTCATGAAGTAGAGCCTTTGTAAATAGGTCTTCAAAATTATTATGTGTGGAAACATATGCCAAACTAATCTCTTCTACAGATAGCCACTCCTTGACATAATGATAATGCACCTCAATGTGCTTAGTACAGGCATAGAACACTAGGTTCCTTGCAATTATCGATGCATTCTGACTATTAATGAATATGGTGGTGGTAGAACTCTGACCAACATCCAAGTCATCCATAATGCATATGAGTGACACATACTTAATAGTAGTTAAGAAAGATTTCTTATATTCAACCTCTGAACTAGACGTAGTAACAATTATGTTGTCTCTTGTTCAAGAAAGATATGCATGAGATACAAAGCATGAACCAAAGCTACTTGTGAATACATGTGTTTCATGAAAACCTACCTAATCTCAATAAAAAAACTCATGTGAATCTAGTGGTACTAAATGCCCCTTGGGATAAAACAATCCAATCTTCTAGGTATCAAATAAGTAGTGAAAGCTATGCTTAAATTCTTATCCACGCATAACTCTTGGGTTGTGCATAAATATGCTCATATGCGAAACAAAAAATTGAATTTTAGGCCAATTGATGCATACATAAATAAAGCATCCAACAACTTGCAGATAAAAACCCTCATCAAATGCATCCCAAACATCAGGAAGACTCAATTATAAAACTATATTCCATGGGAGTGGCACTAGTTTTATAGCCCTCAAGGCTAAAACATTGCAATAATGTCAATGTCTTTAGTTTGACACAAAGCAATGCCACCATCAAATTGCATAAATTGAATGCCTAAATAATGATGTAGATATCCCAAATTTAACATTAGATGCATGTAGATCAACCTTAATATAAAAATATGCATCTCGTTAGGACCAATGGGCATCATATCATCTACATAAACAACAATGATGAGAAGTATATCTCTACGTACTTTACATAGAATGTGCTTTTAATTAAACTATTCTAAAATATGTTCTAGAAGTACATGTATATCTTCTCATACCAAACATGAGGTGCCTGCATTAATCGATGCAATTCCTTTTTTAACATGTACACTTTGTTTTCATACAGTTTTTGTGCAAAAACCACATGGATCAAAAACATAGAATCTTTCATGAAACTACCCATTCAAGAATTTCGTTTTGATTTCCAACTTGATGAACATGCCAACCGTCAAGTGCACAAACCTACAAATGGTTGTCACAAGTCACCTAGGTGCAAATTTCTCATCAAAATCAATGCCTTTTTCTTAAGAATAATATTTACCTACAAGACTATCCTTATAGTGATCAGTACTACAATTATACATTCCAACTTATAGACCCATTTATTTCCAATGGCCTTCTTTTCAAGAGCCAAGTCACACAAAGACGAGGTACCATTCTTCATAATAACATCATATTTAGATTGCATAGCAACCATCCCTTTTTTTTTGTTTTGTGTGTCATCAAATAAACTAATTTGATTATCATCACAAGGCCTAGATAGAACCATTGCATAACAAAGAGATGAAAAGGAAGTGCAATTGAAGCCTTAGTGAGTACAAAAAGGCAAAGGTGCCTCTATTCTACTATATCTCAAAGTCTATACGACCCATTTTGCCATAGATTTTACCTCATCGATAACTAGTCTCTCAATGTTAAGTGCATCATGAATATTTCCATTAAAGATGGAACGATTATGTGTTATTATTCAAAACATATATAAGCTAAAAGGTTTCCTTTGTGGGAGATACATTTGACTATCCTCTAGTCAAAAGAGGCAATAATGTATAATACACATCATTTGAGCTCATTGATGTCTCCTTTATACATGAAACTAAAGGCTGCATACCATCCTCCACAAAAACTACATCACACCCAACTAGGATGTGTTTACTTTGTGGGTGATATAGGCAATACCCTTTTTTCTTAGAACTATACCCAACAAGAATACATTTCAAAGCCTTATCATCCAATTCATTGTGTTGTTTCTCAGGAATTCATGCATGTCCTGCACAACCAAAAACATGCGATGAGCAATAGATGGCTTGCTACAATGAAAAGCTTTCATAAGGAGCTATAGGTTGTAATGCTTTTTTAGGACACCTATTATGTATATATGCATTGCACATTATGGCTTCAAACTAAGAACTATGAGGTAAAGCCTGCCTTTTGACCATACACCTTGCCATTTCCATGAAATAATTATTTGCTCTCTTTAAAAAACCATTCTATTGTGGCGTTTATGGCACTATACACTAGTGTTTTATCCCACACTCAAACAAAAATTCATTGAATTTAGAGGACACATACTACCCTCCTTGATCAGAATGGAGGGTGCCCATTTTACATGTTGATGAATTTTCATCTAGAAGCAGGAGTTATTTTAAGCATCTAAGTACTTTATACTTTCACTTCAATGGATGGAACCATGCATGCCTAGAAAAATCATCAACAAATATCATGAAGTAAAGGTACTTACCAAAAGATGGTGTATGCATAGGACCACAAGTGACACTTTGACCCATCATCAATTTTTGTTAAGCTCTACACCATCTTTGGGAAATGAAGAGCATTGCATCTTACCAAAAAATACATCCCTCATAGACATGTTTGGATTATTCCTCAATTTTAGGCAAAGATGACAGCATATCAGTCTTTTGTAGGCATAAAAAAATAGTCTTCTAGTGAGAGGGATAGAGTTTTTTTCAGCATTGATCGTGCAAAATAGAGAGAACTAACTATCGGAAGTCAATGGCCCTAGAAGAACACAATAGATTGCACTCTAGCTTTAGAAAGGTAGCATGTGATAAGAGTTATTCTACTTAGCTGAGCAATGCACCTATGCTTGCCAATCCTCCTCGAGAGACATAGAGGGGAAAACTTTCTCAGTGAATAGCTCGTTCGATAGTTCCCTGATGACCACTCATTGTGACTTTTGCAAGAGAGAGGGAGAGGAGCACCCTTTCCTCTATCAAGCAGTGCCTGACTGAGAGAGAGGATGAGAGAGATAGAGAGAGAGATCTATTCCCCCTCTGAGCCCAATATAAGAAGTGGGCATCACTTCCGCTAAGGGGAGAGAGAGAGAGAGAAAGAGAGAGAGAGAGAGAAAGAGAGAGAGAGAGTCTTTTTTGGCTATCTTCCTCTGTGTCAGTGCAACTAGCTCAAGTGGAGCCAGATTGACAAGGATCACTTGGTTTTTCTAGACGAATCATCCAATTGCACGTGAAGGAATTGAGATTTGACATCGAATTGAACCCTTCATGGGATTCTCATTGAAATTTGAATTTCAAATGACATCAGTGATGATGTCAACCTCTCCAAGTCCCTGAGTAGTTCTATGAACTAGATCGATTGTCTATCATAGAATAGCCAAATAAATGTGTGCCCTTGCACTTATAATATTAAGCTTTTTATTGTCTTCTAGCTCTCTTAGTCATTGTATAGAGAAAGATAAAGTTTGTATCATTCTAATCTCATTTTTATGGACTTCACTAAGCTATACGCTTCAAACTTGCCTTTCTTAGCCTATCTCTAAGGGTTTATCTTTGTATATTTCCAAGGGCACTTAAATCCTCCATTTAACTTGATCTCTTTGCATAAGCGTTAACACTCTCCCTCATGTCATTATTGTAACTTCCCAAGAGTAAGTGACCCTATCTTGGAACTCAATTTGAAACCCTTCACAATAGTTACCTTGTATTTTTCTAGGGTTTCAAACCTCCTCTTTGGACACCACTTTGGCACTAAGTGCCCATTTTTGTACAATAAGCAATACAAGAAGGATCTTGTGTGCGATTTGGGAGGTTGTTCTAAGCTCCCAAAGTGAAAAATCTCAGTGCATTTGGTCTACTCTAAGCCCCACTCCAACATGTCTCTCTCATCAAAAGTGTAGGGTTATTCTAAGTCCCTCCCCCCGAGAGGGTTTCCATTTTGGTGCCAAGGCTACTCTAAGCCTTCCATTTTTCCAAATTTTGTGGATATTTTTCAAGTGATATCTTCTTCACAAAATGTATCTTTGGTGTGTGTTATTCAGCACTTAAAAAATGCCATTTTCTCATTTGAAGGTGTAGATGAGCATGCTTTTTAGCACTTCTCCGTGTCCTATTTTGTCAAGGAAGTGTTTTGAAACACTTGGAACTCATTCTTGAAACATTTTAAGCATAAGTTCAAGTATTCAAGCTTTCCAGATCACCCCAAGTTTATGATGTCAAAGAGGGAAGTAAGTTCATCTTCTATGGCAAATTATTTACCTTCTTTTATGCCCATGATTATTCCTAAGGAAGAGCCCTTAGACGGCCAAAATTATAATATCTAGAAAGATATTATGCGTGCATATTTGTACACAAATCTTCTCCATGAAGTTCTAGATGGTTCAGAACCTAAACCAGATAGGGTAAAAGATGTAGAGTCTTGGAATCTATGGAACATCAAAGACAAAAGGACATTAGGCCAACTTCTCCTCACATGTGATGAGTTGACAAAGGGTCACATCACTGCATGTAAGACTTCAAAAGAAGCTTGAGATACTCTATCCAATTTCTATGAATATAAAACACCTTCCAAGATTTATGCTTTAGAGGTTGAATTTCAAAATCTCACTATTCATCCTCAAGATATCATCACAAAGGTGATAGCCCAATTTGAAGATTATCAACACATGTTAGCACTTTGTGGATGAAAGATTTCAAGTGAAGACATGTCCATAAGATTGTTCAACAAGCGTCCTAGGCCTTATGAGACTTTTGTAACCACTCTTTATAACCGAGGTCAAGAACTCACTTGGGAAGAAAGAAGATTGTTGCTTCTTCATGACTTTAGAAAAAAGACCCAAGCTACTCAAGAAATAGCTATGAAGGCCAAAGCTACCTTCCACAAGCCTAAGGGTTAAAAAAACAATCAACAGTCTAAGGACAAGGGCAAGAAGAAGCATTAGGAAAAAAAATGAACCCTGCATGGGCCTTTTGGATTAAGGAGTGATTAGTGATGGACCAATGAGAGGAGGGTGGTGGACACAGTTTATAGTCTATAAATCACTAGGCTAAAGGGGGATGAGGGGACAAGATTCCCCTATGTTCAGGTTTTGCCTCTAGAGAGAGAAAGGAATCTCGTAACTCACATGGGCTCAAAAATTCAAAATTTTCAAAAAGTTATAAAACTCATCATAACGCCATTTAATGGTGCCCCAACCACTTTTTAGGATCAAAAGTGCTATTTTTGGGTTCTAAATCAAAATCCGTGCATGAAATGAAGTGAAAAAAGTGAATTTTTCAAAAATAACTCAAAATGCAACTTTCTCCCTCCAAAACCTCACATTTTCATACCCAAGTCCCAAAAAGTCATCTCTTTCCACTACTTTCTTTCCCTAGCACACCATTGCAACTCCTGCATCTCCATTTCTTTCTCTGTGCATCATTTTCTTTGAATTCCTATTGTCACTTCCATAGCCTGAACTCCAATGGAGAAACCTAAATCTCATAGACATCCAAAAGATGAGGTTATCGCGATAAAATGTCACAATATCAAGGCTACAGAAGGATTTTGGTTAGGACAGAAGTTTTGCAAAGGTGCATGGGTGTACATGCAACCCTCTGGTGTTAATCCTCACCGTGTGAGAGATCATAGAAACTTGGATCTTCATTGGAAAGGGAAGTTATTAGGCTTCAAAAAGCTCAAAAATGGTGAAACTGTTGCCATTGTACAACATGTTTTCACAATGTCAACCATGTATTACGTGAGAGAGTTTTCTTTTACACACATACATATGTTGTACCCTCTTCATCAAATGATTTTGGCAGGTTAGAGATGATTAAGGTAGATTCTCTCTTAAAGCTTGAGTGGTCACAACCTGATGTATGGACATTAACATCTTTGAAGCATAAGATGGTGATGGACATACACAACTCTTTGAAATTTACAAGAGTTTCAAGATCTATAGGATTACATTGGTGTGTTCCTGTTCATTGTTTTGTACATTTATTTCAAATATTCACAATTCTAGAGACTTCAACAATGTTCATGTTAAAAGATATTACGTATGAGCAGGTAGACGGTTTGCTAGGTGAAAATTGGGGACTTGTAGAAGGATGCACCAAAGGGGATAGATACCTTTGTAAAATTGGTGCAACAGGCATAGGATTCGATACTTGAAACATCGTACTTCATTGTACATTAGATTCTATTATGATCGTTGGATGTGTAAACTTGGTGAATGGATACCATTACAAAGTTATGAGGGTTTTTTAATTTCATTTGAAATTAAGATAAATCTACCCAACAACGAAATGGAAGTTATTTCAGTAAATCATCATTGGACTCTTGCCAATGTAAGAGAACATCTAGTAATCATGGGATTTGAGGATTTGGATCAATCAAAGTTCAAAATACAAGGGCATAAGGTAAGTAGCATATGGTATTTTTTTCTTTTGTTTATACAAATTCTTATACTCAAATATGTTCATTTAAAGTTTTCTATTTGTCTGTAGATTGGTAAGAGGTTGAAGGATAAAATTAAAGTCCTTCCTCAATGGAGTGTGGATGGAACTCAACTTTCATTGTCATAGCTCAAGAACTATTTGAGTGCTATAGTGTACACACAACCTATGTTCCATTTATAATCCTTCATCTGCAACAATGTATTTAACATGCAAGACATGTAGCATGTAAAATTTTTTGATCTCAATATGATGTACAATTTGCCAAATCTTTGATTTTTCCAGTGGCAATTTATTATAATTTTAAAGTTCTGAGAATTTTCTATTGTGTTGTGGTGTATCTTATTCTGGTTAATGATTCTGTTCAATCTTTTTTATGAGCAAAAGTTTTTTGCTGAGAGTTCTGTCCATGATTGTTTTATTTGAAGGTATCAATTTTAGTTTTAAAATGGATCCCACTCACTTTAAAATTTCGAAACTACTATAAAAGCAACACTTACTCTCTCATTTCTCACTTTTGCAACCAAGAAGAGCTAGAATCACTTGCAGAGCATGCACACAAGCTAACATCATGTGCAATGGCTGTCGCATCCTCCAGTACCCTGCAACCCAAACGTCCACGTGAACTCTTCAATGAGTTCTTGGAATCAACAGAGTTCAAAGGTCAAAACCACTTGTATGACCTATTGTCTAGAGTCCCTAATCTAGACAAAACAATTCAACTAAACTCGGATGTGCTCAAGGAAATCATAGAGTTCCTTGAGTACTACATCTTGCGTTTCTCTATAGAAATACCGCCTTATGAGGGTAAATGGGTCCCATGTGACCTTCTACTCTACATACACAGAGGTGATGAAGCCTTCATGAAGTGCCTTAAGGGCTTCATGGCAATTGTTGAAACTGCAGGGCACTTACTAGATGACTCTGTGCCATTAGTAAAAAAACTTAACAAAAAGAAGAGGATGGGTACAAAGTACCTTTCCTACATTGCAACAACATATTTTATCATTAATGAGGAGCCCGAACCTACACCTGTTGAGCTCCCCAACCTTGTCACTGGCGGTTTTGTTAAGGAGAAGAATGAGCCTCAACCAGAGGCCATAAATTTTTCCAAAGAAAGCATTACAATCCACCAAGGATTTCCTGGTGGTGTTGAGGATAAACTACGTGCGCAATCAAGCATGGAGGAGGCCCCCCTTCAAATCTCAACCCCTCTAAGCCCACATTACCAGAGGTGGAACTTGAATATCTCTCCAGCATCATTGTGGATGGAGAGGAATTTATTTTACTTCATGACATTGAGAAGGCATTCGGTCTACGTCTAGATGAATGCTTGAGTATTTTCTCCACAATGTCAGATGTTCCACTTGACAACACATCTGACATACTTGAAAAGAAGTCAATCCCACTTGGGGATTCTGTGGCAGACACCATAGCAATGGTGTGTGGTGATATTTTAAAAGATGACAATAATTCTACTACAGAGGAGGAGTTCAGTGCAGCACGGGAGAGAATAATGAAGCAAAAAATTCCTACATCCCCCGTAGCAAAGCAGAGTGGCATGGCCCACTCTAGCATTGATCTTGATGCCCCTGGAAGAGGGGAGGAAGAAGACAAGCTTCATGATGTAAGTGGTAATTGAATTAAATAAATGGATAATTTAAGTTAACATTGTAAGAGCTTGAATTCTCATTCTTTCTTAACAGGAAGCAATTGAGCTCGACAAGTTCGCAGCAAGATCTGGTGGGGATCGAGCTTCTCACAGGAGTGGTGCATCCTTGGTAAACTACATCGGAAAGTTGCCAAAGGATGATTTTGTTATCATACACAAAGACTACAGTCCGGATGGGCACTTCATGACTTGGTGCTTGAAGGCCCTTAGCAAGATTTTGTGTTTATGTACAGTTACCCAAGGCACTAATTGTGTCATTTTGGTTAGGAAATCCTTAGTTGTAACTACATTAGGACTTAATTTTAGAGGAAAAGTATTAGGGCAAATAGGTATCGCCATGGGTCTTTGAATGCAAGACCCCCATGTAATATCAAGATCTGTATTGACTTACTAGCTGCCTCAATCTCTACAAAGGAGAAAGAAAGTTGTAGAGAAATTGAAGGCAGCTGAGAAATGATGTAAATGTTTTGATAATACAAACTTTTTTTTTCATCATTTGTTTAGTTCTGTATATGAATGTGCTAATAAATTGAACTTATCTTCTCTCCACAAATTGTATCTAATTTGAAGTCTTTGTATTGTCCTTTTGGTCCTTTGTATAATTATATGCATAAAAAAGGCCAAAAAAGCCCCAACCACAGAAATGTGGGAAACAGCCCTGCAAAAATTTTGCAGGGCTGTTTCCCGTGTTTCTGTGGCTGGGGCTTTTTTGGCCTTATCTGGTGTTTTTAGGTGCTACAAAACATAGGAAAGTATGTAATTCTAGATTATCACTTGGTTTTAGTAGAATCAAGACCAAAGATTACCAGTAGGGTATAACCTCAGCTTAACTAGATCAAAGATCTCATCCATAAATTTTATGCATACAATGATTAATGTAGGGTATAACCTCTTAATTACTAGACCATTACATCTCTACCATACCTTTTATGCTTACACAAGCCCAAATAATGCAAAAACACCCCCAGCCACAAAAATGCGAGATTCAATCCTGCAAAAATTTTGCAAGGCTGAATCGTGCGTTTCTGTGGCTGGGGGTTTTTTGGTATGAAAAGGACATGTGGAACATCAATAGGTAGAAAAGGAATATATCTAGTCACAAAACAATAGGCAAGTGCATGCATGTTTAATTGAATACATATATAACTGACTGAAAGAGAGAGAGAGATAGAGTGAGAGAGAAAAAAAGAGACAAAGAATATAGGTTAAAACAAAATTTTCTATTATCCATTGTATTACATCGCAAAGTAGGCCTATCATAGGGTATACTATACACATCATGGGTTATTTCCTCTAACTCTTCTTGCTAGCTGAATGTCCTTCGGTTGTATGGTTACTCTCTTGGCATGGATAGCACAGAGGTTAGAGTCCTCAAGCATGGAGATGAGGTAGGCCTCAGCTTCCTCTTGAAGTGCTTCAAGTCCTATCCCTTGTATTCGTAGACCTGCTTGGTAGCTTTGTAGTTCCTCTTTCACTACCCTTGCAAAAGCTCTTCATGGTATGAGTAGTTCAACGGACTTTTGGTAGTGTCATATCTCTGCAAAAGCCCTGCAGTGCTTCCTTTGTCTTTGTGGAGCTCTTGTGTTGGGAGGTATGTTTGGCTGGCGTTGAGGTTGACGTCGTGGTTGATAGTTTTTTTTTCTTCAATGTACACGATGTGAGGGCCTAGCTTCAACTTGCACATTTTGTTGTCGATGTGGTTGTTGACTTTGCTCTCTTTCCTCCTCTGTTGGTATTTACCCTTGTCCTTGTGGAAGTGTCTTACCTCCATGTGTCACCCTATGGCTTGTTGGAATTTGCATATCATTCCATGGTGGTTGATTGCTGCTTTCCTCGTTCGGGGACGACTCCTCTTCGCTCTCTGGTACACTCCTGATCAACTTCTATTTGGGTCTTGCCTTGATGGGTGTCCTTGTTGGTGGCTCATCATCTGAAATGGACTCTGATCGTCTTGGAGTGAAATACTCCTGTCTATTGGACACTTCATTTTCTCACACTGAATTGCTCCCAGGTAGTGTGCCATCATATGACACAGGCATAGATGTGCTCTGGGAACCACTTCAAGGTCTTTGGGGGGGTTGCAACCATGGTGGGCGTTGTGTCCCTAGATGAGGGCTAGGAAAGAAGACGCGATCTTTCCTTGCAATTTGCTTGGTGCGTGACATTCTCTTGGGTTGCAAAAAGTGTGAAATGAAGTGAGTTCTCTCTATTTATAGAATTTTTTAAAAAACTATTTGTTCACACTAGAATGGACAAAACCTGTTTAAAACAATACAGAATATTATATATTAAATAATAACACATTGAAACCAAGATTACAATAATCATAGGTATTACCACATAATGGGAAATAACGAATTCACTTTACTTCCAAGCTGAGCCTTCTCGTTGTCTCCTTGCACGCCGCTGAGCATGATGAAGAGGACCTAACGATGACTTCCATTTCTCACTGGCAATGTTTTGTTGCATCGTTCTTGCAAGTTTTGCCAATTTTGAATCCCTAAGTCATTCCACAAAAAACTTTCTCGAGAATGTAGTGCGATAAAACCAATTAAACATCTCCTCCATGTAGTTTGATTGCATTGGGCCACCATCATGTCGGGTGTTTTTGAAGTAGACACCCCTCGCTTTGTAGTGTGACTTTTCCATTCCTTGGGTACTGAAAATCTCTAATGACCCATATCGATGCATGAAAAAAGCTCCATGTGCAAACAAAATATGCTAAAAATTGTTAAGTACATTGGAAAAAGGTAAGTGCAATGAACACTTGTAGAAGAATATTACACTTACAATGTAGTGTGTTATATTTCTCTCTCCCCAAGATTGAATGAAACACTTGGTGAACTCCACTAATGTTTCTTGAAACATTTGACGTTGAATAGCACTAGACCTAGTCAGACCCCCGTTGTTAGCTTCTCGCAATCAAAAAATGCTAACTTAAAGTGGGTTCGCAAGGATTGAGTGAAGGAATCGAACAAGACAACGTCAGTACATGTCATTCATCATAGGAAGACAAGGGCGGACAAGGGTTCTTCTTCTCCAAAAGCAGAAACAAAGCGACTTCTGAGAGCCTACCAACTTATCAAAGCTCGACCAAACTTTCTTTCTCTTATTACAAAGATCAACTTGAGAGTCATTGTCTGTTGTGATCATGCATAGGTCTTTCCACAGCTCATAACGTTCATTATTTTGAGTGCTAGTACCTCTTCTAAAAAAATGCCTTGCTTTATTCCCTATCATTGACACTTGTTGCAAGCTATCTTGAGATTCTTCGACTTTCTTAACAACTATCTTGAGATTCTCCAACCAATTGAATTAAAAATTTCCTCCAATTTCTTTATATCTTGAATAGATTTATCAACTGGCTTCATGGCAAATGCGTATTCTATATGGAGCTTTAATAGTCTATCAAAAATTCTCATGAAGGCATGCAAGGTGCAAAAGTGGACACTGACTAAAGGGAATGGAATAATGGGATTCCAATTCTTATCTGACAAGTCACGATTAGGTGTACCTAACATGGGACACCTCATTAAAGGTATATCCCATTGAGCAGATGGAGTTGCATCTGTGTCATCAACTAAATCATCTATGTTGTTTTGTTTTCTCTTTGTTCGTTTATAACCTCGTGTGCACTATGGACAAGGATAGAGAGTAGATGCACCTTGTTTGCATCCTAACATGCATTTGATAGTCTTTAAGTCTCCACCTAAGTGCCACTCTACTTCAAAATCACTAAGGCTTTCTACAGTGATTTTGGCACCATGAATTTGACAAGTTATCACCTCTGTGATCCATGGAGTCCTACTGAAAATCCATGTAAGAACATCATTGGATTCTTTAGGTACTTCAATAGCACCTAACCACCATATATCTTTTCCAGATTGGACACTATATGTAAAGTGATGGGTAGATTCTTCACTATCATCAATAATAGCATCGGACATAGCTTCGTTCATGAGTGTCACACTAAGTCTCTCCATACGGCGTCCCTTTATGATTTGACATTCGTCTAGCTTCAATACAAACTTGGGTTTGGAACCACAATCTACATCAAATAACAAACATTATATTATTAAAAATACTATGAATGTCATTATCAAAACAATGGATATACCTTGAAGTGTGGATTTGTAAAATTTAACCATTTCCTTTTGAAGCCTCTCCAAATTAACAAATATGTTGTTGTACTTTGTGTAGATGAATCCCTTTCTAGATGTGTTTTTCAACTCTTTCTTTGATGTAGATGAATGATAAATGGATGCAGGCATAACATCTTCTATATGCAGGTAATTGCCAAGAGTATTGGCTACATCCTCATTGGTCATCTTCTTCTTCAGAGATACCTTGTAAGGGCATGGAAAAATGCTCTGGAAAATACCTTTGTTTTGTAGAGCCTGCTTCAAAAGATTGTACAATGCAGTGTACGCTCTAGTACTAACACCTGCTTCAGCACATACCATCTGTACCTCACTAGGACTAATAATATCTTCTAAGTTGCCTGCAAAATCTTTAATCACTTGGGTTTTGATGTGATTTCCTATTGGTGAATCCAAAATCATAAGCACATGCTTGTTGCTAAGACAAGAATTCAGAAACTTCAATTGATCCTCCATTGTTGAGGAAGCACTCACATCTTCAACAAATGACCTGCACAATAAGAATCTCAATCTAAAAGTCTTTTAACATAAATAAACAAAGGAAATACATACCTAAGTGCGTAAACATGTCGCTTCCATGCTCCACCACCAGTTGAAAGAGCTTGAAAGGATGATAATGGTCGTTTCCTATATCTCATCCCAAGTGGAGTCTCTTTTAGTTGTGTAAGATTGGCTTTTAACTTGTAATTGTGCTCTCCTTTTCTTCCACATCTTGTTGGAGTCTATTATTGTGCTCATCCAAAGATTTGATAGCACTTTCTAAAGTGTGTATAGCACTCTCTAAACTGTGTATCTTGAAATGGTTGTGATGACATTGTTGCATCCAATAATTTGCTATAGATGTAGAATGATTAGACAATCGCTTGCAATAGCCTAGCAGTCCATCTTCACCGCAGCAAAGGAATTGTAGAAATCTGGAGATAGTATGGAATCTAGGATGAACATTAGCCATTGGATCCAAGGGATACAAAGCACCATGGACCCAAAGATCAATATTCTTCTCTCCAGCTGCACGTCGTGCATTTTAAGAACCTATGTCATTGCTACCTCTAGTTGTTGGTGTGAATTCTATAGGAACACGAACATGTACACTCTTTGAGTGAGGAGCATGCGCTGGTGCTGGTGTCATGTTCGTAATACATGTGAGCACCATGACGTTCCAAAACTCCTACACCAAATGGGAAGAAGCACAGAGATGGCTAGAATGGCTAGTACAGTAGCTGTGTGCAAGAAAAAAAGTGTGTTTTGGTATGTGGATAGGTCAAAATGAATTTTTTCAGTATGTTAGAGGGCAAATGAGCTTTTTTTCAAAAATTCATGTTTTGGGGCAATCAAAGTTACGAGTTTGATGATGTGGCACTTAACTTTTGGAGGGATTTTGAAAAGTATGTTTTTTAAGTATTTTTTATAAAAATAAGACTAAAAAAATTAAGTCCTGACATATACATAAAAATATGGGCCATTTTGAATAAAGAATAGCTGAAAAAGAGACTTTTTCAGAAAAGTCATTTTTTTATTCATAAAGATGGACGGATTTGATGAGGTGGAAAGTGGTTTTTTTCTCTCTCTATGTGCAATAGAGAGAGAAGGTCCTAGCTCAGCCTAAAAAAAAGCCTACTTCAAAGTGCTCTATTAAATGCACTTTGTCCCCTTAACAAAGTACAAGATTAAGCTTAATCCCTAAAAATTAGGAATCCTTACAAGGCCCATGCAGGGTTCACTTTTTTTCCTAATGGTTTACTTGCAATTTTTGTGGCAAGCCTGGACACATCGAAAAGTATTGCTTCAAGAAGAAGAACAAGGATAAGTCTAATTCTACTCCTAAAACCAAACATCACTTCCACTACACAAGTGAAGATCTCTTTCTCACAACTGAACACAAGGCACTTGTCACATCCACTCCTAACAAAGAATGGATTTTTCGCAGTGGAGCTTCATCACACGTGTGCAATGACAAAGATGACTTTCATGAGTTTGAAGAGCACAAAGTTCAAGTTTATCTTGGAGACAACAAGTGCATCGAGATCCAAGGAAGAAGAAAAGTTCAAGTCATAAACACAGAAGGTGAGACCATCACTCAAAGATGTTCTTTATGTACCAAGCCTTTGTAAGAACCTTCTCTCAATGAAGGCCATTACAAAGTGAAACATGACAGTTAAATTCGATCACAACAAAGTTCAAGTCATCAATCGCAAATCCAATGAAGTGATAGCTCAAGGATTTGAAGACAAAGGTCTCTACAAGCTTTCAAGTTTCATGGCCAAGGACTCAAGCTTTAGCCTATGGCATTGTAGATTTGGACACATCTCTTGCTTACCAAAGAACTCTTCAAGTCATATTGTCAAAGATCTACCCACGCTTGCATATGTGGAATTGAACTGCCAAGCATGTGCTAAGCAAAGTTTTACCCCTTTGCCTATAGAAGCATCCATTTTTGCATCTAAATCCTTAGCATTAGTCCATGCCGATATTTGTGGACCTATGCATACACCTTCTCTAAGTGGGTCAATTTACTTCTTCTTGATAGTTGATGACTTCACTAGATACACTAGGGATTATTTTCTCAAGCGCAAACAGGATGCCCTTTCCAAGTTCAAGGAGTGGACACAAACAATTCAAGAAGACTTTCCAAGTTCTTTGAAGATCACCAGATCATATGGAGATAGTGGCTTTGTCAATCACAACTTCTCCAAGTACCTGACGCAACACAGAATTAAGTATCAAGTAAAGCAAGATACTCGACAAGGTATTGCCTTACAAAAGATTCAAAGGATCTAGATGGCCAAGATTATGCTTAGTCAAAAGCAACTTCCACTAAAGTTTTGGGGTGAAGCAATACAGATAGAAGTTCATATTTTGAACAGATGGTTCTTTCCTATCTTAGAGAACAAAACTTCATTTGAGGCTTACTTTCAGAAGAAGTCGAGTGTGAGCTATTTTCGTGTCTTTGGTAGTGATGCCTACGTGCAAGGCCATGATGATGATCAACCTAAGTAGTACATTTTCATTGGTTACAATGACCGACAGAAGGCATACAGACTCTATGACCCAAAGAGTCACTCAGTTACAATAACCAAAGACTGCACCTTTGATGAATACTCTAAGTATTCATCCCTTTTGGATTCATATTAGGATCTATATCCTCCCATTTTCGCTTTAGGGGGGGATCATCCCAGTTTTGGACAGTCACACTATGTGGAGCATGCTTTCTTTGTGCATGACTTTCCAGATCATGGTACAGCCTTTTTTAACATGAGGAATCAGAGACTATCTCAGCTTATATCTTAGATGGCTACACCTCCTATCGCACCATCGAAGGTTTACATTTCCCCTCGGCTTCAGTTGGGAATTACTCCAAGATCAATGACTCTTCATTCTCCATTCCTATCTTCAAGAGTCTCCTTACCTCATCTACAGCAACATTCTGAGCATGTAGTGTTCCATACATGGAGTCTAGCATCTCTTAATTTTCCACAAGATACTCTTGCATCTACTTGGATTCATCACAGTTGGATATTTATTTTATCCATAGTCTTAGTTCAAAAGAGGCTTTCATGGTCCTAACAACACACATCAGGACTTTGTACACTCCATGGAGGACTATAACATAGAGATGTACTACCATGTGATTATGATTTTATGCTTCATGCTTTATATTTCATTCTTGCAAGACCTACTTCTTGGTGATACACATCTCATGGTGGCTATTGTCAAAGCTATGGAGGTTCCCACGTACCACATGGAGTCATCCTATCTATCTCGCATGGAGGTGATCTTGTCGAGTGAGATCTTGTTTCATTCCTATACCTCATTGGTGGTGTACCTACTCGCACGTGTGTTTCCCAAGTGTAACCATCTAACTTTTCCTTGATCGAGAATATAACTAGAGACTCCAAGCAAGCCGCATATGTATGACTCATACGTGGTCACATGGCACAAACTCATGACATCCAAACTCTAACCCGAAGACTCGCCAGTCAGAGTTTGAAGAGAACTAGACATCTTACACGTGTACGAGTCACGTGTAGCCACATGGAAGATCCCCGTCCATACCAAAAACATCAACTCAAAAATCGATAACATCTAAAGTCTAACCCAAAGACCCAACAAAGGTCCCATACAATAAAGCTCCCATACATACAAACAAAGCCAAAGTGCTGATTCACACTAGGTGATGGCAGCAACAGAATTACTTCTACATGGCAAACTGTGATTTGCCAAATAAAAGTTGAGAATGTTCCAGACCCACAGCAAACCCTCACTGCCTCTCCCCCTCGGAACAAGACATGAAGTGTAGAACATAAAAGATCTATGGCTAAAAAATCTCATATTCCTAATTCAACGGTCAAGATAAATGTATTGTATAACTCGCCTCCACTTTGTGTGAATGACAAAGGTGGAGGAACACTCGAACGAGCAAAAAAGTCTCTCTATTTCTCCCGATTTTAGAACCATCTTAAGCGGAGTTGATTTTTGATGGCCGTATTGCCCATTTCGACTATTTTTTTGTCATAAAATAAGATCAAAAATTTTCTTAGACCTTCAAAAAATACATTAAAAATATGAAATACAGGTACGATGTGTGGATAGCCTTCAAAATTGAAAGGCGTGGTAGAACACTGGACCCTTAACTCATCCCGGTCCCCTAGTCTAACCCAAAGAGCCACGGGCACCTTAAAAGGTCCTATCATTCTAAAAACGTGAACTCTCTTAAAATAACCAAAGAGCTTAAGTCAATTACATGTGGTAGAGTGGTAGGCGTGCGACCTATTTTTTTATCAGGTTTTTGCTTTTCACTGATTTGAAAGCATATAAAACCTATAAACGTGTAGAGACCGTCAGACGACTCGACACCTGGGCAAAGAGGCCGGTCGGCGGTCGCCATCGCTGTACAGAGGGTCAGGACTCAGAGGACTCGACACCTGGCCCCTGGGTAAAGAGGCTGGTCGGCGGGTCGCCATTGCCAACATCACTGTAATAGCGCTCAGTACTCACGAGTCACGAGTCACGAGTCACTACTAAGTTCTAACCGAGCGCGCGAGCAGGGATGCGGAGGCCGGACCGCGATGCCTCATCCGTACTTGCCATGTCGTGGCCAATGCAGGAAAACTTGAAATCAAGTTCAAACACACAATACGCATGCATGTCCATTGCGCACTAAGCCTTCTTTTTCTCTCTCTTATGATTTGAACAATGATACATGTCCAATGCCCACTGGACAATCATCAATGGACATTCGTCTTATCGTCTCAAAAGGACAAGAGACTCGAACTGTCAAAACAGTGAAAAACGCCTGAAGGCTGACGTATTTCTAATCCATCTTTCCGTGGGACGGTTTTATATGGTTCCTATTACTTCCTAATGATCGCAACTTTCACAAGGCGTGGTCTGTGTCCCCTTCTTTATTGAACAATTTCATTCACGGATTCTGAATTCAGTAATCCACTGCAAATGGAGGGCCTTGTACACAAAACTGTCTCTACGAATGGCATCATCATGCATTTTGTCCAAATGGGCTCAGGTTATTCAGACACAGAGAGAGAGAGAGAGAGAGAGAGAGAGAGAGAGAGAGAGCTGGCGTTGGTATCTGCTTGTGTGTATGTGTGCATGAGCGGACGTGTGTGTGTTTGTGTGCACGCGCATGAGGTTGCGAGCACATACGAATGTGCTGCCTGCACAGTTCTCTAAGAATGCTTTCTTTCTCGCTCCATACGAATCAAATCCGTTTTCTTCCCGTAGAAAGAGGTCACTGTGTATGAACAAAGTATTGAAATCTCCTCCAATTCAAGCTGCTTGCATACGAATCTAAACTTATCAAGCTTAGGTCACAGACCATGTTTTCACCTCCTGGTTTGAGAACCGTATCAATTATTAATGCTGGCGAAAGATGGCAATCTGAATTCCTCAGGAGATTAGGGCTGCGTATCAACGACCCTAGAGCGCATAAGGTGGTGGTAACCGGCCATCTCGAGTTATCCAAGGGAAAAGACAGATGATCTTACATGTTCTCTAAGGCTGTTGTCAGACGCGTGTATTCATTGCATTATACAAGTAGTTTTTCATGAGATGAGGATTGCGAAGCATGGGATCAAGGCATCGAAGGTAGAAATTGACCGATGTCACCAGAAACTCATATCACTTTCCAGCATATGAACCGATTTTCTTGTGGTTCTGTTGATATGAACTTTACTTCTGTTTTTCATGAGGTGAAGACTGCGAAGTATGGGATCAAGGCATCGAAGGTAGAAACTGCAGACTGAAATCACGAGAAACGCATAACACATTCCAGCTTATGAACCGATTTTCATGTGGTTCAGTTTCCAGCTTCTGGCGATCTTACGCAATTAATTTTAGTTTCATGGTTAAACATGCATAATCTCAGCTGTAGATTCTCATTACGCCATGCGATTGTAAAGTTCGGGACACGTTAAAGAATGTTTATGAAAATTTTTCTGTTTAACTTGTTGTCGTTTTTGGTGTAATTCATTATAGTTGTTAATTTAGTAATAAGGTGCTCCTGCCCAAGGCTGCATCTGCACGAGGCACGATTTGCTGTTGAAGCTGAGAGTGGTGGGCCAAAGATGAGAAAATACATGGATTATTCTTTCAATAGGCAACCTGCCATGCCTTCTTTGCAGAATAAATTCAAAAACGTCTGACGATGATCAACAGCCAAATTCGTAACAGCAAGATTATGGTTTTTGGTTCAGGTCCAGTGGTGCTTTTCGTGCATGGTTTTCCAGAGGGATGGTTTGGGTGGCGCAAGCAAATCCCTGTCTTTGCAGGAGCAGGATTTCGCACAATAGCTCCAGATATGCGTGGCTATGGTGATTCCTCGGCTCCTGAAGGTGTAAATAACTATACCTACTTGCATATCGTGGGCGACTTGATTGGCTTATTGGATGCCCTCGGAGTGGAGAAGGTAAGCGAAAAAAGGTTTAGTCTGCATTAGGAGCATAAAAAATGATTCAATGTGTAGTAGATCAGTGTTGAAATGACAGAACAAGTTTCTCCTATGACATGGAATGTGGTTCATTCAGGCTTTTGTGGTTGGTCATGACTGGGGTGCGATCATTGCTTGGCAACTGGCAATTTTTCGACCAGATAGAGTAACTGCACTTGCAAATCTAAGTGTCTATTACATTCCACGGAATCCCAGGGGGAGCTTGGTAACACTTATGAGGAAAAGTGTCGGAGACGACCATTATTTCTGCAAGTTCCAGGTAGTCTAGCCGATGTTCATAGATTTCTCTTTTCTGAAGTAGAAAGTTCGCTCAACATGAAGTACATATTGAGAAGTTCTATATAGGTTATTTCTGGAAGTACTTTCGTAGTCTTGTTAGGCGAGGCCTAGATGTACGATTGCAGTTAGGTAGCTTCTTTGGGGCTATTCCGGGACTCATAAGCATCAGTTTGCATGTGGTGATGTGATTCTTTTCACCATGCTGCTCTATCGGCAGAGCAGGATTGAGATGAATGCACAAAAATTTGGGTCTATTCTAAAGAACTCAGTAAAGGGATTCGGATGTGCATTTAAGTACTTGTGATGGTAATGGTTTTTTGTTAGGCTAGTCTCTACATCAGTATGTGTGCTTCAAACGTTCTGAAATTCTCACAAACGCACAAAAAGGACCTGTAAAATATTGCAAGGCTGTCAGAATCTAACTACATACTCTACACTGTACATGATGGGCCTCAAAGAATGGACGACAAGAGTTGGTCCATGCACACAGAATCATAGCTGCCTTTCTCTGAAGAAGTCAAGAGGGGTGAGCTATAATAACCTGCACTAGGATAGGGAGGTATTGATTATACTGATAAAAAATCATTGGGGAATTTTCCATGATTCATCAATGGCTGAATGAGTTCCAAGCAAATTTATGCATATATCCTTCCGTGAAATTTTAGGTCCACTTGCCTTTCCAGCTCCCAGAAGTTGAGGGTAGGGTTGCTCAAGTCACATGCGATGGATTTCTGCTAGACGTGGCTAGCAATAAGTTTGATCCTATGCCTAGTTGTTCTAAAACTAAATTTCTAAACAAACTTGTGCATATTTGCAGATGTATAATTTTAAGTCCACTTACTTTTTCAGCTGCCAGGAGAAGCTGAGGCAAGGATTGATCAAGTTACATATGATGGATTTTTCAGACATGTGTTTAGCGATAAGTTTGCTACTCTCTTGCCTGATTGGTCTAAAGCATTTGAAGAAAAAGGTCCACTTCCAGAATGGACATCAGAGGAGGATCTTGCATACTTTATCTCAGAATTTAGAAAGCATGGATTAACACCTGCAATCAACTACTATCGTGCTTTAGATCTGTAAGGCTTTAATTTTTTGTACGCAGGACTATCTGTTGTTACTCCCATATAATTTGCATGTGAATTTTTCTGTTGGTGGTAGGTAATTCAAAAAGAGTCGGTTGCTGGTAATTATTCGTGCATAGACATCAAAGCAATTGTGAGGAGGCACATTCGTTTTGTCTGCTTATGTATGTATGTACACACACATACATACATACATATACATATACATATATCTTGCCTACCAAGAGCTGTTCTTGAGGTATCCATTTTGAGTTTTTCAACCTCCTCTTTCCAGAAGATGATGAAAAGCAGCGTCATTTGAAATGATGCAATGCATTATGCTGATTTATTTTTTTCTTTCATAATTCATTAGCCAAAACTAAGATGTTATGTTGATGCAAGAAAGGAGTCATAATATCTTAAAGGTGCATATGAGCATTAAGTTGTGTTAAGGATAACTCCAGTAGACTTAAAATACCTTCCACCTTCTAGCTGGATTCCTAAGTTTGGTGAGGTGTGTATGGATGCAAATCTTAGCTGATGAATAAATGTACGTTTTATTATTTTTATCATGGTTAATATCGTTTATTCATTGATAAATAGCTATTGCTGATTGCAATTCGGAATCGTTAACGGTAGGAAAGATTGTGTCATCTACAGTTTTCGACCTAATTATCTCATTAGACGCTGCAGGACAGGCATGCTTGCTTCCCTTCAAAAATTTTATATATAGTAGTAACATCTGCACCATTGAAATGAGAACTAAAATGCATTTCTGAATTCTAAGAGTGTATATCTACTTTCTTGCATCCTCTCTTCAGGTCCTGGGAGCTGACGGCTGCATGGACAAATCATAAGGTGATGGTGCCAACGATTTTCATGATTGGAGATCACGACCTTGTGTATCATTTTCCGAATGCAAAGCAAGATATTGAAAGAATGGCAGAACGTGTTCCTCTTCTAAAGAAAATTACAGTTGTTGAAGGTGCCAATCACTTCTTGCAGTTGGAGAGAGCGGACATTGTTAATGATCATATTCTGCAGTTTTTCAAGAGCTTTTAACTGAAAATTCAAATTAATAACATTACGTTCTACGTGCTTCGAGAACAATTATGTAGAAGCTGATCAGTTGTCTGTTTGGTGAATGTTGTCATGAAGGTCCAGCTCTCGTTCACAAAAAATATGCAAATGGTAGGTATGCAAATCGTACATTGCAAGTAAGGGCACTCCTTTTTTTGTTACCTTTTGCAACCAATCAAGAGATATTTATTTCCAAAACCAAGTGAACATCTGTCCTTCACCATGCAAGCATACATGGGGAGAGGAAAAAAAATCTTGATATCATTGAATGGAATGTAGAAATTAAATTTAAATAGGTATGCTCTTGATTTTTTGACGGCACAAGCACAGAAGAGTTTTAAGTGTACATGTGTGTGTGTGTGTGAGTTTAGAGAGAGAGAGAGAGAGTATATAAGAAAGAAAAAGAAAGAAATGTCTAATATCTTTTTAGATTGGGATCGGTCCATGAGACCAATGAGCAGCATGTCATCAACATACACAACAATGATCAAAATCACATCATTTGCACACTTAACATATAAGCTGCTCTCTATTGGAGTCTTCTTAAAACCATATGCAATCAGATAGGCATGTATTTTTTCATACCAAGCACATGGTGCTTGTTTCAAACCATATAATGCCTTTTTCAACCTGCACACTTGATTTTCATGCCCTTTTTGCACAAAGCCATGGGGTTGAAGAACATACACTTCTTCATGCAAGTCACCATTCAGAAATGTAGTTTTAATGTTCAAATGATATACATTCCAACCATGATGAGCTGCAAGTGCACAAAATGCTACGAACAGTAGTCATTCGACAAGTAGGAGCAAAGGTCTAATCAAAATCAATGCCTCTTTCTTGAGCGTAACCCTTTGCAACAAGTCTAGCCTTATACCTGTTAATTGTTCTATCAAGATTATGCTTCAACTTGTATACCCACTTAGTGCCAATGGCCTTCTTCCCAGGAGGCAAGTCATATAAAGATCGGGTACCATTCTTCATTATAGCATCATATTTAGATTGCATATTAGACATCCAATTTTTAAAATTTTGTGCTTCATCAAACAAAACAGGCTCATTCTCATCACAAATACTAGAGGCAGCCACAACATAGAAATCTAATGCAAAAGAAGCACTATGAGAACCAGAACGAGTACGATATGGTAAAGATGCATCTAATTTGCTATCATGCGAAGTCTGCACCAGCCATTTTAGCATAATTTTTGCCTCCTCAATATCAGCTCTCTCATCAAGTGCATCATGTAAATCTGCATCAAAAATGGAATTATCTATATCATCACATGAAATTTGTAAAGGCTGAGAAGTTGCCTCATTAGGAGAAGCACTAGGTTGTCCACCTGTAAAAAGAGGCAACAAAGTGTCATAGATGTCTTTGGAGCTAACTGATGTCTCCTTAGTACATGAAAGTAATGGCGGAATAGCATCTTCCATAAAGAAAACATTATCACTAAACAAAATGCATTTAGTCTATGGATGACATAGACGATAGCCTTTGCTTTCAAAACTCTACCCAGGAAAAATACATTTCACTCATTTATCATCCAATTTTTTGTGATGTTGTTCATGCACTAATGCATATGCTAGACAACCAAAAACATGCAAGTGAGAAATAGATGGCTTACAACCATTCCAAGCCTCATATGGAGTGATAGACTACAATGATTTAGTGGGACACTTGTTAAGTATATATGTCGCACACATAATAGCCTCAAGCGAGAAACTATGTGGAAAAACTTGGCTCTTGGCCATACACCTAGCCATCTCCATGAGTGACATGTTCTTCCATTCAAAACTCCATTTTGTTGAGGCATATACAACATTGTGTACTGATTTTTTATCCCACGTTCAGTTAGAAATGCATTAAAATCCAAAAACATATATTTCCCTCTTGATTAGAACAAAGAGTGCACATTTTACATGCTGACAAATTTTCAACCAAACCAAAAACTGTACGCTTTTTCCACGTGCCCACCAAATGAGACACTATAATAAAGTAAGTCTATGATCCAAGGGTCTGGCCGGTTCAGACGGATCTGAAATCGGACACTCTTTGGTCATCTGTGTGTATGACCAAACATCTTGAGTTTAGACTTACTAGGAGGTCTTGTGCTCTTGTGAACAAGTGATCCACTTAGCTTAGTGGTTAAGTCTCAAGGATGTGAAGGAGGAGTTCTTGGGTTCAATCCCCCACTTGAGTTAACTCGAGTTGACTAGGACACTTGGCGCACATGCAGTTATATGGCTGACACATGGCTGGCTAGTATCCACCTACCCAAGAAGGCAGTCCCCTAGAGAGAGCTATATATAGAGGCATTTGGTTGGGAGGACGGTCATCTCTAGCACGTGGTGGTCGTAACCCGTAGTTCTCTTGCATTCTTCCCCCCTTGGAAAAAATCATTGAAGTATGGTAGTAAACTTCATTCTTGATAATCTTGATGCAAATATTTGAATCCCACATGAAAGAGTATAAAGATATTGAAACACTCATTAAACACAAGCATATGCATGCATCTAAGAAAGATTGTTGGTGCATCTCTCCTTTCAAAAGAATGTTTTCGGGGACCATACACATTTTCTTCTTGCTTGCAAAAAAGGCCTATTCAAGAAAAATGGGAATTACATAGGATTTTGAGACAATTCTTTGTGTCATAATGTTTCACTTTTGACTCATTCACATACTAGAACATGTTATTATCTCTTGATTGGAGTATATTAAACTCATAATTTATTATTAAGGATAATTGTATTATAAATGGGGTATCAAGATTGGGCTCAAACTTAACAAGTTAAAATAGTAAGTAATATAAATGGGACTTGAATAATTCCCAAGTTTCTTGGATAGGCCTTAAAAGGAATAGGATGCACTCAAGTATGTGCACATGTATATTTATAACCTTTTGTAAGGTAGAGGATAGATTGTTTGTACATGGGTAATTGGATGCACACATGTCAAGCTCAAGAATTTCTTGAATTAAGTTTGATACATGAAAGGATAATGCCAACACATGCATGCACTCACATGCATTTGCATGCAAGATCAGATATTTTTATATGCATGATTGTTCGTTAAGTAGTTGATTACTTATTTTAAGCACTTTTCTCAGAATGAGAAAAGTATGCTTGGTTTTATTTAAGCTAATTAGAGCTTAAAGAAGAAACCCAAGTAATCTTTAGGAATCAAGATATTTCCCTAAAAGATATAGGAATTAAGCTACTTCCTAGAGATAAGCCAACAAAGAAAATAGTCTAGTTAACTATTGTCTTGGATTAAAAAGAAATATCTTTTGGACAAGCAATTAAGCCTTAAGTCTTGATCTTGTCCAGAAGTCAAGAATTTCTTTTGAAGATCATTCTAACAAAGGAAAGGATTCCAAGATGAATAATTGAACTGGAAGAACATGGTCATGTTCTAGAACTAGAAGAACATGTCTCATCTTTATGGTGGCATCCCTGCCCAAATGATTTAAAACACTATCTGGCTTTGCACTTTGATAAACTGATCAAAGTTCAAAGTAGTGAATGAATAATAAGGGTGGATCTAAAAACATCCCTGGTCAATTCATAGTTTCTCGATGTGCAATCTAGGCACAAACATGTGAACTGGGTGGATTCAAATTACTAATCCATTTCTGGGCATGACTGGTGCATGGACTTAGTATCAAAGATGGGATTCTTATCCCTCACAAGACTTTGAGAACCCCTGATTCTCTTGAATTTGATTTGGAAAACTTGAAGTTTGGTTGATCCAAACATCTGACTTGGATGTTTGTACAATGGTTAACTCCCAACCAACAGTTACTTGATTTCTTCACTCGACTTGAGGACTACTAGGTCCTAATAAGCTATAGGAGAAAGTTTACCATTACTTTGAGTCAACCGTATTGTATCTTGACCAATTCAAATTCAAAATGGAAATGGTCCAATCTTAGGATACTTTTCTCAAAGTCTTTAGCTGAAAGTTCTTGGGAATTATCAATCTGATGAGCAATTCCTAACTTCAGTGTTCTAGAGTGCATTGAACTCTAGAAAGTCATAAGAGGTATGCTAATAACTAGAAGCAAACCCAAATGAATAAGTCAATCTTGGACTTATCATCTTTTGAAGATTCAATTAGTTCTTGTATAGAACATCTATCTAGGATGTTTAATTTAGTTACCTGGTTCTATTTGGCTAATCCTTGACTTTTAGGAAAAGAATCAAATACCATATCTGAGTCAAATCGAAAAGATTCGGAAAGCAGAAAGAAAGAACTAAAACTCTGTTCAACCAATTCAAACTTTGAAGATACGTAAACTTGCTATGAGTCAAGGTCTAGATGACTTAGGACTTTAACTTTTCAAAGATCTATTTCAACAATGTTTTGAAGCATTTTTCTATCTTTAAGAGAAAGAAGCTGGATTCTCAAAAAGATTCAAAGCAAATAAAAAACATCATCCAACCACAAGATACAAGTGTGGTAACCAATGTCAGTGTGTCGACCCACTGAGGCTCTATTGATGAGTTTTGTATTCAAATAATGCTTCACTTGAGACTAAGTTTTAATGTATGTCTTGTGCATTTCTTTGAGTCAAAAGAGTGAATTTACCAAGTTACACTAGAAACTTGATGCTTGACTTAATCAATCAAATTCTTGGTTGAAAAGATCAACTCAAGATCAAAGTCCAACTTTTTCAGAAATTTATGAAAAATTTTTGAATTAACAACACTTTAACTTGAAGTGTTTTATCTTGAAGTGTTTTATCTTGAAGTGTTTTAAGAAGATCTTGGAAGTTACTACTTTATATCTTCTATTTCCCTGATCTTGAAGTTATCTTGAAATATCTTGAGATACTACTTTTATCCTCCTTGAATGTAAACTCCTTTGAAGTTTTAATTCTCTTGAGGATCAAACTTATCTTCAAGATCCAATCTAGGGCTAAAAGATAATTATCATCCCATGGTCCAATGTCCCATAACATCTTTTCTACATTAATCTGAGTATAAAATCTAGTGTCCCATACCACCCTTTTTTATATTCACATTAATGTGTGGGTGATACTTATCCTAAAGTCTAAATATATATTGTGGTTGGATGATGTTTTTGATTTGCTTTGAATCTTTTTGAGAATCCAGCTTATTTCTCTTAAAGATAGAAAAATGCTTCAAAACATTGTTGAAACAGATCTTTGAAAAGTTAAAGTCCTAAGTCTATAGACTTTGACTCATAGCAAGTTTATGTATCTTCAAAGTTTGAATTGGTTGAATAGAGTTTTTGTTCTTTCTTTCTGCTTTCCGAAACTTTTGGATTTGACTCAGATATGGTATTTGATTCTTTTCCTAAAAGTCAAGGGTTAGCCAGATAGAACCGGGTAACTAAATTAAACATCCTAGATAGATGTTCTATACAAGAACTGATTGAATCTTTAAAAGATGATCATTCCAAGATTGACTTATTCATTTGGGTTTGCTTCCAGTTATTAGCATACCTCTTATGACTTTCTATAGTTCAGTACACTCTAGAACACTGAAGATAGAAATTGCTCATCAGACTGATAATTCCCAAGGACTTTCAGCTAAAGACTTTCAGAAAAGTGTCCTAAGATTGGAACATTTCCATTTTGAATTTGACTTGGTCAAGATACAGTACGGTTGACTCAAAGTAAATGGTAAACTTTCTCCTGCAACTTACATAGGATTTTCAAGCCTATTAGGACCTAGTAGTCCTCAAGTCGAGTGAAGAAATCAAGTAACTGTTGGTTGGGAGTTAACCATTGTACAAACATCCAAGTCAGATGTTTGGATCAACCAAACTTCAAGTTTTCCAAATCAAATTCAAGAGAATCAGGAGTTCTCAAAGTCTTGTGAGGGATAAGAATCCCATCTTTGATACTAAGTCCATGCATCAGTCATGCCTAGAAATGGACTAGTAATTTGAATCCACCGAATTCACATGTTTGTGCCTAGATTGCACATCGAGAAACTATGAGTTGACCAGGGATGTTTTTAGATCCACCCTTATTATTCATTCACTACTTTGAACTTTGATCAGTTTATCAAAGTGCAAAGCCAGATAGTGTTTTGAATCATTTGGGCAGGGATGCCACCATAGAGATGAGACATGTTCTTCCAGTTCTAGAACATGACCATGTTCTTACAGTTTTAAAACATGAGGCTCAAGGGTTGCCTACAGTAGATATATAGCTCTATTTTCGAGGAGGATAATATTTTTCCAATGTGGCAAGAATGTAATGAAGTAAGTCTATGATCTAAGGGTCTGGCCGGTTTAGACGGATCTATGGTGGTTCTTTTACATTGTCAGATGCTTTATTTGTGCCAGGGATCAAGAAGAATCTGTTATCAGTTTCACCTTTAGCCAAGGTTGGCTTGGTTGTGAAATTTGTTGATAATAGATGTACAGTTCATGATCTATCAAATGGCGACGTGATTATTGCTTCTGGCATTTCATCTCGTGGGCTGTATAAGCTAATAGATTATGAAAAATCTATGAATGATTCAGCATGCGCACTACATGATTATCAGGCTATGTTAGATGCAAAGCTTTGTCATGCACGCTTTGTTCATCTGAATTTTGGTAGTTTACTATGCTTGCAAAAATCTCAAATGGTGTCCTCTTTGTCCAAACTTGAGGCACACGATAAACATGTTTGTGGAGGCTATATTTTGGGAAAAATGTAGCATTCATCCTTCCCAAAAGATTTTTCAGTTTGAGCTACTAAAAATTACAGCTTGTACATAGTTATGTTTGTGGTCCTATGCAAATACACTCTTTTGGGAACTATCTCTACTTCGTGACTTTCATCGATGATTTTTCTAGGCATGCATGAGTATATTCATTGAAATCAAAGTCCAGTGTTTATGTGCTTCAAACAATTTTTGGTTTTGGTTGAAAATCTGTTAGCATGTAAAATGGCTCCTCTCTCTGTTCTAATCGAGGTGGGGAATATATGTCTTTTGATTTTAATGCATTTTTAACTAAACGTGGGATAAAACATTAGTATAAAATGTCATATACACCTCAATAGAATGTTGTTGAATGGAAGAATATGTCACTCATGGAGCTTGCGAGGTGTATGGTCAAGAGTCAAGCTTTACCACATAGTTTTTGGCTTGAGGTTGTTATGTGTGCAACATATGTACTTAATAGGTGTCCCACTAAAGTGTTACAGTCTATCACTCCATATGAGCCTTGGCATGGTCGCAAGCCCTTTGTTGCTCCTCTGCATGTTTTTGGTAGGTTTCATGTGATGATGCAGATCACTCCATTTTTTATGCAAATTTACATGATGCACTTGTTGATGAGAGAACTAATATTGATGAGGCAAAAACTATGCCAAAAGGCTTGGTGTAGACTTTGCATGATAGAAAATTAGATGCACCTCTATCATATCATACTTGTTCAAGCTCTCATAGTGCCTCTTTTGCATCAAATTGCTATGCTATGGCTGCATCTAGTCTCAATGATGAGAATGAACCTGTTTAATTTGATGGAGCACAAATTTTAGAAAATTGGATGGCGGCTATGCAATCTGAATATGATGTTATAATGAAGAATGGTACGTGGTCTTTATGTGACTTGCCTCCTAGAAAGAAGGCCATTGGCACTAAGTGGGTATACAAGCTGAAGCATAAGCCTGATGGAATAGTTGACAGGTATAAGGCTAGGCTTGTTGCAAAGGGTTATGCATAGGAAAGAGGCATTGATTTTGATGAGACATTTGCACCTACATGTCATATGACTATTGTTCATAGCATCTCTGCACTTGCAGCTCATCATGGTTGGAATGTACATCAGTTGGACATTAAAACTGCATTTCTAAATGGTGACTTGCATGAAGAAGTGTATATTTTTCAGCCCCATGGCTTTATGCAGAAAGGGCATTAAAACCAAGTGTGCAGGTTAAAGAAGGCATTATATGGTTCAAAGCAAGAACCACGTGCTTGGTATGAAAAGATACATGCCTATCTGATTGCACATGGTTTTGAGAACAGTCCAACTGAGAGCACCTTATATGTTAAGCGTGCTAATGATATGCTTCTGATCATTGTTGTGTATGTTGATGACATACTACTCACTAATCCATATGAGAAGCATGTTGCTGATTTTAAGGCTGATCTCCATGCCTCATTTGAGATGTCTAATTTGGGTCATTTGCATCATTATTTGGGCATTCAATTTATGCAAGTTGATGGTGGAATAGCTTTGTGTCAAACGAAATATATTGACACATTATTGCAACATTTTGCCCTTGAAGATTGCAAACCTATTGCCACTCCTATGGAGATAGGTTAGCGATTGAGTCTTCATGATGCTTAAGATGCATTTCATGTTGTGCTATATCAGCAAGCTGTTGGATGCTTGATTGATTTGTGCATTACGCGGCCAGATATTCAGTTTTCTATCTCACCGATGAGTAGGTTTATGCATTGCCCAGGTGTCAAGTATTGGCAAGCACTTAAGTGCATCTTTCGCCACTTGCATGGTACCCGGCTACTTGGATTGTTTTATCCCAAGGGGGGATCACTACCGCCAGATTTGCATTTTTCTCATTATGTTGAGTGTGTGTGGCTCAGATGCCTTATGGCTGATTTGGGTGTTGGTCAGTCTTCTGCCACCACTATCTTCACTAATAGTTAGAGCACATTAGCTATTGTGAGGAACCCTATGTTCCATGCTCACACTAAGCACGTTGAGGTGCATTATCATTATGTCAAGGAGAGGTTCTCTATTGGAGAGATCAGCTTGTCATATGTGCCCATGCAGGAGAACATTGCAAAACTTTTCACGAAG
This sequence comes from Ceratopteris richardii, assembly GCA_020310875.1. Taxonomy (NCBI): domain Eukaryota; kingdom Viridiplantae; phylum Streptophyta; class Polypodiopsida; order Polypodiales; family Pteridaceae; genus Ceratopteris; species Ceratopteris richardii. The sequence goes on along the minus strand of CM035443.1, from coordinate 112,432,092 downwards.
GCTTTGCCTAGGGAGAAGTTTGAAGCTTTTCGCAAAGCTTCGGGCTTACTTCCTTTTGTGGATTGATTCCACATAGCTTGGCACTTCCTTATACATGAGTGTCAGCTCCTTGTTCACTGCACACTCCCAAGGGGCATTTGTTGATATATTTAGGTAGTGATGTATGTGAACACACTAGGACCATCGGGGCACTTTTTGCCTTCTTTAGGAGGTTTTTTACCCTTGGCTTGTATATACACCTATAACCCTAATCATTACTTATGTTTGTACATTCTAGTGGTAATACATTCAGTATTGGGTGTTGTGCTCCAAGATTCTTCTTTTTCCTTGTGTTCTTTGTGTGCTTCCGTAGACATCTAACTCCAACAATACAAATGTTGGGAATTGAACTCACAACCTCTCAGTTAGGAGTGTGATGGGCTAACCACTTGCCCCAAAATCCATGGTTGAGGATTACTTCCTAATCCTCTCTCTTAAGGCATGGTTCAACCATCTCCTACTAGGATTATGTGACAAACACTTGGTTGTATCTGCTAAATCCATCCATGAAATTGTATAAAACATCACCAGCCACATCTTCCAAAACTTCTTGTGAAAATGGGGCTGGAAACCCATATGGAATCATAAATTTTTTGAGAGCCCTAAAATCAACATAAACACGAATCTTGTTGGATCGCTTCTTTTGGACTATTATCATCGACAATAACCATTATGAATGCTCCACTAGGATAATGATCCTTACTTCCTCTAGCTTTTCTATTTCCTTTTTTATCACTTTTGCATACTTTGTATTAAGACGATAAATCCTTCCTCTTACTACTTTAGCATCGTTAATCAATGGAAGAGAATGCCCTCCAAGATGGACTGGAATTCCTTCTAAGTCATGGTAACTCCACACAAACACATCTTTGAAATTTTGCATGAAATCAGTTACCTAACATGGAAATGATGGCTTATCCTAAAGCCATGTTGCTAGCAAAATTGGTTGTGAATGTTCCTCATTACCAAGTTTGACATGCCTTATAGGTTGAGATACCATGGTTGATTCTTCATTTTGGCGCTAAAAATTGCATTGCGGGTAGGCCAGAGATTCCTCTATGTTGACCTTTGATTCCTTTCCTTGCATCCATAAAGGTGAACGTTCTTTTATCCATTATATGTCAGATGGTATAGGTAATTCATTTACTATGATGTTTTCTTCTTTTCCTTTCCCAAGTTGGGCTAAATCTTTCGAACCTCCTTTCTTTCCCCTCTTGAAGTCCATGGCTAGTTCTCCAAGCCCAATGGTTTCTTTCTATTCACATGCCCTCTTCACAAATAGATACACCATAACATGGATAGGATGAATGTGTAGCTTCCATCCATTCCAAAAGATCTTGGTTGTCTCTTATTTCAATTTCATTACATGCTTCTGCAACATGAATGTGTTGTTCTTCAAGAATAGTGAAAGAATGAGCATTACCTCCATGAGATCCTCTTTGATCTAAATGTACTTGCTTTTGTAATTGCCTTGGTATGTTAACCAGAATGGCATCGTTTCCCCAATCATGCATGGCATGGATGTGCCTTAGCCATGGCCTCCTTATGAGTAGAGGAAAGCCCCTGTTGACCTACGGTAGATTTAGCAACCTCAAAATCTAAAGAGAAGGTCAGACCTTCCATCTTTGTAGGTACCTTGTCTACAATACCAAGAGGTTTAACTCGACTTTGTTCAACCAAGGTAATTGTACTTTGCTTCACCTAAAAGTTGGATTCCTAGTTATTTGAGGGTAAAATCTGGCATGAGATTTATGCATGAACCTCGATCGATGGAATATAGTGACTAATAGACATAGACTCTTAAAGTCAGTTAGAGAGTTTGTTGATACATTTGTGAAGTTATATGAAATTGAACCTTTCATCAGATTCATTTAAGTGTGCATGTGATCACTTATTGCAAGCATTGTTGGAGGAGACATTGTCTCTATGGGACTTCACTTCTAAACCTTTCATCCAATCTTAATACATCATACAATGATACATGTTGGAAGGTGTTCTTTAGTATCTCCTCAAATTTGATGATAAATGGTATCAGCAAAGGTAGAGGAGGTTCATCAGTTGAATGTAGCTCCTTCATTGTCTCTTCAAAAGCCTTGTCTATTTCCTACAAAACTTCAAAATTTTTCGTACCTATGTCTTTTTCTTGCAAGATCCTTGCCTCTACTTTCTTCCTCTGAGCTCTTCTCTGGACTCTTGGTTCTTGCTCCACTGCTACAATGCAATCGATTTAGCTTCAAGACTTGAGCTAAAAGATGGGTTGGCATTTAGTTCTTGATTTTCTTGTTCTCTCTGTTGAAAATAGGTTTAAAATCTGGAGCATAGAAGTTGGTCTTACCTTTTCTAGGCCATAGTTGTGCATGGAAACAAATACATGAAGTTCAACAGGATCACTGACTGAAGTGGCTTGAATTGGGCTAGTTTGGGGAAATAAGTGGACTTTAAAAAGTCACCCATTTTCTTGGATTGGGCTAATCTGGGGAAATAAGTTGACTTCAAAAATTCATCCATTTTTTAGAAACTTTCCATCGACTTCATTTTCTGGACCATTTTGAATTGGGCAACTTCAAGTTGACCAATTTTCAAAAATTGGTCGACTTTATAAAGCTGGCCATTTAAAAAAAAAAATTCAACTTTTTTGTTCACTTGCAAATTTTTCTAATCGACTTCATTCACTTAACCATTTGTAAAAAATTGACCACTTATATTAACTTGACCATTTTTTAAAAATGAGTCAACCTCATTAGCTTGGGAAAATCGTCCAATTGCCCAACAACATTAGCTTCGATAAATTGTCCAAATTGCCCAGGATCATTACAGATACTTGATTCATTGCTACCAGAGTAGGGAGAGTGTACATGAGAATGTTGTATAGTACCTAAATAGTTCTAAGTATTGATCTCTTCTCTCTCACTTGAAAGGACTGCTTGCAGCTCCCCTTATTGGCAAAGATAACATTGACTTGGTAGGATGGAGCTGAACCACTCGTAGAAGCCTTCTGCTTTGGACAGTCCTTCAAATAATGATCCATTGTATCTAGGCAATACCTGCAAGCTAGAGACCCTTCTAGGAGGGAGCATTTTCCTTGAAAGTTCCTACATTTTCCACATTCGTAGCACATTATAGGATATTTAGTCTTCTAAATGGAGGTTTCCTTTCATTAAAAAAGTTTACTTGAGTGGTGGTATACGTGCTTTCCACTTGGAATCTTGGATTTGGTAATAATGGCTAATTTACAAGTACACTTAGTGATGCCCAGTTGTCTTGCATCCCCTTGAGAAAACAACAATCCCTTGCTTCATGACATGGTTCTCCACAAAATTGACACACCAACCTCTCTGGTAAATCTTGACAAGAATGTCTTGATTTTTTGCATATTGTGCACCAAATAGATGTTTTTACCTCTTTTTGTGCTCTAAGCTCCTCCAATTCTTGTCATAACTGAGCTAGAGCTTCATCCATTTCTTGCCAAGCAGCCTTTTCTTCTTGCAAGTCTTTTTGTAACTTCAAGGATTCTAACACTCTTCTTAGTTGTGTGAGAGGATCAAATGTGAAGTCATCCATACCTTCATGTTCTTTGAACTGGTGTCTTGTTGCATTGATCCTTGAGGTTGCATCTTCAAATTCTTCCAACAATGCATCAACTTGTAGTAACTCTCTAAGCCTTTATTGAGAAGTTTTTGGTAAAGCTTTCTCTACCCATTTATTAAATAGAAAATCCCCAAGATTGTTAGGCAGATGAGAAACTAAAGACTTCACCCTTGTCATCAACTCAGAGAATGCCTCTCCCTTCTGTAGTTTAAGATTTTCTAATTGATCAAGAGTGTGTTCCGTGGAGTTGCTTGGGGTAAACATACTTGTGAAGGTGGCCTTAAGAGCCTCCCACATGGTGAAGTGTTCTTCATCATATTGATTGTACCATCTACCTATGAGACCTTCAAGAGTGGCTGGAAATACGGCAAGGAAGGCCTCTTCTCACTGATGTTACCCCCTACTTTTAGATAGGGATAGGAACCTCCTAACATGATCATCCGCATTCTCATGGGGAGCTTCCTTGAAAGAAGGAAATCTGATGTTGATCCAAGAGAGAAGATTAGTCAAATTGTCCCTTATCACCATGGGTTGTGGTCCTTGGTTGGTTGCCATGTCCATTGGAGGAGGTGTTGATGGTTGATCCAATATGCCTTGTGTTGATGATGTGTTGGGGAGTGGAAATGGATGTGGTGGAGCTCTAGGAGGGATGTAGTGTAACCTCTTCAATTGATAGCTCTTTATGGGAGTTTTTATGGGACTAAGAGATCTTTCCTTATTGTTGGAGCAATTTTGAGTCATAGACTATTGCTCTAACACTCCTCATCAACTTCATTTTTCTAAGGGCTGAACTCTCTAAAAAGTTCAAATTACAACCAAGGTACTAGGCATGCCAAAATGAGCACCTCTAGTTGCACAATATGATGTCTCCTATTAAGTGCAATATGCACTATGGGTTTCAATTTGAAAACTCAATAGGGATAAATAGCACATACAGTGACACACAATTAAACTAAATAAAGATGCTAGAATTATGAGTATACATAGCTCAAAAAAGAGTAATAGTACAATCTTTTGGGTGATCAGCAAGAGATAGAAGAACATACATTCACTCTGTGTGCTAGACCTCAATTTTACAAGTATACATTCTCAAAACTCTTACCTTCCAAACTAGCTACTGAAAAGAAGAATAGCCAACTACTGCTTGCCCATTTTCACTCATTGTGCTAAGCTAGTTGATCCCTATTCTACATAGTGAAGTACTAGTGGTAGGCCAAGAGCCCTATACACAGAAAGTGAAGGCAATGCTTTAGTTGTGCATTCCCTCTAGTCTCTCTCTCTCTCTCTGCATTTCTTCTTTGATGGAGAGGTCTTCTTATATAGTTTTTTATGGGACTGGTGGGAGCTCAATGGTAGAAAAAGGGACAAAAATAGTTTGTTCTCTTTGTAGACTCATTGACAATTTTGGCACTCTAGAAACTTCCTTCTTTGGTTCACTTTTCCTCTGCCATATATATCTTTCAAATTTTGGTATGGCTGGCCCCACCTTCATTCGGCACTATCCATCACTGTCCACATTGCAAGTGGTTGGAAACTTAGTCCATGTCTTGGAAATTTAGTCGCTTTTTCAAGTGAAGTAGTAGACTAATTTTAAGTGATGAGAAGTATACCATTTTCTTAAAGAATAGACTACTTTACAAAAATGGGCAACTTTTAAAGTAAGTAGAATAAATTCATAAAAATGGGTAGCTTTGGAGCAAGTCGACTAAATTCATAAAAATGGGAAACTTTGGAGAAAGTCGACTAAATTCATAAAAATGGGCAACATTTGGAGTAAGTCGACTAAGTTTATAAAATTGTTCAACTTTTGAAATAGTTGAAATAGGTCGACTTGGAAAAATGGGTAATTTGGGAAAAATAGGCAACTTTGAAAAATAGAAAACTTTGTAAAAATAGGTAAGGTAAGCAATTGGAGAATTTGGTCAACTTAGAAACTAGGCAACTTAGGAAATTGGGCAGTTTGAGTTTGGTTCCTTCCTCCTTGATGAACTGGATCCCCTTAGTTTTCTCGATCTTAGTCCTCTTGCCTTCTTGTGCTTCCATCTTGCTAGAAATTAGGGTAACTTCTGCTTGTCATGTGCCTCTTGTGCATCTCAAAAAAGTAAAAACATAAATTATTTCAGGGGTTTATCAAAGTAACCCTCTACAATAGTCATATGTGTAGGAAGAAAATATATTTTTTTCCTCTCTCAACAATGGTTTAATCCCCAAGATGAGGCTTGGTGATATCGTCAAGTATGGGTTAGAAGATATGTTACATTCATTCATTACTACTATTCGTGATATTATTTGCACACGTTTTGTATGATTGTATATTATTTCGAATCAAAATATGACTATACTATTTATCTTTTCTTTTCAAAGCATTACAATAAAAAACACTCTTGATCGAGATAAATTTGATACAAAACACTCTATAAAAAAAAACTTGTGTATATTGCATTTCCATTGACCTTGTTTCATGTGAATCTTACACTTGAGGGGTCTCTTGATTTCTATTTTTGTTTTTTTTATTTTTCATGTTGAAGAAGGAGAAAAGTGTAAAACCTTTGCATCTTCAATCGCAACTATAATAAAGTAAGTCTATGATCTAAGGGTCCGACTGATTCAAACAGATATGAAATCAAACACCATTTGATCACCCGTGTGTATGACCAAAGATCTCAAGTCTAGAATTACTAAGAAATCATGTGCTCTTGTGACCCAAAGAGATCTAGACCCTTCTAGAAGTATCCATTTGAGTTAACTCGAGTTAACTAGGACACTTGGCATACATGCAGTTCATGGCCGACACATGGATGGTTAGTATCTGCCTGCCCAAGAAGGCAGTCCCCTGGAGAGAGCTATATATAGAGGCATTTGGTTGTGTGGAGAGTCATCTCTCTAGCACGTGATGGTGTTCGTAATCCTAGTTCTCTTGCATTGGTATTAGAGACATGAAGCTTCCATAGAGACCTTCCGAGTTGAGCTTCTACATGAGAATTGGTTTTCATTTCCTTTGTTTATATCTCTTCATGAATTTATGTGCCCTTCGATGCTATGCGTATGATTTTTCTTTAGTTTCTCAAGTTTTGTTTGTTCGGTGTAAAAGGCGAGCTACATTTTCTCTTCTCAAATTTCAGCATAAAAAATGATTAGACATGTGCTCATCTTATAATTGTAGTTAGTAAGAATCGAACACATGTCATCTAGCGCATACGTAATTACTCTAGCCGCTATGCCAAGCTTATGGCTACATTGGAATACATGTCATCTAGCACATACGTAACTACTCTAGCCGCTATGCCAAGCTTATGGCTACATGAGAATATATCGGCATAATTTAATACTCGTTATGAGACTCGATTCGTGTGCAGCACTTTGCAGATAACAAAAAAGCAAACACATGGTTGGTGAAGCGACTTAAAGGATTCGAACACACGATGTGGTATGTTTAGCGGGGTATCTCTAACCGCTGTGCCAAGTTCCATCTTTATATAATTTTATGAATGGTGTTCATAAAAGTCTACAGAACTTTGGCTTATCAAGGCCTGGAGCAATAAGGAGTCCTCTTGGGCTAAATTGATCTTCAGAAACACGGAAGACTTTACCTTCGTCGGCATCCCTGGGTGGAGGGACATAGGGATTCAATCCCTTTTGTTCTCCCCCCACCCGGTCTGCCCTAAAGGCTCTAGCCTCGTGTGTTCCTTATGGAAGAATTGGAACAAAGCCAAACAGCTCATCAGAATCAGCGATGACTGGAAGTGGGCAGCTGGCATAAGACAAAATGACTCTATTTGGTTCCCGATCAGTGGCATTAGGGAAGTGGAATCTTGGAACCTCCAAACTGCAAGGCGGTTATGGAACAAGGGATTCAAACAGTGGAAACAGCTCTGGAAACAAGAGACCAGCCAGTGGATTAGGTTTGAAGATTTGGATCCGAGAATTAGCGTTACCTTCGAGGAATGGACCCTCCTTCAAAGCAGGTGCTTAGCTTGGGACCGCTCAACTACCCGCCTTCTTTGCGGTCAGGATCTACCTTGCTTGGAAGGCCTCAAATGGAGCAATGGTAAGAAGCTTTCCGAAATCCCAAACTTCAAAGGTGATCTGGATGTTCACCACACCCTTAACAAGCGGTGGTGCCTTACCTGGACCAAACTTCGGTGGGAGCTAAAATTCATGTCTCTTTGGCACCCCCTAATTGAGGTCAAAAAGTCCGTTCTCATGTGGCAGGTCTTGCATAAGGGAATCTGGACTAATGCAAGGGCTAACAAAATCTGTGGTGTGCCGCCATGGTGCAAGCGTTGTCATCGATGCATCGAAGATTTAGCCCACCTGTTCTTCGACTGCCCCAAGTCCCGCGTTATCTGGCATCACGTATACCGCGTTTTGAGACTAACGAGTCAAATCAACTGGCAACAAGTGATGTTGGGTGAGGCGATCGGTTGCTCATCAAGACTATGGAATGCCATCAGAGGTGAGGCTCTCTGGAAGATTTGGAGAGAGCGCTGTGCCGTCAACTTCGGCCAAACTCCCAAGGAATGGTCGATCGAGAAATCCTTATTTCTACTTGGTAAAAGGATCTCCCGTGTCAAGAGATCACCACCGTTTAGACATCACTGTATCTATCTCCTCGAAAACAACAAGCTAAAACCCAAATGGGTCCCACATGAGGGTGATGATAATGTTATCCGCCTCATTTGTAATGCCCTGTAGCTTGCCGTACTCCTCCCCTACGTCGTGGGATTTGGGGGGTCCCATGGGCACTAGTCCCATTCACTTGTAACTTTTTCTCTTTAATATAATTAAAGTCCGGGAGATTAGGCTAAGGCCGAACTTCCTTTATTAAAAAAAAAAAAAAAAAGGAAAATGAAGGGACCTAGTGCACATCCGGTGGGCTGGAAGATTGGATCTGGTGACCTCATCAGAGGGCGCGCTCTTCTAAATAAAGAAACAATGCACATCCGATATGACCGCATTAGTGAGGAGCTTAGAAACAAAACGATCTATGCCTTTTATGCACTCCCAAGGAATCGAAAACACGATGAGAATATTATGCACAGATGTCTTAGCCACTAGGATATGAGTTCAATTTGTTTGTTTAATATACATACATACACATACATATATATATATATATATATATATATATATATATATATATATATATATATATATAGTTTTTAAATAGCTTGGCTCTATTCTGCTATTTCTCTCTAAAACTAAGCTTGAGAAGGATTTCTTTTCATCTTCTTCCATTTTTTGCTAAAAGTTCTCGATCGCACCCGAGTACCTGAATGCATACTTTGGAGTCATTTGGTGATCAAAGTCAAGTCATCTTTGAATTCGAGCCAAATTCTTTGGAGATAAAAGAAGTATACTTCAAGTTTTCATGCTCATGTATGGATTCGAACCCAAGGGCTTCAAAGGTGTACAAAGAAACAAAGAGAAGGAAGCTAATGTGGATGGAGATTAGCTCTTCTCATGGACAATGGAAGGACCTAGCTCTATCTAGAGATAAGTATTTTCCAAGTTAATGATTGGTTTCAATATTTTTTTTCGCTCTATGTTTTCTTATAGGATACATTTTTATGATCATTGAAGTATGGTATCAAACTTCATTTTTTATAATATTGATGCAAGTTAATGAAAGCTACATGAATAGGCGTATTGAAACACTCATTAAGCACAAGCATGCATCTATATATCACCACATGGAAATGAAAAAATATTGATGCATAACATAAAAATATGAGTTCATGCACAAAAAGAAACGATTGGTTGTGCATTTCTCTCTTTCTAAAAAATGTGTTTTCATGCACAATATACACTTTCTTCTTGCTTGGAAAAGATAGTTGATGCACTCGCGTTTGTACGGACTTGCTTGATTTAAGTTTGGTGCATGAAAAGAAAAAAAACATGCAAACATATGAATGCACTCACATGCATTTGCATGCAAGAACATGCAGTGGCATATGAGGAAGCATGATTTTCTATTGATTTTTGATAAGTAGTTGCACAAATGTACTTTCCTAATCATTAGCTACTTTTTCTAACTCGAGCTAGATAGTTAGGGAAAATGGCAAACTAGTTAGTTGCAAAGCTCAGTTGCTATGTAACTCAAGTAGATATTTCACTTTTTTCCGAAAGTGATACTTAGGTATTACATATAAGGGGTCTTGCTTAGGAAAAGTAGTCAATCATTCAATTTTCTTGCTCATCTGAATGGCAAGAAAATAGGGCTACTTGCAAATTTCCATGATGACTATAAGTTTAGGAAAAACTTAGAGAATGGTAAAAACAAACTTGGATGTAAAAATTCATGGAAGAGGAAGATATGAAGTAAGTAACTTCCAAGGTCTTCTTTTTTAAATAAAGTACATACTTGTTCTTATTTGAATTATGGTACACTTCAAGATAAAGTGCTAATGATTCAAAAATATTTGATAGATTTATGAAGAAGTAGGACTTTAATATTGAAATGATCCTTTCAACTAAGGAATAGACTGACTAAGTCAAGCAACAAGTTCCTAATGTAGCTTGATAAATTCAATCTTTTGATTCAAAGAAATGCACAAAAATTGCATTCCTAGTAAGTATTGATGAAGATTGAATATTGACATAAACTTAGTCTCAAGTGCCATATTATTTGAGTAAAAATTATCAACAGAATATTAGTAGATCGACACACTGATGTTGGATACCACATTAATATCTTGTGGATGGACGATGTTTTAGATTTGCTCTGAATCTTTTTGAGAATCTAGCTTATTTCTCTTAAAGATAGAAAACATGCTTCAATACCTTGTTGAAATAGATCTTTGCAAAGTTGAAGTCACAAGTCATCTAGAATTTGACTCGTAGAAATTATGTGTATCTTTGAAGTTTGAATTGGTTGTTCAGAGTTTTAGTTCTCTCTTTTTGCTTTCCAAATCTTTTGGATTTGACTTAGATATGGTATCTAATTCTTTTCACAAAAGTCGAGGGTTTCCTGGTTAGAACCAAGTAACTAAATTAAACATCCCATATAGATGTTTTGTATAAGAACCTTTTCAATGTTCAAAAGATAATAATTCTAAGTTGTCTTATTCATTTGAGTTTACTTCAAGTTATTTAGCATAACCCTAAATGAATTTCTAGAGTTCAGTATACTCTAGAATAGAGAAGTTAGGAATTGCTCATCAGGTTGACAATTCCTAAGAACTTAAAGATAAAGTCTTTGAGAAAAGTGTCCTAAGTTGGACAATTTTCATTTTGGATTTGACTTGGTCAAGTTATAGTATGGTTGACCCAAAGTAAATGGACAACTTTCTCCTAAAGTTTACATAGGATTCTCAAGCCCATTAGGATAAAGGAAGTATCTATTGGTTGGGAGTTAACCATTGTACAAACATTCAAGTCAGATGATTGGGACAATCAAACTTCAAGTTTTCCAAATCAAATTCCAATGAATCAAAAGTTCCCAAAAGTCTTGCGAGGGATAAGAATCCTACCTTCATTACTAATTCCATGCACCAGTCATGCCTAGAATGGACTACTAATTTGAATCCACCTAGCTCACATGTTTGTGCCTAGATCGCACCTAGTAAAAATTGTGAATTGGCCAAGGATGTTTTTAGATCCACCCTTATTATTCATTCACTACTTTGACTTTGATCAGTTTATCAAAGTGCAAAGCGAGATAGTGTTTTGAATCATTTGGGTAGGGATGCCACCACAGAGATGAGAATTGTTCTTTCAGCTCTAGAACATGACCATGTTCTTCTAGTTTTTGAACATGAGGCTCGGGGATCGCCTATAGTATGTATATAGCTCTATTTTTTAGGACAAAAACATTTTCGAAGGGAGGAAGAATGTAATAAAGTAAGTCTATGCAAGGATCCTGTTGATTTAGACAGATCTAAAAATGGACACCGTTTGGTCACCCATGTGGATGACCAAAGATCTTGAGTCTAGAATTACTAGAAGATCATGTGATTTTGTGAACAAGTGATCCACTTAGCTTATTGGTTAAGTCTCAAGGGTGTGAAGGAGGAGGTCTTGGGTTCAATCCCCATAGGGTGCATGGGGAGATTATTTTTCCCAAAGTGATCTAGAGCCTTGTGGAAGCATCCACTTGAGTTAACTCGAGTTAATTGGGACACTTGGCATACATGCAGTTACATAGCTTAGTGGTTAAGTCTCTTGGGTTCAATCCCCATAGGGTACATGGGGAGAGTATTTTGCCCAAAGAGATCTAGAGCCTTCTAGAAGCATCCACTTGAGATAACTCAAGCTAACTGGGACACTTGGCATACATGAAATTACATGGCCGACACATGGATGGTTAGTATTCACTTGCCCAAGAAGGCAGTCCCCTGGAGAGATCTATATATAAAGTCATTTGGTTGGGTGGAGAGTCATCTCTCTAGCACATGGTGGTGGTCGTAATCCTTATTCTCTTGCAACAATGTACCCATCTTCCTGCATCTCTCAACATATGCTTCTGCAGCTATAGCCCATGCCACCTCGTACATACCTGGATTTGTTGATGTTTGAACAGTGGTGCAGTTTTCAAATGCAAAAGCTCTAGAAAACTATACAAAAAACTTGTAGTTTATCGGTATCTACTTCTAAACCTTCCGACGCAACACCATCAGTGCCTCATAGAACTCAGGCGTAACATGTTTCACTTTCATTTTTCTCTTCCCTTGAGTTACTTTAAACATGGACAACCAATCTCCCTCACTAACCGATTTTTCTTATTTAATACCTAGATCTACACCAACTATAGACAGACCATACAGTGGTATTGAATTCCTCTTTTTTTTGGTAGAATATATTGTGGTTTAGCACTTTTGAGTATGTTGGATATATCCATTTACATCAACAAGGTAAGTTATTAGTCATAAATGCAACCAAGAAGGTGCAGGTGGGCTAATGAGATGAATAAATCGAATCAACAAGGGGCTTACCTAGTCCACTACTTCTGCTTCAATGATGGACTCCTGACGGATGATGCCTCTCCTCTACTGAAAATAGAAGCTCTTACATTAGAACCAAAGAAAATAGCTAATTGGTAACAATCTAATTATTAATAGCTAATTTCTAACAACAAACTAACGGCCAACTACTTAGTAATAGCTAATTGGTGACAAACTAATTATTAATAGCTAATTACTAACAAGTAACCTAGAATTAGTGACTTAGTAATAGCCAACTAGTAACAAGCTAATTAGTAATAGATAATTACTAACAAGTAACTAAGAACCAGCTACTTAGTAATAGCTAACTAGTAACAAGCTAATTAGTGATACTTAATTACAAACAAGTAACCAAGAAATAGCTACTTAGTAATAGTAAATTAGTAATAAGCTAATTAGTAACAAGCTAATTAGTAACAAGCTAATTAGCAATAGTTAATTACTAAAAACTAACCAAGAACCAGCTACTTAGTATTAGCTAACTAGTAACAAGCTAATTAGTAATAGCTAATTAGTAATAACTAATTACAAACAACTAACCAAAGAGTAGCTACTTAGCCATAACTAACTGTTAACAAGCTAAATAGTAATAGCTAATTATTAACAACTAACTAAGAACCAGTTACTTAGTTATAGCTAAATAGTAGCAAGCTAACACCTTGTAACAACTAACCAAGAACGAGCTACTTAGTAATAGCAAACTAGTAACAAGCTAATTAATTACTATTAATAGACACTTGTTTGTGTAATGTAGATGGAGATATTTATACGATTCAAACAATGCCATCCAATGATAAGTATCTAGCTTCAAAAGTTCGAACTTAAAGCCATATTTTGTTAAGAGATTGAAAGATAAATTCACATGTTGCTACATTTATCACGTTCACATGTCATATCTTAAGGATGCAATCAATCTCCTACGTCAATCAAGCTTTGTCGTGCAATAGGATTATTTGAGAAAGCTCTAAAAAAAACTTATCAAGCACAATTTCATTTATTTATGGCAAGCGAACCAGTTTAACATGTGTGTCTCTGAATTCCCAGGTGATGTTGTGGTTTCAATGGTCGATTTTGCAGAGAACTATACATTCCGTGAGCAAAATGAAATAAAATCTATGCATTGGTGATCTCTACAGATATCTATTTTTGTCCATATCACATATTTTGGCTTGGGGGCATTCCTAAAAAGGTAATCCACTTCTTCATATGTGATGAAAATAAGCATGACACCCTCTTTGTGCAACATTGTTTCCAAGTACTCCATGCTCGCACAAAGCACATTGAGGTACATTATCATTATGTCAAGGAGAGGTCCTCTGCTAGGGATCACTTTGGCATATGTGTTCACACATGATAACATTGTAGATTTTTTCACAAAGGCTTTGCCTTGGGAGAAGTTTGAATGTTTCTGCAAAGATTTGGGCTTACTTCCTTTTTTGGATTGATCACTTTCCACATAGATTGGCACTTCCTTATACATGAGTGTGAGCTCCTTGTTCATCGCATCACTCCAATGGCGATTTGTTGATATATTTCGATAATGATGTGTGTGAACACATTAGGACTGCTCATGCACTTTTCTCCCTCTTTAAGAGGTTTTTTCCCCCGGCTTGTATGTATGCCTATAAACCTAAGGGTCATTGATCTTTGTACATTCACTTGGTAATACATTAAGTAGTGTGTGTTGTGCTCCAAGCTTCTTCTTCTTCCTTGTGATGTTTGTTTGCTTCCACAGACCTCAAACTCCAACAACTCTTTCTACTATAGGGGATTTATATTTTGGATATGACCAATTCCAACTTGCTATTGAGACTAAGGATATTACCACGATGAAAACTGTTGATATATTTAGGTAGTGATGTGTGTGAATACACTAGCACGGCAAGGGCACTTTTTTCCCTCTTTAGGAGGTTTCTCTCCCCCAGCTTGTATATACGCCTATAACCCTAATAGGTTACTTATCTTTGTACATTCTAGTGGTAATACATTCAATATTGTGTGTTGTGCTCCAAGCTTCTTCTTCTTCCTTGTGTTGTTCGCATGCTTCCATAGATGTCTAACTCCAATAATTGGTATCAGAGTAGGTTTGGTTAGCATACTCAGGGTGTTTCATAGATCGAAACAGCTTTGTTGTGTGGTGCCAAAATCGTGATCTGAGCTCGTTTTGGCCTCCAAACGCACTATCACAATGCTTGAGTAGCATATTTCATCTTTTTGTGCCAAAGATATATATAGATTTTGGTTTTCCTCTTAATAGAACTTATTAGGGTAGTTTTGTTGAACTTTTTCATATATAATCATTTTTCTGCATCAAGGTATTTTAGTAAGTGGCTGAAAGAAGTGATGTATTTCATATGTTGCTTGTTGAGGATAAGTTGGATGGTACAAATTACCCATTGTGGGATTATATGATGTGTCATGTATTGATCACAAAAGGACTATGGAATATTGTGCAAGGTGTTGAAAAATGTCCTATTACACTTGAAAATATAGGTACTACAAATACAAGTATTGGAGCTGATGGAGATGGTGTCGAAGATGGTGATATTCTATAGATTCATGTTCTTGCTGTGGTTTCTATTGCACCTACTATAGAGCAAATTTGTTGGGATGGCAGAGATGCTCATCCACATGCATTGATAGCCTTGTTTATCAAATGTGCCATTAATTCGTCACATTCTCTCTTGTAGAACAGGTAATGATGCTTGGGATACACTTACCACATTGTATCAAGCTAGGAATGAGGCTCGTGTTGCTTATCTCCAAAAACGATTGGAGAGTGAGCACATGAATGAAGGTGATTTCTATGGATAGTTTTCTGACAAAGATCAAGGATTTGAAGGAACAATTGATTTCTGCTGATGAAGTCCTTCCTGACAGTTCACTTGTGCAAACTATTCTGAATGATCTTTCCAACCCATATCAAAGTTTTGCCTCTACTCTTTGTTTGATGATGAAAGCCAATCCAAATACCTTAGCATTTGAATAGTTAGTTTCTATTCTATTAGAAGAAGATCAGTCTAGGCTGAACAGGTCTATTATGTGTGTTGCAGATCAAGCTTTCCTAGCTAGTCAGAAGGGCAAAGGAAAATGGAGCTCTTCTACTACTTGTGCAGGATGAAGAATGGGCATTTACTACTGTTTGCAGTTTTGAACCATCTTCTCATGAGTAATGCATGTCTGTAGTAGACTTAGATGTTTGGTACTTTGATATTGGGGCGGCCAAACATATTACCTCACAGTGCAGTTTCTTCTCTTCATTCGAGCCTGCCCCTACAGGGAATAATGTTACATGCACCAACAACTCCTCTTATCCTCTTATGGGAGTTGGTAAGATTATTTTAAATACTAATCATGGTAGTTCTTTTACATTCTGAGATGCTTTATTTGTGCCAGGGATCAAGAAGAATCTATTATCAGTTTCAGCTTTAGCCAACATTGGCTTGGTTGCAAAATTTATTGATGACAGATGTACAGATCATGATCTGTCAAATGGCAACGTGATTATTGTTTTTGGCATTTTATCTCATGGGCTGTATAAGCTCATAGATTTTGAAAAATCTTTGAATGATTCATTATGTGCAGTACATGATTCTCAGTCTATGTGAGATGCAAACCTCATCCTTCCCAAAAGATGGTTCAATTCGAGCTACTCAGAAATTGCAGCTTGTACATAGTGATTGAAAGAACTTGGAGAAGCTTGTCGAAGGTAGAAAAGTGCGTTTCGAAGCGATGAAGTTTGGTCAAGCCAACCGGCACAAGACCAGCCCTTGAGCTTTTGGAGACTCAAATAGACCTTATAGGCATGCTATAAGTGCAAAGAAACACACTATGTACCTTGGAGCATCAAGGAGAATGAGTCGATACAAAACAGATAGGTTCGCGGGTCGACTAGCTCAAAAAACTTACTATCTTTGGAAGAGACAATGAACTTCAAATGCTCAGAGCGACCAGCGTGATTACAATTAGAAAAACTCCTTTTATGGGAGTGATACACATAGGGTTGAGTGTATGGAATGCACAAAAGTATAAGGAATAAGCAAAATATGCTATAGGAATGAATGCGAAATTCACCGGTGGTACTTCCTATTTTTCAGGAATACGCAGAGATTGACCCCGAGGCAGAAAAACTGAGATTTCTCCAAATCTGCTCAACCAAATGCTTTGAAAATTTACAGGCATAAACTAGACATTGATACCTTTCCAATGAGTCCTCTTGCACTCAATTTGGAGCTCTGAGGAGAGAGCAGCAGCCTCTGCAAGATTACTGTTGGCGAAGAAGATGATGCAGAAATTGAAGGAGCAAGACAATGATGATCACAAGTGTATGTATATTGCTTCCATGTATTTTACAAGTGATTCCAAGTCTTTATATAGACTCTAAGAGTGTTCCACGACTTTTACAACTTGCATTTGAATTCAATGAAGGTAGGAATGGTTGTTGGAGGGAATCAAATCACTTTCCTACAATCAAGGAAAAAAGTCAAGATCTTGATTGATCTATTTTTAGGTGATTGATTGCTTGATTGATTGCTTGATTGAATGCAACCTCAACCACCACAAATTCGTGGAATATGGACTCTATATTTGTACCTTTACATGTGTAAAGCTCAAGGCTTTTACAATGGTAAATGAGCCATCAAAAATCTCTCAAAAAAATACAATAAATGAGCATATGAAAAAGAACTCTCCAACGGATATTCTTTCGATGCGATATCCTTTGATGTAGATCAAATCCACCTCAAGCATAGTGTAAGCTTGATGTTCCAACAGTGATGTCTCTGGTCCTATGGAGACACCCTCTTTTGGGAACTATCTTTACTTCGTGACTTTCATCGATGGTTTTTCCAGGCATGCATGTGTATATCCATTGAAAGCAAAGTCCGAAGTGTTTATGTGCTTCAAACAGTTTTTGGTTTGGCTGAAAATTTGTCAGCATGTAAAATGGGTAGCCTCTGTTTTGATCGGGGGGAGAATATATGTCTTCTGATTTTAATGCATTTTTGGTTGAACATGGGATAAAACATCAGTGTATATCGCCATATTCACCTCAACAGAATGGATTTGCTAAATGAAAGAATAGGTCACTCATGGAGATGGCGAGATGTATGGTCAAGAGTCGGGCTTTACCACATAGTTTCTGGCTTGAGGCTGTTATGTGTGCAGCATATGTACTTAACATGTGTCCCACTAAAGTGCTGGAGTCTATCACTCGATATGAGGCTTGGCATGGTCACAAGCCCTCTATTGCTCATATGTGTGTTTTTGGTCATTTGGCATATGCATTAGTGCCTGAACAACATCGCAAAAAATTGGATGATAAAGCAATAAAATGTATTTTTGTTGGATACAGTTCTAAAAGCAAAGGCTATTGTCTGTATCATCCACATACTAAATGCATTCTGGTTATCCGTGATGTTGTTTTTGTGGAAGCTGTTATCCAGTCCTTACTTTCATGTACGAAGGAGACATCTGTTAGCTCCAAAGACATGTATGATACTTTGCTACCTCTTTTTACAAGTGGACAGTCTAGTGCTGGTCCTAATGTGGCAAGTTCTTAGCCTTTATAGGTTTCATGTGATGATGAAGATAATTCCATTTTTTATGCAGATTTACATGATGCACTTGTTGATGAGAGAGTTGATATTGAGGAGGCAAAAACTATGCCAAAATCGCTAGTGTAGACTTTGCGTGACAACAAATTAGATGCACCTCTGTCATATCGTACTCGTTCAAGCTTTCATAGTGCCTCATTTGCATCAAATTGCTATGCTATGGTTGTATCTAGTCTCTATGATGAGAATGAACCTGTTTCAATTGATGAAGCACAAAACTCAGAAAATTGGATGGCTGCTATGCAATTTGAACATGATGCTATAATGAAGAATGGTACCTGGTCTTGCCTCATGGCAAGAAGACCACTGACACTAACTGGGTGTAGAAGCTGAACCATAAACTTGATGGAGCAGTTGACAGGTATAAGGCTAGGCTTGTTGCAAAGGGTTATGCACACAAAAGAGGCATTGATTTTGATGAGACCTTTGCTCCTACTTGCCGAATTACTACTATTCGTAGCATCTGTGCACTTACAACCCATCATGGTTAGAATATACATCAATTGGACATTAAAACTGCATTTTTCAATGGTTACTTTCATAAAGAAGTGTATGCTTTTCAACCCCATGGCTTTGTGCAAAAAGGGCATGAAAACTAGGTGTGCAGGTTAAAGAAAGCATTATATGGTTAAAAGCAAGCACCACGTGCTTGGTATGAAAAGATACATGCCTATTTGATTGCACATGGTTTTGAGAACAGTCCAACTGAGAGAACCTTATATGTGAAGCGTGTTAGTGATGTGCTTCTGATCATTGTTGTGTATGTTGATGACATGCTGCTCATTGGTCCTCATGAGAAGCATATTGCTAATTTTAAGGCTGATTTGCATGCCTCATTTGAGATGTCTGATTTGGGGCATTCGCATCATTATTTGGGCATTCAGCTTATGCATGTTGATGGTGGAATGGTTTTGTGTCAAACAAAATATATTGACACATTATTGTAGCATTTTGGCCTTGAAGACTATAAAACCTATTGCCACTCCCATGGACACAGGTTTACGATTGAGTCTTCATGATGTTGGAGATGCATTTGATGTTGTTCTCTCAGCGGGCTGTTGGATGCTTGATTTACTTATGCATTACTCCGTGAGATATTCGATTTTTTGTTTCATAGATGAGTAGGTTTATGCATTGCCTAGGAGTCAAGCATTGGCATGCAGTTAAGCGCATCTTTCGCTACTTGAGTGGCACCCGGTTACTTGGATTGTTTCATCCCAAGGGGGGATCACTATCGCCATATTTACATGCTTTTTCTAACTCTGACTCGGCTAGTTGCTATGACACTTGTGCATCCACTAGTGGTTTTTGCTTCATGCCGGTAGCTCATGCATATCTTGGTTGAGCAAGAAGCGGCCTACTGTAGCCATTTCTAGTTGTGAGGCTGAGTATAGGGCAGCTTTCACAACGACTATTGAGTGTGTGTGGTTGGGACGCCTTATGGTGATTTGGGTGTTGGTCAGTCTTCTGCCACCACCATCTTCATTGACAATCAGAGCACATTGGGAGTTGCAAAGAACCCTGTGTTCCATGCTCACACTAAGCACACTGAGGTGCATTATCATTGTGTTAGGGAGAGGTTCTTTGCTAGAGAGATTAGCTTGGCATATGTGCCCATGCAGGAGAACATTGTAGACCTTTTCACAAAGGCTCTGCCTTGGGAGAAGTTTGAAGCTTTCCACAAAGCTTTGGGCTTACTTCCTTTTGTGGATTGATTCCACATAGCTTGGCACTTCCTTATACATGAGTCCTAGCTCCTTGTTCACCACATCACTCCTAGGGGGGATTTGTTGATATATTTAGGTAGTGATGTGTGTGAACACACTAGGATTGTCGGGGCATTTTTTTCCCTCTTTAGGAGACTTTTTCCCTAGGTTTGTATATATGCCTTTAACCCTAACAAGTTACTTATCTTTGTACATTCTAGTGGTAATACATTAAGTATTGTGTGTTGTGACTTAAGCTTCTTCTTCTTCCTTGTGTTGTTTGCATGCTTCCTAGACATCTAACTCCAACAAAAAATACGTTAGGCTTGGTATGTATGTGCACTTTGCCATAGGGAGTCACAAATTCAATAGCACATGTGATGAATGCTATGAATATGGTCTTGGACTATTTCATTCCAAATGTCATGATGCCTTTCATTGATGATATTCCCCTTAAAGGATGTGAGGAAAGGTTAAAAGAAGAAACTTTAGACTCTTTGGGATGTAGAAAATTTGTTACTGACCATATCTATAATACTTTGCTTAAATCTTGATCCCAATCCCAATCTCAATCATTGAAAAAGAAAAGGATTGTGATCAATGCACGACCATAATCTCTATCCCTAGCTCTCAGATTTCATCTTCAGATCTCTCCTTCTACCATTGCATGACCAATCATGCCTTCCTAGACATGCGCTCCTAGAATCTACATGCTCCGAGCCAGCATCTTTTTGCATGTCTCATGGAAGACTTCCTGACTGCCCATGCATCTACTTTTCATGTCCACCTCAAGAATCACACCTGCAAGAATAGAGGCAATCCTTGTAACATACTCACATACATGTCAATCACCCAAAATAACCCACATAACAATGTGCATTTCCTAAATCCATGATCATGAATAAGATGAATCAAGGCTTTGCTCCTTTTTTTTTTAAGTACCTAAAAACGACACTTTTCTAAGTCTTGTAACTCATAAACAATGAGGAATTAGCTTAAGGTTGTGATACACAAAATTTTTCAGCTCATGAATGTACACAATAGTGTTAGACATGCCCTAGGTTGAAATCTGCTTCCAAATACCACTTTTGAGACTTGCAAAATCAAAAATTCAAGAGAGATAAACAAAACATGAAAATTCTCTTCATTAACCTAACTTCACACAATCAAATGATATGTAAAACACAAGAACTAAAAATTTTCAATGAGGTAAAGTTTTTCTACTAAGAACGTTCTACCTTTATCTCATACCATACTTTCTGTAATTCCTACATGTTCATGCTCAAATTTGACACAAAAATTTCATGCAATAACTTTCTAGAGAGAAAATGTAAAAAGTTATTGCTACAAAATTTTGTAGACATGATCAGAATATCCTAAACATGAAATTTAATTATTACCTACATATCTTCTTTTTGGAAAAATCAATATGGTATATTAAAATTCTCCCCTTCTTTGAAGAACTTAATGCTCAGAATTGGAAAGAAGGGCAATGATCCATTAACTCATCTAAACGAACCCATGTTGAATCTTGAATAGGATGTGCAAGCCACTGAAGTAAAATCTCAACTATTTCATGATTCCTAAGATTTCTAATTCTCCTATCCACTATTACTTTTGGTTCAAGCTCAAAAGTGCCATATCCCTTCAACTTAGATATGTCTTGCAAAACGTGATCAACATTAGAAACATACTTGTTAAGTAATCCAACATGAAAAATTGATGAATTTTCAAGGTGTTAGGCACACCAAGAAAATATGCAACAAAATCAAATTTCTTTAAGATTTTAAAAGGACCAATCGATTATCTTTTCCTAAAACCAGATTTGATTTAGAAGGATTTACTTAAAAAAAAGGGATCATTTTTTTACTCCAAGGATCTCGTTTTGAGATCATAATATAACTTTTGGCGTTTTTTTGCATCTTTAATGTTCTCTTTTACCTTATTCAGTTCCAAATTCATATTTTCAAGCATCTATTTAGATATCTCAACCCAATTTTGTGAATTAAAAAGTGAATGTGGTACCAAACAATTATAGCCATAGATTGCTTCAAAAGGTGTCATCTTAATAGACGAATGCCATGTACTATTATATGCGTACTCAATCAAAGGCAAATACTAAGTCCAATTGTCTTGTTTTTCATTCACATACATTTGTAGCATATCCTCAAGCACCTTGTTAACCCTCTTGGTCTCACCATCAATTTGAGGATGAAACACAGTACTCATGCACAATTCGTTTCCTATGGATTGAAATGTTGCTTTCCAAAAATTAGATGTAAACCTTGCATCCCTATCAAAAATTATGCTTTTAGGTATACCATGTAACTTGAAAATTTCTTTTATGAAAAGTTTAGCAACATGCATAGCTGTATCAATTTTCCTCGTGGGAAGAAAATGCTCCATCTTTATAAGATGGTCCACAACAACAAAGATGGTATCATGTCCACTTCTGGTCACAGGCAACTTTGTTATGAAATCCATAGAGATGGATTCCCATGTTTGGTGAGGCACATCTAATGGTTGTAACATATCAAGGCTCATTTTCAGTTCGGCCTTAACCTATTGACATTTCAGGCATTCCTTCACATACCTCCTAATGTCATGTTTCATATGCGTCCAATAATATGAAGCTTTCTCTAACTCTGACTCGGCTAGTTGCTATGACACTTGTGCATCCACTAATGGTTTTTGCTTCATGCCGGTAGCTCATGCATATATTGGTTGAGCAAGAAGCGGCCTACTGTAGCCACTTCTAGTTGTGAGGCTGAGTATAGTGCAGCTTTCACAACGACTATTGAGTGTGTGTGGTTGGGACGCCTTATGGTGATTTGGTGTTGGTCAGTCTTCTGCCACCACCATCTTCACTGACAATCAGAGCACATTGGGAGTTGCAAAGAACCCTGTGTTCCATGCTCAAACTAAGCACACTCAGGTGCATTATCATTGTGTTAGGGAGAGGTTCTTTGCTAGAGAGATCAGCTTGGCATATGTGCCCATGTAGGAGAACATTGTAGACCTTTTCACAAAGGCTCTGCCTTGGGAGAAGTTTGAAGCTTTCCACAAAGCTTTGGGCTTACTTCCTTTTGTGGATTGATTCCACATAGCTTGGCACTTCCTTATACATGAGTCCTAGCTCCTTGTTCACCACATCACTCCTAGGGGGGATTTGTTGATATATTTAGGTAGTGATGTGTGTGAACACACTAGGATTGTCGGGGCACTTTTTTCCCTCTTTAGGAGGCTTTTTCCCTAGGTTTGAATATATGCCTTTAACCCTAACAAGTTACTTATCTTTGTACATTCTAGTGGTAATACATTAAGTATTGTGTGTTGTGACTTAAGCTTCTTCTTCTTCCTTGTGTTGTTTGCATGCTTCCTAGACATCTAACTCCAACAAAAAATACGTTAGGCTTGGTATGTATGTGCACTTTGCCATAGGGAGTCACAAATTCAATAGCACATGTGATGAATGCTATGAATATGGTCTTGGACTATTTCGTTCCAAATGTCATGATGCCTTTCATTGATGATATTCCCCTTAAAGGATGTGAGGAAAGGTTAAAAGAAGAAACTTTAGACTCTTTGGGATGTAGAAAATTTGTTACTGACCATATCTATAATACTTTGCTTAAATCTTGATCCCAATCCCAATCTCAATCACTGAAAAAGAAAAGGATTTTGATCAATGCAGGACCATAATCTCTATCCCTAGCTCTCAGATTTCATCTTCAGATCTCTCCTTCTACCATTGCATGACCAATCATGCCTTCCTAGACATGCGCTCCTAGAATCTACATGCTCCGAGCCAGCATCTTTTTGCATGTCACATGGAAGACTTCCTGACTGCCCATGCATCTACTTTTCATGTCCACCTCAAGAATCACACCTGCAAGAATAGAGGCAATCCTTGTAACATACTAACATACATGTCAATCACCCAAAATAACCCACATAACAATGTGCATTTTCTAAATCCATGACCATGAATAAGATGAATCAAGGCTTTGCTCCTTTTTTTTAAGTACCTAAAAACGACACTTTTCTAAGTCTTGTAACTCATAAACAATGAGGAATTAGCTTAAGGTTGTGATACACAAAATTTTTCAGCTCATCAATCTACACAAATTCTCTTCATTAACCTAACTTCACACAATCAAATGATATGTAAAACACAAGAACTAAAAATTTTCAATGAGGTAAAGTTTTTCTACTAAGAACATTCTACCTTTATCTCATACCATACTTTCTATAATTCCTACATGTTCATGCTCAAATTTGACACAAAAATTTCATGCAATAACTTTCTAGAGAGAAAATGTAAAAAGTTATTGCTACAAAATTTTGTAGACATGATCAGAATATCCTAAACATGAAATTTTATTATTACCTACATATCTTCTTTTTGGAAAAATCAATATGGTATATTAAAATTCTCCCCTTCTTTGAAGAACTTTATGCTCAGAATTGGAAACAAGGGCAATGATCCATTAACTCATCTAAACGAACCCATGTTGAATCTTGAATAGGATGTGCAAGCCACTTAAGTAAAATCTCAACTATTTCATGATTCCTAAGATTTCTAATTCTCCTATCCACTATTACTTTTGGTTCAAGCTCAAAAGTGCCATATCCCTTCAACTTAGATATGTCTTGCAAAACGTGATCAACATTAGAAACATACTTGTTAAGTAATCCAACATGAAAAATTGATGAATTTTCAAGGTGTTAGGCACACCAAGAAAATATGCAACAAAATCAAATTTCTTTAAGATTTTAAAAGGGCCAATCGATTATCTTTTCCTAAAACCAGATTTGATTTAGAAGGATTTACTTAAAAAAAGGGATCATTTTTTTACTCCAAGGATCTCGTTTTGAGATCATAATATAACTTTTGGCGTTTTTGTGCATCTTTAATGTTCTCTTTTACCTTATTCAGTTCCAAATTCATATTTTCAAGCATCTATTTAGATATCTCAACCCAATTTTGTGAATTAAAAAGTGAATGTGGTACCAAACAATTATAGCCATAGATTGCTTCAAAAGGTGTCATCTTAATAGACGAATGCCATGTACTATTATATGCATAGTCAATCAAAGGCAAATACTAAGTCCAATTGTCTTGTTTTTCATTCACATACATTTGTAGCATATCCTCAAGCACCTTGTTAACCCTCTTGGTCTCACCATCAATTTGAGGATGAAACACAGTACTCATGCACAATTCTTTTCCTATGGACTGAAATGTTGCTTTCCAAAAATTAGATGTAAACCTTGCATTCCTATCAAAAATTATGCTTTTAGGTATACCATGTAACTTGAAAATTTCTTTTATGAAAAGTTTAGCAACATGCATAGTTGTATCAGTTTTCCTCGTGGGAAGAAAATGCTCCATCTTTATAAGATGGTCCACAACAACAAAGATGGTATCATGTCCACTTCTAGTCACAGGCAACTTTGTTATGAAATCCATAGAGATGGATTCCCATGTTTGGTGAGGCACATCTAATGGTTGTAACATATCAAGGCTCATTTTCAGTTCGGCCTTAACCTATTGACATTTTAGGCATTCCTTCACATACCTCCTAATGTCATGTTTCATATGCGTCCAATAATATGAAGCTTTCTCTAACTCTGACTCGGCTAGTTGCTATGACACTTGTGCATCCACTAGTGGTTTTTGCTTCATGCCGGTAGCTCATGCATATCTTGGTTGAGCAAGAAGCGGCCTACTTTAGCCACTTCTAGTTGTGAGGCTAAGTATAGGGCAGCTTTCACAACGACTATTGAGTGTGTGTGGTTGGGACGCCTTATGGTGATTTGGGTGTTGGTCAGTCTTCTGCCACCACCATCTTCACTGACAATCAGAGCACATTGGGAGTTGCAAAGAACCCTCTGTTCCATGCTCACACTAAGCACACTGAGGTGCATTATCATTGTGTTAGGGAGAGGTTCTTTGCTAGAGAGATCAGCTTGGCATATGTGCCCATGCAGGAGAACATTGTAGACCTTTTCACAAAGGCTCTCCCTTGGGAGAAGTTTAAAGCTTTCCACAAAGCTTTGGGCTTACTTCCTTTTGTGGATTGATTCCACATAGCTTGGCACTTCCTTATACATGAGTCCTAGCTCCTTGTTCACCACATCACTCCTAGGGGGGATTTGTTGATATATTTAGGTAGTGATGTGTGTGAACACACTAGGATTGTCGGGGCACTTTTTTCCCTCTTTAGGAGGCTTTTTCCCTAGGTTTGTATATATGCCTTTAACCCTAACAAGTTACTTATCTTTGTACATTCTAGTGGTAATACATTAAGTATTGTGTGTTGTGACTTAAGCTTCTTCTTCTTCCTTGTGTTGTTTGCATGCTTCCTAGACATCTAACTCCAACAAAAAATACGTTAGGCTTGGTATGTATGTGCACTTTGCCATAGGGAGTCACAAATTCAATAGCACATGTGATGAATGCTATGAATATGGTCTTGGACTATTTCATTCCAAATGTCATGATGCCTTTCATTGATGATATTCCCCTTAAAGGATGTGAGGAAAGGTTAAAAGAAGAAACTTTAGACTCTTTGGGATGTAGAAAATTTGTTACTGACCATATCTATAATACTTTGCTTAAATCTTGATCCCAATCCCAATCTCAATCACTGAAAAAGAAAAGGATTGTGATCAATGCACGACCATAATCTCTATCCCTAGCTCTCAGATTTCATCTTTAGATCTCTCCTTCTACCTTTGCATGACCAATCATGCCTTCCTAGACATGCACTCCTAGAATCTACATGCTCCGAGCCAGCATCTTTTTGCATGTCTCATGGAAGACTTCCTGACTGCCCATGCATCTACTTTTCATGTCCACCTCAAGAATCACACCTGCAAAAATAGAGGCAATCCTTGTAACATACTCACATACATGTCAATCACCCAAAATAACCCACATAACAATGTGCATTTTCTAAATCCATGACCATGAATAAGATGAATCAAGGCTTTGCTCCTTTTTTTTTTAGTACCTAAAAACGACACTTTTCTAAGTCTTGTAACTCATAAACAATGAGGAATTAGCTTAAGGTTGTGATACACAAAATTTTTCAGCTCATCAATCTACACAATAGTGTTAGACATGCCCTAGGTTGAAATCTACTTCCAAATACCACTTTTGAGACTTGCAAAATCAAAAATTCAAGAGAGATAAACAAAACATGAAAATTCTCTTCATTAACCTAACTTCACACAATCAAATGATATGTAAAACACAAGAACTAAAAATTTTCAATGAGGTAAAGTTTTTCTACTAAGAACATTCTACCTTTATCTCATACCATAATTTCTGTAATTCCTACATGTTCATGCTCAAATTTGACACAAAAATTTCATGCAATAACTTTCTAGAGAGAAAATGTAAAGAGTTATTGCTACAAAATTTTGTAGACATGATCAGAATATCCTAAACATGAAATTTCATTATTACCTACATATCTTCTTTTTGGAAAAATCAATATGGTATATTAAAATTCTCCCCTTCTTTGAAGAACTTTATGCTCAGAATTGGAAAGAAGGGCAATGATCCATTAACTCATCTAAACGAACCCATGTTGAATCTTGAATAGGATGTGCAAGCCACTTAAGTAAAATCTCAACTATTTCATGATTCCTAAGATTTCTAATTCTCCTATCCACTATTACTTTTGGTTCAAGCTCAAAAGTGCCATATCCCTTCAACTTAGATATGTCTTGCAAAACGTGATCAACATTAGAAACATACTTGTTAAGTAATCCAACATGAAAAATTGATGAATTTTCAAGGTGTTAGGTACACCAAGAAAATATGCAACAAAATCAAATTTCTTTAAGATTTTAAAAGGACCAATCGATTATCTTTTCCTAAAACCAGATTTGATTTAGAAGGATTTACTTACAAAAAAGGGATCATTTTTTTACTCCAACGATCTCGTTTTGAGATCATAATATAACTTTTGGCGTTTTTGTGCATCTTTAATGTTCTCTTTTACCTTATTCAGTTCCAAATTCATATTTTCAAGCATCTATTTAGATATCTCAACCCAATTTTGTGAATTAAAAAGTGAATGTGGTACCAAACAATTATAGCCATAGATTGCTTCAAAAGGTGTCATCTTAATAGACGAATGCCATGTACTATTATATGCATACTCAATCAAAGGCAAATACTCAGTCCAATTGTCTTGTTTTTCATTCACATACATTTGTAGCATATCCTCAAGCACCTTGTTAACCCTCTTGGTCTCACCATCAATTTGAGGATGAAACACAGTACTCATGCACAATTCTTTTCCTATGGACTGAAATGTTGCTTTCCAAAAATTAGATGTAAACCTTGCACCCCTATCAAAAATTATGCGTTTAGGTATACCATGTAACTTGAAAATTTCTTTTATGAAAAGTTTAGCAACATGCATAGCTGTATCAATTTTCCTCGTGGGAAGAAAATGCTCCATCTTTATAAGATGGTCCACAACAACAAAGATGGTATCATGTCCACTTCTGGTCACAGGCAACTTTGTTATGAAATCCATAGAGATGGATTCCCATGTTTGGTGAGGCACATCTAATGGTTGTAACATATCAAGGCTCATTTTCAGTTCGGCCTTAACCTATTGACATTTCAGGCATTCCTTCACATACCTCCTAATGTCATGTTTCATATGCGTCCAATAATATGAAGCTTTCTCTAACTCTGACTCGGCTAGTTGCTATGACACTTGTGCATCCACTAGTGGCTTTTGCTTCATGCCGGTAGCTCATGCATATCTTGGTTGAGCAAGAAGCGGCCTACTGTAGCCACTTCTAGTTGTGAGGCTGAGTATAGTGCAGCTTTCACAACGACTATTGAGTGTGTGTGGTTGGGACGCCTTATGGTGATTTGGGTGTTGGTCAGTCTTCTGCCACCACCATCTTCACTGACAATCAGAGCACATTGGGAGTTGCAAAGAACCCTGTGTTCCATGCTCAAACTAAGCACACTCGGGTGCATTATCATTGTGTTAGGGAGAGGTTCTTTGCTAGAGAGATCAGCTTGGCATATGTGCCCATGCAGGAGAACATTGTAGACCTTTTCACAAAGGCTCTGCCTTGGGAGAAGTTTGAAGCTTTCCACAAAGCTTTGGGCTTACTTCCTTTTGTGGATTGATTCCACATAGCTTGGCACTTCCTTATACATGAGTCCTAGCTCCTTGTTCACCACATCACTCCTAGGGGGGATTTGTTGATATATTTAGGTAGTGATGTGTGTGAACACACTAGGATTGTCGGGGCACTTTTTTCCCTCTTTAGGAGGCTTTTTCCCTAGGTTTGTATATATGCCTTTAACCCTAACAAGTTACTTATCTTTGTACATTCTAGTGGTAATACATTAAGTATTGTGTGTTGTGACTTAAGCTTCTTCTTCTTCCTTGTGTTGTTTGCATGCTTCCTAGACATCTAACTCCAACAAAAAATACGTTAGGCTTGGTATGTATGTGCACTTTGCCATAGGGAGTCACAAATTCAATAGCCAATGTGATGAATGCTATGAATATGGTCTTGGACTATTTCATTCCAAATGTCATGATGCCTTTCATTGATGATATTCCCCTTAAAGGATGTGAGGAAAGGTTAAAAGAAGAAACTTTAGACTCTTTGGGATGTAGAAAATTTGTTACTGACCATATCTATAATACTTTGCTTAAATCTTGATCCCAATCCCAATCTCAATCACTGAAAAAGAAAAGGATTGTGATCAATGCACGACCATAATCTCTATCCCTAGCTCTCAGATTTCATCTTCAGATCTCTCCTTCTACCATTGCATGACCAATCATGCCTTCCTAGACATGCGCTCCTAGAATCTACATGCTCCGAGCCAGCATCTTTTTGCATGTCACATGGAAGACTTCCTGACTGCCCATGCATCTACTTTTCATGTCCACCTCAAGAATCACACCAGCAAAAATAGAGGCAATCCTTGTAACATACTCACATACATGTCAATCACCCAAAATAACCCACATAACAATGTGCATTTTCTAAATCCATGACCATGAATAAGATGAATCAAGGCTTTGCTCCTTTTTTTTTAAGTACCTAAAAACGACACTTTTCTAAGTCTTGTAACTCATAAACAATGAGGAATTAGCTTAAGGTTGTGATACACAAAAATTTTCAGCTCATCAATCTACACAATAGTGTTAGACATGCCCTAGGTTGAAATCTGCTTCCACATACCACTTTTGAGACTTGCAAAATCAAAAATTCAAGAGAGATAAACAAAACATGAAAATTCTCTTCATTAACCTAACTTCACACAATCAAATGATATGTAAAACACAAGAACTAAAAATTTTCAATGAGGTAAAGTTTTTCTACTAAGAACATTCTACCTTTATCTCATACCATACTTTCTGTAATTCCTACATGTTCATGCTCAAATTTGACACAAAAATTTCATGCAATAACTTTCTAGAGAGAAAATGTAAAGAGTTATTGCTACAAAATTTTGTAGACATGATCAGAATATCCTAAACATGAAATTTCATTATTACCTACATATCTTCTTTTTGGAAAAATCAATATGGTATATTAAAATTCTCCCCTTCTTTGAAGAACTTTATGCTCAGAATTGGAAAGAAGGGCAATGATCCATTAACTCATCTAAACGAACCCATGTTGAATCTTGAATAGGATGTGCAAGCCACTTAAGTAAAATCTCAACTATTTCATGATTCCTAAGATTTCTAATTCTCCTATCCACTATTACTTTTGGTTCAAGCTCAAAAGTGCCATATCCCTTCAACTTAGATATGTCTTGCAAAACGTGATCAACATTAGAAACATACTTGTTAAGTAATCCAACATGAAAAATTGATGAATTTTCAAGGTGTTAGGCACACCAAGAAAATATGCAACAAAATCAAGTTTCTTTAAGATTTTAAAAGGACCAATCGATTATCTTTTCCTAAAACCAGATTTGATTTAGAAGGATTTACTTAAAAAAAAGGGATCATTTTTTTACTCCAAGGATCTCGTTTTGAGATCATAATATAACTTTTGGCGTTTTTGTGCATCTTTAATGTTCTCTTTTACCTTATTCAGTTCCAAATTCATATTTTCAAGCATCTATTTAGATATCTCAACCCAATTTTGTGAATTAAAAAGTGAATGTGGGACCAAACAATTATAGCCATAGATTGCTTCAAAAGGTGTCATCTTAATAGACGAATGCCATGTACTATTATATGCATACTCAATCAAAGGCAAATACTCAGTCCAATTGTCTTGGTTTTCATTCACATACATTTGTAGCATATCCTCAAGCACCTTGTTAACCCTCTTGGTCTCACCATCAATTTGAGGATGAAACACAGTAATCATGCACAATTCTTTTCCTATGGACTGAAATGTTGCTTTCCAAAAATTAGATGTAAACCTTGCATCCCTATCAAAAATTATGCTTTTAGGTATACCATGTAACTTGAAAATTTCTTTTATGAAAAGTTTAGCAACATGCATAGTTGTATTAGTTTTCCTCGTGGGAAGAAAATGCTCCATCTTTATAAGATGGTCCACAACAACAAAGATGGTATCATGTCCACTTCTGGTCACAGGCAACTTGGTTATGAAATCCATAGAGATGGATTCCTAGGTTTGGTGAGGCACATCTAATGGTTGTAACATATCAAGGCTCATTTTCAGTTCGGCCTTAACCTATTGACATTTTAGGCATTCCTTCACATACCTCCTAATGTCATGTTTCATATGCGTCCAATAATATGAAGCTTTCTCTAACTCTGACTCGGCTAGTTGCTATGACACTTGTGCATCCACTAGTGGTTTTTGCTTCATGCCGGTAGCTCATGCATATCTTGGTTGAGCAAGAAGCGTCCTACTGTAGCCACTTCTAGTTGTGAGGCTGAGTATAGGGCAGCTTTCACAACGACTATTGAGTGTGTGTGGTTGGGATGCCTTATGGTGATTTGGGTGTTGGTGAGTCTTCTGCCACCACCATCTTCACTAACAATCAGAGCACATTGGGAGTTGCAAAGAACCCTGTGTTCCATGCTCACACTAAGCACACTGAGGTGCATTATCATTGTGTTAGGGAGAGGTTCTTTGCTAGAGAGATCAGCTTGGCATATGTGCCCATGCAGGAGAACATTGTAGACCTTTTCACAAAGGCTCTGCCTTGGGAGAAGTTTGAAGCTTTCCACAAAGCTTTGGGCTTACTTCCTTTTGTGGATTGATTCCACATAGCTTGGCACTTCCTTATACATGAGTCCTAGCTCCTTGTTCACCACATCACTCCTAGGGGGGATTTGTTGATATATTTAGGTAGTGATGTGTGTGAACACACTAGGATTGTCGGGGCACTTTTTTCCCTCTTTAGGAGGCTTTTTCCCTAGGTTTGTATATATGCCTTTAACCGTAACAAGTTACTTATCTTTGTACATTCTAGTGGTAATACATTAAGTATTGTGTGTTGTGACTTAAGCTTCTTCTTCTTCCTTGTGTTGTTTGCATGCTTCCTAGACATCTAACTCCAACAAAAAATACGTTAGGCTTGGTTTGTATGTGCACTTTGCCATAGGGAGTCACAAATTCAATAGCACATGTGATGAATGCTATGAATATGGTCTTGGACTATTTCATTCCAAATGTCATGATGCCTTTCATTGATGATATTCCCCTTAAAGGATGTGAGGAAAGGTTAAAAGAAGAAACTTTAGACTCTTTGGGATGTAGAAAATTTGTTACTGACCATATCTATAATACTTTGCTTAAATCTTGATCCCAATCCCAATCTCAATCACTGAAAAAGAAAAGGATTGTGATCAATGCACGACCATAATCTCTATCCCTAGCTCTCAGATTTCATCTTCAGATCTCTCCTTCTACCATTGCATGACTAATCATGCCTTCCTAGACATGCGCTCCTAGAATCTACATGCTCCGAGCCAGCATCTTTTTGCATGTCTCATGGAAGACTTCCTGACTGCCCATGCATCTACTTTTCATGTCCACCTCAAGAATCACACCTACAAAAATAGAGGCAATCCTTGTAACATACTCACATACATGTCAATCACCCAAAATAACCCACATAACAATGTGCATTTTCTAAATCCATGACCATGAATAAGATGAATCAAGGCTTTGCTCCTTTTTTTTTAAGTACCTAAAAACGACACTTTTCTAAGTCTTGTAACTCATAAACAATGAGGAATTAGCTTAAGGTTGTGATACACAAAATTTTTCAGCTCATCAATCTACACAATAGTGTTAGACATGCCCTAGGTTGAAATCTGCTTCCAAATACCACTTTTGAGACTTGCAAAATCAAAAATTCAAGAGAGATAAACAAAACATGAAAATTCTCTTCATTAACGTAACTTCACACAATCAAATGATATGTAAAACACAAGAACTAAAAATTTTCAATGAGGTAAAGTTTTTCTACTAAGAACATTCTACCTTTATCTCATACCATACTTTCTATAATTCCTACATGTTCATGCTCAAATTTGACACAAAAATTTCATGCAATAACTTTCTAGAGAGAAAATGTAAAAAGTTATTGCTACAAAATTTTGTAGACATGATCAGAATATCCTAAACATGAAATTTCATTATTACCTACATATATTCTTTTTGGGAAAATCAATATGGTATATTAAAATTCTCCCCTTCTTTGAAGAACTTTATGCTCAAAATTGGAAAGAAGGGCAATGATCCATTAACTCATCTAAACGAACCCATGTTGAATCTTGAATAGGATGTGCAAGCCACTTAAGTAAAATCTCAACTATTTCATGATTCCTAAGATTTCTAATTCTCCTATCCACTATTACTTTTGGTTCAAGCTCAAAAGTGCCATATCCCTTCAACTTAGATATGTCTTGCAAAACGTAATCAACATTAGAAACATACTTGTTAAGTAATCCAACATGAAAAATTGATTAATTTTCAAGGTGTTAGGCACACCAAGAAAATATGCAACAAAATCAAATTTCTTTAAGATTTTAAAAGGACCAATCGATTATCTTTTCCTAAAACCAGATTTTATTTAGAAGGATTTACTTAAAAAAAAGGGATCATTTTTTTACTCCAAGGATCTCGTTTTGAGATCATAATATAACTTTTGGCGTTTTTGTGCATCTTTAATGTTCTCTTTTACCTTATTTAGTTCCAAATTCATATTTTCAAGCATCTATTTAGATATCTAAACCCAATTTTGTGAATTAAAAAGTGAATGCGGTACCAAACAATTATAGCCATAGATTGCTTCAAAAGGTGTCATCTTAATAGACGAATGCCATGTACTATTATATGCATACTCAATCAAAGGCAAATAATCAGTCCAATTGTCTTGTTTTTCATTCACATACATTTGTAGCATATCCTCAAGCACCTTGTTAACCCTCTTGGTCTCACCATCAATTTGAGGATGAAACACAGTACTCATGCACAATTCTTTTCCTATGGACTGAAATGTTGCTTTCCAAAAATTAGATGTAAACCTTGCATCCCTATCAAAAATTATGCTTTTAGGTATACCATGTAACTTGAAAATTTCTTTTATGAAAAGTCTAGCAACATGCATAGCTGTATCAGTTTTCCTCGTGGGAAGAAAATGCTCCATCTTTATAAGATGGTCCACAACAACAAAGATGGTATCATGTCCACTTCTGGTCACATGCAACTTTGTTATGAAATCCATAGAGATGGATTCCCATGTTTGGTGAGGCACATCTAATGGTTGTAACATATCAAGGCTCATTTTCAGTTCGGCCTTAACCTATTGACATTTCAGGCATTCCTTCACATACCTCCTAATGTCATGTTTCATATGCGTCCAATAATATGTTTAATATACAGGGTGGTAGAGAAAAGTGCATCATGACAGTCATGTAGCATATATTCTTTCAAAATAGATTTATAAGAGATACACAAATGAGAATTACAAATCATTATTTTTTAAATGAAATTTTTCATGAAACATAGAACCTTGATTTGCATACAAATATTTTAAGATTGTTGCATAATACAAATCTTCTTTTAATTCCTTTTGAATATCAAAATTAGAAGATATAATAGAAATTGAATTGCATAAAGGTTTACGACTTAAAGCATCAACCACTTTATTTTCTTTTCTTGCTAATTATGTAATATCAAAATCATATTTTCTTAGCAATTTGATTGATTATTTTTATCTATTGTTAAGTAAAGGTTGAGTAAAGATATATTTAAGGCTTTGATGATCCATTCTTAATCCAAATTTTACTCCAAGCAATACGTGTCTCCAATGTTTAAGTGCATGAACAACCGCAAGTATTTTCAATTCATGTGTTGTATAATTTAATTCATTTTTCTTTAGTTTCCTTGACTCATAAGCCATTGCCCTTCCTTCTTTTGAAAATACACATCTGATTTGACTTGCACTAGCATCACACTCATCATTCCATGAGAAGGTTTTGTTTTTCCTTGTCAATTCTATAAGAAGATTTGCAATTCTTGAAAATTCCCTAATGTGTGCCCTCTCATATTCTACCAAAACAAGGAAGCTTCTCACATCTCTCACACATTTGGGTGTAGGCCAATCAACTACAACGGTTGTTGCAAAGGCCTCTACACCTAAAATGGAGTATGTGAATCTTGTTTAGAATGAAGAATGTGCATTTACTAGTGTTTGCAACTATGAAACATGTTCTCATGAGTTGTATATGTCTACAATAGACTCAAATGTTTGGTAATTTGATAGTGGTGTAACCAAACATATTACCTCACAATGTAGTTTCTTCACTTCCCTTAAGCCCACTCATACATGGAATACTGTCACATGTGCTAGCAACTCTTATCGTGTAATGGGAGTTAGAAAGATCATTTGACTATTGATGATAATTCACAATTTCATATATGTTATATGTGCCTAGGATCAAGAAAATCTATTGTCAATTTCAGCATTAACAAAGATTATCTTGGCTGTCAAATTCATTGATGAAATATGTACAATTCATGATCTCTCAAATGGTGATATTATTATTACTTTTGCCATTTCATGTGGTGGGTTGTATAAGCTCATATCCTATCTGAAATCTATGAATGATTCAGCCTATGCGATTCATGATTCTCAAGCTATCTTAGATGCCAAGCTTTGCCGTGCACACTTTGGTCATCTAAATTTTACTAGTTTTCTATGCTTGTAGAAATATGAAATGGCATCCTCTCTACCCAAACTTGAGGAATCTTCTAAACATGTTTGTGAAGGCTTTATCTTGGGCAAAATGTAGCATTCCTCCCTCCAAAATGATGGTTCCGTTAGATTTGCTCATAAATTGTAGCTTTTTCATATTGATGTCTATGGTCATATGCAAACACCTTCATTTGGGAAATACCTATACTTTGTGACTTTTATTGATGAGTTTCCATGCATGCATGGGTGTATCTGTTGATATATTTAGGTAGTGATGTGTGTGAACACACTAGGACTGTCCGGACACTTTTTTCCCTCCTTAGGAGGTTTTCTTCCCCCGGCTTGTATATACACCTATTGCCCTAATGGGCTACTTATCTTTGTACATTCTTTAGTAATACATTCAGTATTATGTGTTGTGCTCCAAGCTTCTTCTTCTTCCTTGTGTTGTTCACATGCTTCCGTAGACGTCTAACTCCAACAATTGGTATCAGAGTAGGCCGCCGCTTCATCTAGGGCATCGTCCACACCTCTCCGATTGTAGTCTCAGATTTGCACGAAATTTGGTGAGCATACTCAGGGTGTTTCAAAGATCAAAACGGCTTCGCTTTGTGGTGCCAAAATCGTTATTTGTGCTCGTTTTGGCCTCCGAATGCACTATCGCAGTGCTTATGCAGGCAATTTCATCTTTTTGTGCCA
Organism: Ceratopteris richardii; assembly: GCA_020310875.1. Lineage (NCBI taxonomy): Eukaryota > Viridiplantae > Streptophyta > Polypodiopsida > Polypodiales > Pteridaceae > Ceratopteris > Ceratopteris richardii. Next base: position 112,395,293 of record CM035443.1, on the reverse strand, counting down.
AAGGTGTATACCTGTTTCGGTTCCCCAGTATAAGCATCTCGAAGTCTTCTACAGGTTTAACAGAACTTGTCTAGGCAGTTCTGTTCAACTTTTTGAGATATAGTCAATTTTCTGCATCAAGGTATTTTAGTCATCAGCCATGGCTGAAAGCGGTGATGTATTTCGTATGTTGGCTGTTGAGGATAAGTTGGATGGTACCAACTACCCGTTGTGGGCTTATATGATGCGACATGTATTCGTTGCAAAAGGATTGTGGAACATTGTGCAGGGTGTTGAAAAATGTCCTATCACACCTGCAACTGTTACAACTGCAGGTATTTATGCTGATGCACAAGGTGTCAAAGATGATGATATTCTGCATAATCCTCTTTGTGCTACGGTTTTTCCTGCATCTACTGTATAGCAAATTCGTTGGGATGGCAGAGATGCCCAGGCACATGAATTGATAGCTTTGTCTATCAAACGTGCCATTATTCCTCACATTCGCTCTTGCAGAACAACTAAGGATGCTTGGGATACACTTACCACATTTTGTATCAAGCTAGGAATGAGGCTTGTGTTGCTTACCTCTGAAAATAATTGGAGAGTGATCACATGAATGAACATGATTCTATGGACAGTTTTCTGACAAAGATCAAGGATTTGGAAGAACAGTTGATTTCTGCTGATGAGGTTATACTAGATAGCTCACTTGTGCAGACCGTTTTGAATGGTCTTCTTGATTCATAACAGAGTTTTTCTTCTACTTTTCGGTTGATGATGAAAGGCAATCCAAATGCCTTATCATTTGAGGAGTTAGTTCATGTTCTATTGCAGGAAGATCAGTCTAGGCAAAACAATGTATTATGTGTGTTGCAGATCAAGCTTTCTTCGCTAGTCAGAAGGGCAAAGGAAAATGGAGCTCTTCTACTAGTAAGAAGAAATCTGCAAATGCTGCACATTTGAAGAAGGAAGATAAAGATGAGAAGAAATCAGAAAAGCAGAAATTGTTTTGCAAGTACTGTAAAGGAAATGATCATATCATAAAGAACTATCCAAACTTGGCTGCTAAAGAGGCAAAGAAGAAAGAGGCTAGAATGGTTGTTGCAGATGCCTCTACACCAAAAACAGAGTCTCCCTAATCTTGTGCAAGAAGAAGAATGGGCATTTACTACTGTTTGTAGTTTTGACCCATCTTCTCATGAGCAGTGCATGTCTGCAGTAGACTCAGATGTTTGGTACTTTGACTGTGGGGTGACCAAACATATTACCTCATAGCGTAGTTTCTTCTCTTCACTCGAGCTTGGCCCTAGAGGGAATACGGTTACATGTGCCAACAACTCCTCTTATCCTGCTATGGGAGTTGGTAAGATCATTTTGACTACTGCTGATGGTAGTTCTTTTACTTTGTCAGATGCTTTGTTTGTTCCAGGGATCAAGAAAAATCTGTTATCAGTTTTAGCATTAACCAAGATTGTCTTGGTTGTGAAATTTGTTAATGACAGATGTACAGTTCATGATCTATCAAATGGCCATGTGATTATTGCTTCTGGCATTTTATGTCGTGGGTTGTATAAGCTCATAGACTATGAAAGATCTGTAAATGATTTGGCATGTGCAGTACATGATTCTCAGGCTATGTCAGATGCAAAGCTTTGGCATGCACGCTTTGTTCATCTAAATTTTGCTAGTTTGCTATGCCTGCAGAAATCTAAAATGGTGTCCTCTTTGCCCAAACTTGAGGCACCTAGAAAACATGTTTGTGAAGGCTGTATTTTGGGCAAAATGCAGCATTCCTCCTTTCCAAAAGATGGTTCATTTCGGGCTACTCAAAAATTGCAGCTTGTACATAGTGATGTCTGTGGTCCTATGCAGACACTCTCTTTTGGAAATTATCTTTACTTCATGACTTTCATCGATGACTTTTCCAGGCATGCATGGGTATATCCATTGAAGGCAAAGTCCGAAGTGTTCATGTGCTTCAAATAGTTTTTGGTTTTGGCTGAAAATCTATCAGCATGTAAAATGGGCACCCTTCATTCTGATTGAGGGGGGAATATATGTCTTCTGATTTTAATGCATTTCTGGCTGAACATGGGATAAAACATCAATGTACAGTGTTGTATACACCTCCACAAAATGGAGTTGCTAAACGAAAGAACAGGTCACTCATGGAGATGGTGAGGTGTATGGTCAAGGGTCAGGCTTTACCACATAGTTTCTCGCTTGAGGTTGTCATGTGTGCAACATATGTACTTAACAGGTGTCCCACTAAAGCGCTGTAGTCTATCACTCCATATGAGCTTGGCATGATTGCAAGTCATCTGTTTCTCATCTGCGTGTTCTTGGTTGTTTGGCATATGCATTAGTGCCTGAACAACATCATAAAAAATTGGATAATAAAGTAGTAAAATGTATTTTTGTTGGGTACATTTCTGAAACTAAAGGCCATCGTCTGTATCATCCACATACTAAATGCATTCTAGTTAGCCATGATGATGTTTTTGTGGAAGATGTTATTCAGCCATTGCTTTCATGTACTAAGGAGACATCCGTTAGCTCCAAAGACATGTATGATACTTTGCTGCCTCTTTTTACAGGTGGACAATCTATGCTAGTCCTAATGAGGCAACTTCTCAACCTTTGCATGTTTCATGTGATGATGCAGATCATCCCATTTCTGATGCAGATTTACATGATGCACTTGTGGATGAGAGAGCTCACATTGAGGAGGCAAAAACTATGCCAAAATGGTTAGTGCAGACTTTGCGTGATAGCAAATTAGATGCACCTCTGTCATAATGTACTCAATCAGGCTCTCATAGTGCCTCTTTTGTGTCAAATTTCTATGCTTTGGCTGCATCTAGTCTCTGTGATGAGAATGAGTATTTTTCATTTGAGGAAACACAAAATTTAGAAAAACGGATGGCTGCTATGCAATCTGAATATGATGCTATAATGAAGAATGGTACCTGGTCTTTATGTGACTTGCCTCCTCGCAAGAAGGCCATTGGCAAAGTGGGTATACAAGCTGAAGCGTAAACCTGATGGAACAGTTGACAGGTATAAGGCTAGGCTTGTTGCAAAGGGTTATGCACAAGAAAAAGGCATTGATTTTGATGAAACCTTTGCTCCTACTTGCCATATGACTATTGTTCGTAGCATCTGTGTACTTGCAACTCATCATGGTTGGAACGTACATCAAATGGACATCAAAACTACATTTCTAAATGGTGACTTTCATGAAAAAATGTATGCTTTTTAGCCTCGTGGCTTTGTGCTCAAAGGGCATGAAAACGAGGTGTGCATGTTAAAGAAGGCATTATATGGTTTAAAGCAAGCACGACGTGCTTGGTATGAGAAGATACATGCCTATCTAATTGCACATGGTTTTGAGAACAGTCCAACTGAAAGCACCTTATATGTTAAGCGTGCTAATGATGTGCTTCTGATCATTGTTGTCTATGTTGATGACATGCTGCTCACTAGTCCTATTGAGAAGCATATTGCTAATTTTAAGGCTGATTTGCATGCCTCATTTGAGATGTCTCATTTGGGGCATTTGCATCACTATTTGGGCATTCAATTTATGCAAGTTGATGGTGGAATGTCTTTGTGTCAAACGAAATATATTGACACATTATTGCAGCATTTGGCCTTGAAGACTATAATCCTATTGCCACTCCTATGGAGACAGGTTTATGATTGAGTCTTCATGATGCTAGAGATGCATTTGATGCTATCCTCTATCAGCAGGTTGTTGGATGCCTGATTTACTTATGCATTACTCGACCAGATATTCAGTTTGTTGTCTCATAGATGAGAAGGTTTATGCATTGCCCAGGTGTCAAGCATTGGCAAGCGGTTAAGCGTATCTTTCGCTACTTGAGTGGTACTTGGCTACTTGGGTTGTTTTATCCCAAGGGGGGATCACTACCACCAGATTTGCATGATTTTTTTGACTCAGACTTGGCTGGTTGCTATGACACTCGTGTGTCCACTAGTGACTTTTGCTTCATGTTTGGTAGCTCATGTATATCTTGGTGGAGCAAGAAGCAGCCTACTATGGCCACTTTGAGTTGTGAGGCTGATTATAGGGCAGCTTTGACAGCGATTGTTGAGTGTGTGTGGCTCAGACACCTTATGGCAATTGTTCTAATAAGTCCAATTCTAGAATTGGGCTCAATTTCTAAAATAGGTCTATTTACAAGATCTAGAATACCTAAAGTATCCATGTTTGTTAGGTCTCCCCATTTTGGAATCTCTTTGCTTTTTACTGATATTACGTTCACTTGGTAGGAGGAACTCCCTAGCTGCTGCCCACATAGTCCTCCTTGACTTGTACTTGGCCACAATTTTGGATAGTCCTTTGAGTAGTGATCAATAGCATCTAGGGAGATCTTGTATGGAGGTGATAATTATGGGAGAGGACACCAGCTCTAGAAATGCCCTTACTCCCCACATCTATAACACATGATAGGCTTCTTCTTATTAATGAGTTTTCTCTGGGTATTGTTGTTGGACTGAAGAGTTGTATACATCGCATCTTGTTGATGCCCTAGAATAATGTGTTTAAACTATGCCCTAGGGACCTGAATCTAGTTGGTTTGAATTCCCATAAGGAAGTAACACTCTGGTGCTTCATGACCAATTTTTCCATAGAATTGGCATGTGATCTTCTTCGACCAGTCCTGATTCTTAAGACTTGGTTTGTTAGAGATTGTACAACATATGATCTTTCAACTCATCCAGCTCTTGTCAAAGACATGCAATAGTGTCTTCTTGTGAACTCTTATTGTCTTGGAGCATCTTTTGTACCTTCAAAATTTCCAATTCTCTCCACAACCTTGCCATTGAATCATGGAGAATTGCTTTACATGCATCCTTTGCTTCAAAATGTTGGCATGCTTCCTCAATCCTTGTAGCAATGGCTTTGCAGTCTTGCAGGGATGCATTTGCTCTTGATAATTCTCTCAAATTTTTGTTCAGGGGTTTTTGGGAGAGCTTTTTCAACCCACTTCTTAACTAAGAAATCTCTAGGTCGAGCAGGGAGTTTTGTGATTAAAGCCATTATTCTAGTAATTAGTTCCAGGAATGATTCTTTTGGTTGAAGTTTAAGATTTTCTTAGTGGTCAAGGGTTCTTTTTGTAGAATTACATGGCTTTGAAGTATTGGTGAAAGTTGTCCATAAGCCCTCCCATGTTGTGAAATGTCCATCAGCATATTGAATAAACCACTGATCAACAATGCTCTCCAAGGTAGCATGAAGAGAGCAAGAAAGGTGTCTTGTCGATCCTAGAGCCCCCTACTCTTGCCCAAGAATAAGAACCTTTGCACATGGTCATCTGGGTCCTTATGGAAATCTCCTTTGAATGTTGGTAACTTTATGTTAATTCTAGATAACAAGAGCTAATAAATCATCAACCATTTTTCTTGTTGTTGTGAGCAACTATTTCTTCCAAAAATGAGGATGAAGATGAAGACCTAGTGGGTAGTGGCAGAGGGTTGGGAGTTATCCAAGGAGGTGTATAATGAAGAATCCTTTTGTGGTAGCTTTTGATGGGCATTTTGATAGGACTCAGAGATCCCCCTTTATGAGATTGGGTATGATTCATAGGATTTTCCTTCTCTATATGAATTCATAAAGAGGATAAGAATTTGGATACACATATGAGATTGGGTATGATTCATAGGATTTTCCTTCTCGATATGAATTCATAGAGAAGGATAAGGATTTTCCTTCTCTATATGAATTCATAGAGAGGATGCTTGGGATACACTTACCACATTGTACAAAGCTAGGAATGAGGCTCGTGTTGCTTACCTCCGAAAACAGTTGGAGAGTGAGCACATGAATGAAGGTGATTCTATGGACAGTTTTCTAACAAAGATCAAAGACTTGAAGGAACAGTTGATTTCTATTGATGAGGTTATACCAAATAGCTCACTTGTGCAGACCGTTCTGAATGTTCTTTCTAATTCATATCAGAGTTTTGCTTCTACTCTTCGGTTGATGATGAAAGGCAATCCAAATGCCTTGTCATTTGAGGAGTTAGTCTCTGTTCTGTTGCAGGAAGATAAGTCCAAGCAGAACAGGTCCATTATGTGTGTTGCAGATCAAGCTTTCCTAGCTAGTCAGAAGGGCAAAGGAAAAGGGAGCTCTTCAATTAGTAAGCAAAAATATGCTAATTCTACAGAATCAAAGAGGGAAGACAAAGATGAAAAGAAATCAGAAAAGCAGAAACTGTTTTGCAAGAACTGTAAAGGAAATGATCATATCATAAAGAACTGTCCAAAACTCGCTGCTAAAGAGGCAAATAAGAAAGACGCTGGAATGGTTGTTGCAGAAGCCTCTACACCAAAAATAGAGTTTGCTAATCTTGTGAAGGAAGAAAAATAGGTGTTTACTATTGTTTGCAGTTTTGACCTATTTTCTCATGCGCAGTGCATGTCTGTAGTAGACTCAGATGTTTGGCACTTTGACAGTAGGGAGACCGAAACATATTACCTCACAGCGTAGTTTCTTCTCTTCACTTGACCCTACCCCTATAGGGAATATTGTTACATGCGCCAACAGGTAAGATCATTTTGACTATTGCTGATGGTAGTTCTTTCACTTTGTCAAATGCTTTGTTTGTGTCAGGGATCAAGAAAAATATGTTATCAATTTTTGCATTAGCCAAGATTGGCTTGGTTGTGAAATTTGTTGATGACAGATGTACAGTTCATGGTTTGTCAAATGGTGATGTGATTATTGCTTCTGGCATTTTATGTCGTGGGCTGTATAAGCTCATAGACTATGAAAGATCTGTAAATGATTTGGCATGTGCAGTACATGATTCTCAGGCTATGTCAAATGCAAAGCTTTGGCATGCATGCTTTGGTCATCTTAATTTTGCTGGTTTGCTACGCCAACAGAAATTTGAAATGGTGTCTCTTTGCCCAAACTTGAGGCACCCAGAAAACATATTTGTGAAGGTTGTATTTTGGGCAAAATGCAAAGTTCTTCCTTTCCAAAATTGGTTCAGTTCGGGCTACTCAAAAATTGCAGCTTGTACATAGTGATGCTTGTGGTCCTATGCAAACACCTTCTTTTGGAAATTAACTTTACTTCGTGAATTGCATCGATGATTTTTCCAAGCATGCATGGGTATATCTATTGAAGGAAAAGTTTGAAGTGTTCATTTGCTTCAAACAATTTTTGGTTTTGGCTAAAAATTTGTCAGCATGCAAAATGGGCACCCTCCATTCTGATCGAGGGGGGGAATATATGTCTTTTGATTTTAATGCATTTCTGGTTGAACATGGGATAAAACACCAGTGTACAGTGCCGTATACACCTCAAACATAGTTTTTGGCTTGAGGCTGTCATGTGTGCAGCATATGTACTTAACAGGTGTCCCACTAAAGCTATGCAGTCTATCACTCCATATGAGGCTTGGCATGATTGCAAGCCATCTATTGCTCATCTGCTTGTTTTTTGTTGTTTGGCATATGCATTAGTGACTGAACAATATCGCAAAAAATTGGATGATAAATCAATGAAATGTATTTTTGTTGGGTACAGTTCTGAAAGTAAAGGATATCATCTGTATCATCCATAGACTAAACACATTCTGGTTAGCCGTGATGTTGATTTTATGGAAGATACTATTCAGCCATTGCTTTCATGTACTAAGGAGACACCTGTTAGCTTCAAAGACATGTATGATACTTTGCTGCGCCTTTTTACAAGTGGACAGTCTAGTGCTGGTCCTAATGAGGCAACTTCTCAACCTTAACAAGTTTCATGTGATGATGTAGATCATCCCATTTTTTATGAGATTTACATGTTGCACTTATTGATGAGAGAGCTGACATTGAGGGGGCAGAAACTATGCCAAAATGGCTGGTGCAGACTTTGCATGACAGCAAATTAGATGCACATCTATCATATCGTACTCGATCAGACTCTCATAGTGCCTCTTTTGCATCAGATTGCTATGCTATGGCTACATCTAGTCTCTATGATGAGAATGAGCCTGTTTCATTTGACGAAGCACAAAATTCAAAAAATTGGATGGCTGCTATGCAATCTGAATATGATGTTATAATGAAGAATGGTACTTGGTCTTTATGTGACTTGCCTCCGGGCAAGAAGGCCATTGGCACTAAGTGGGTTTACAAGCCGAAGTGTAAGTCTGATGGTTGACAAGTATAAAGCTAGGCTTGTTGCAAAGGGTTATGCATAGGAAAGAGGCATTGATTTTGATGAGACCTTTGCACCTACATGTCATATGACTATTGTTCGGAGTATATGTGCACTTGCAGCCCATCATAGTTGGAATGTACATCAGTTGGACATTAAAGCTGCATTTCTGAATGTTGACTTGCATGAAGAAGTGTATGTTTTTCAACCCCATGGCTTTGTGCAAAAAGGGCATGAAAAACAGGTGTGCAGGTTAAAGAAGGCATTATATGGTTTAAAGCAAGCACCACATGCTTGGTATGAGAAGATACATGCAAATCTCATTGCACATAATTTTGAAAACAGTCCAATTGAAAGCACCTTATATGTTAAGCGTGCTAATGATGAGCTTCTGATCATTGTTGTCTATGTCGATGACATGTTGCTCACTCATCCTATTGAGAAGCATATTGCTAATTTTAAGGCTGATTTGCATGCCTCTTTTTGAGATGTTTAATTTGGGGCATTTGCATCACTATTTAGGCATTCAGTTTATGCAAGTTGATGGTGGAATGCCCAGGAGACAAGCTCATGTATATATTGGTTGAGCAAGAAGCAACCTATTGTGGCCATCACTATCGCTAGATTTGCATGCTTTTTCTGACTCTAATTGGGTTGGTTGCTATGACACTCGTGTGTCCACTAGTGGCTTTTGCTTCATGCTTGGTAGCTCATGTATATCTTGGTTGAGCAAGAAGCAGCCTATTGTGGCCACTGCTAGTTGTGAGGCTGAGTACAGGGTAGCTTTCACAACGACTGTTGAGTGTGTGTGGCTCAGACGTCTTATGGTTGATTTGGGTGTTGGTCAGTCTTCTGCCACCACCATCTTCACTGACAGTCAAAGCGCATTGACAGTTGTGAGGAACCCTATGTTCCATGCTCGCCCTAAGCACATTGAGGTGCATTATCATTATGTCAAGGAGAGGTTCTTTGCTGGGGAGATCAGCTTGGCATATCTGCCCAGGCAGGAGAACAGTGCAGACCTTTTCACGAAGGCTCTGCCTAGGAGAAGTTTGAAGCTTTCTGCAAAGCTTTGGGCTTACTTCCTTTTGTGGGGTGATTTGCGCATAGCTTGGCACTTCCTTATGCATGAGTGCCAACTACTTGTTCACTGCATCACTCCCAGGGGGGATTTGTTGATATATTTAGGTAGTGATGTGTGTAAACACTCTAAGACTATCGGGGCACTTTTTTCCCTCTTTAGGAGGGTTTTTTCTCCTGGCTTGTATATACACCTATTGCCCTAATGGGCTACTTATCTTTGAACATTCTCGAGTAATACATTCAGTATTATGTGTTGTGCTCCAAGCTTCTTCTTCTTCTTCTTCTTCTTCTTCTTCTTCTTCTTCCTTGTGTTGTTCGCGTGCTTCCACAGACATCTAACTCCAACAATACCAACATTTCCGAAATTCATAGGACTTATAAAGCCAAAAGATTTCAAGTACTTAAAATCTTCCTTTTTTAGATAGATAATGTCTAAATCAAATCAATTAGAGTTTCGTAATTACCTCTCTCCAATATTTTTATTTTTGTTATAACATTTTCATTGAGTATGATGGAATAGCCAAAGTTCAAAGATGTCACTTGTTGATGTTGATGTATCTTGCAAGTCTTTGATACGTCCTTTCATGTTGTAGAATAACTTGGCTAGAGAGAAAGGAATGTACTTGGACTAGTGGTTAAGCCTTGAGAGTGAGATGGAGGAAGCATTGGGTTCAATCCTTTTGGGTCCACGTGGAGAGTTTTGTCGAAGATTTTAAGAGCTTCTAGAAGCTTCCAGTTAATTAGAGCCACTCCTTTAGACCAAAATTTAGTGATAAAGCTTGGTGAATGATGAATATGTAAAAGGTGGCTCAATCACCTTGTAGAGAAAGAGTGATGGTTCTTGTTCAACTCAAAAAAGTACTTGAGTTGCAAATCTATGGAGGATTCGTACAAGAGAGAGGCACACTCGGTGAATAATTTTGGCACCAAATTTCTTCTTCAAAAAAAGAACGGAAGATCAAGCCCCCCCCTTGCCCCCAACAAGAGCGTGGGAACTCTCTCAAAGGAGCAATCTAAGAAGGTTCCCACAAAACATTCTATCCACACAGATCTCCTACCTTTGGCGCTCATAAGAGTAGAAGACAGCGCTTCTGCTTGTTTTATACGCTCTTATCTCTAGCTTGCCACTTCCTATGTGGGATAAATCACTCTCTTCTCAGCTCTATTGTGTCTCATATGCTTTCACTCCTCCTCCAACCTCCCTTCCCTCATAATTTAGTAGCTCATGTGTGAATAACTAGACATTTCATAGGCTATGATGGAGGGTATCATAACGCACAGAAAGGATTTAGAACATGTGCATCGCTCACATTTTTCACATTCTCATGATGCATTTGAGGATCTTGTGCATGACGAGGAGCAAGGATGGATCAATTTAAGCATTGAATAAACGTACACGACATTGAAAGGATGGATTTAGGCACTAAAAGGATGGATTTAGGAGCATTGAAAGGATAGATTTAGGCATTGAATGAAGGTACACCACAATGAAAGAGCTAGACTTTAACGAACATTATATGGCTCCTAGGTTGAGCTCATGAGTCAAGGATTTAGAGAACGGTTTAGTTCAAGTTATAAATGTTCAAACCAAGGTTAGGGATCTACATACCTATGTTCATAAAGTTAAAAAATTGGGACTTATACTTCATTTACTCCAAGAGGAGGGAACTGTTTATTTGCTTAGTTCTATAGTAGTTAACTGAGTACCATGGCTTGTCTCACCCTTTCAAGCTCTATGTGAATCTTAGCCAATCCCTTTGGAGCTATGCCTAGAAATGCCACTATTAAAATTCGACAAATAAATCCTATTGTTCTTTGAGATCACTCATAAGGAATGGGTCTCCATGTTTGCCAATTTTTAGAAGAACATAGGGACAAGAATAAATATGGGGTTCTAAACTCTTTGCAAAAGTAAAGGGTCGTGCATTGTTTTTAGACACTCCCTAGGTCCTCCTACATACAAATGGCGGATGAGTTTGCAGCAAGAACACTTAGCACCATACACATGGTCCCAATTTGAAGATATATCCAAGAAATATTTTTTGTGAGAATGAGGAAGAATAAAAATTGGGAAGAATGGGAGTGAGCTCTTCACGTACAATGGTCGGAACTATCCATGTACATATCTCTATACAAGGAAATAATTCTTAACATGACCATAAAGATGCTAGAAGTGGCTAAGTTTATGTGAAACACCTCTACATACTTTATCGTCTTCCCTAAGACATAGTATTTGATAGAGACAAAAGGTTCACAAATAAGGTCTAGCGTACCTAGTTAAATGGAAAGATGGAGTAGATGAAAATGCCACATGGGAATGTGTTAGGTCCTTAAGAACGAAATTTCCCTCTTCTAAGAAATTTCCCTCTTCTAAGATTTAGATAGGTTTATTTGAAGGAGAAATTACACCCATGCTCCTAGGTTTGATCATGGACTTGAGGGAATTCTTGTTATATAACTTGTTAGTTCAAGCATATTTTTAAGGAAAAAAATGTTCTTTAAGTGGGGATAAGTTCAAAGGTTTAAGTTCTTTAGTATTAATGAAGGAATGGACTTGGCCTAGTTCAACATGGTTGGCATTATCCATGGATATATCTCAACATAGGGAAATAGTTCTTAACATGACCATAAAGATGCTTGAAGTGGCTAAGTTGTTTGTGGAACACCTCTATCTATGTTATGGTCTTTCCTACATAGTGTTTATAGAGACAAAAGGTTCACAAGTCAGGTCCTGAGAGCTTTCTTTAGCCCATTGCATACATTGCCCATGAGTATAGGAAAACATCCTCAGATGGATGGTTAGACTCAATAAATCAATCAAGGTTTGGAATATATGCTAAGAGCTTATGTGGATGATTATTTGCTACTTGTAGAGCTTTCTTATCCTAGCATTAGTCATGTTACAACTAGATTTGGTCATTTCATGTTGATGTAAATGTTTTCGCCTAAAGCCCCTTATGCAATTGGTTTCCGATATGAAAGCACAAGATGGATTAAAGAAATCACAAGATTGAGCACAAATAAGATCCTAAGCGAATGGAAGTATCTTTTCAAGTTTGGGAACAACTATATCTCTAAGACCAAAGAAAGTAAGAGACCGTGAAAAATGGACCCTTCCAAGATAATTAGGAAGAAGGGGTAAATGGCTTACGATATTGAGTTTCTAAGACATTTTTGGGTTCTTCCAATCTTTCACAAAAGTCCACGTTAGGAAACATGGTTTGATTTTGATAATTTAGTTTCACATGATTCAAGCATTCCACATCTTTAAGTTAACTTTGCACCTCATGAACTTGAGAAGGTGTTAGACACTTGGGAAAAATGTACTAGAAAACAAATGTATAAAGAATGCTTAATTAAATTGAAAGATGGACTAGAGGAAAGTGCCATATGGGAAATCGTTAGTTCCTTAAAAAAACTTTCCCTCTTCTAAAGTTTAAAGAGGTTTATTTGAAAGAGAAATTTTAACCATGATTCTAGGTTTGATCATGGGATTGAAGGAATTCTTGTTATATAAATTGATAATTGAATCATATTTTTAAAGAAAAAGTGAATCTTTAAGTGGAGGGTAAGCTCAAAGGTAGCTTACCTAGAGAGAAATTTACAATATCATTAATTTCTTTAGTATTAGTAAAGGAATGGAATTGCCCTAGTGGTTAAATACTTGAGAGTGGCATGAAGGTGCTCTTGGGCTGAATGCCCATGAGTGCATAGGATAGAATTTTTTTCCCAAGACTTCTAAAGCTTTAAGAAGCTTCCATTCAATTACTGCCAATCCTTTAGATTTATATTTATCGATAAAGAGTGGTCGAGGATGGATATCTAAAAAGTGGCTCAAACAACTTGTAGAGAAATAGTGGGGGTCCTTGGCTAATTCAAGAAGTACTTTAATTCCTACATTCTATATAATAGGATCCTTTTATGGATAATTAATTTTCAGTCCTCATGAGCTCTTTGCAAATTTATTACATTTCACAAACTTTAAATTTTTACATCTTCAAATGGTGGCTTTGGACTAGGGTTTTGTCAAAAATCCGCTTCAACATAGTAAGGAATTTTTTTTGTTGCATAATCTTCGAGACAGATAGGGTTAACTAGTAGGATAAAAAAAGCAACTTTAATTTTGATTCAAATAGTAAGTGGAGGTGTAAAATTAAAGGCAAAGAGCTTGTTTACTTTCTTTAAAGAAACTCTAAGAAAAACCATGTGTTGTAGATCTCATAATGTGGCTAGAAGTTTTTTAAGTCCTCAAGTATATAAGTTGCAAGTTACTTTGGGGGATATGTGTTTGAGTCTGCTAGAAGAATGCAGAGAAAGAGAGGCATTGCACCCTCAAAAAATATATTCTTAAGTTGAACAGTAAGTTGATTACAACAAAAGGTAAACCTCGTGTTGCCTTTTCCATGTTCAGTTAAAGTGGGATTGAATGTGCTCCTCTTTTATGAGTTCAATACCTATTGTATAAGGCCTCACAAATTGGTAATGATTCAGAGAGTACTAGAACATGAGAGAGATGAAGAACAATTATAACACGAAAGATGAAGCAAAGAGGAAAAAGTGTTTATGAAGAATAGAAATGAAGTAAAGACTAGAGAAAGTGGAATAGATGAGACAAATGTACAATAGAGAAAAAGAGACAACTACGCACAATGATTTGAGAAAGAATTAAAAAGTTGTGTTTGATCCAAATTATAGCTCTAAGAGAAAATCATGAAGATATGTTCTCTAACTCTCACTCCTTTCTGTCTCACTAGATCTCTCTATCTCTCTCTTAATGCTGATCCCTATAGAATTACCTCATATGGGCATCTTACCATGTTCTTGGTATCTGAAATGAGTCTCTCATCAAGAGTGTTGGTGCATGAAAACCATCAATTGATGTTTTGAACAAAGGTTTGAAGTCAAAGGATGAAGCAAAGACCAATATATGAAGCTTGAAGTTAGTGCATAGTCAGAGAATGAAGGCTTGTATATACATGTACATTAAACTTGCTTATACTTTTTATGTAATGGTCATGAGTTTGTACAAAATACCTATATATACAAGTAGAAAGTCGAGGCATGTATGAGAGATGATGAATGATAAGTTTAGACATTGGTGAATTCTTTGGAGTAAATCTCAAGATTTACTAAACCTTTTGAGAAATTTTAACTTGGAGAAGATGTGCAAACACTAGACGACAACCTCATGGAAAGTTTCATTGAAAACTTTACACATTTGATCACTCAATGAGTGAATTAAGTACAGCAGACTTTTCTGAATGATCATTCTCTTCACAGTTAGTGCAAAGATTGATAATCTGGCACTAGTCCTCCAAAATTGGTTGCGGCTTTGAGTTGTTCTTGATATAGAGGTGTTCTCACATCATGGATAACTTGTTCTTTTGGAGATTAACACTCTCCATCAGTGGTATCATAGCAAGAGTCATTAAAATTGAAGAAAGGAGGACCTCGATTGTTGCAGTTATATAGAAATCAACCTTTGAAGAATCAAAAGGTGAAAGTTTGAAGTGAAGGCTAGAGAAGGACGCTTGAAGCTATCAAGAAGACCAAAAGGAACTACATTCGAAGTAAAGGTATACTTATTTCTCACAAATCTTGAAGAATTTAATACACAAGTGAAGAAAGGATGGGAGATTCTCTTCAAATAGAGAAATTGCATAGAGAAAACTATCCATCTTGGTCAATGAGGATGGAAGCTTACTCATGAGCAAAGATCTAATAGGTTATATCACACGTGAAGAAGAAAAACTATAATTCAAAGATCCTAGTGTTCCAACTAGGGATGAACTCTCAGATTTGAAGACATTGATGAAGAAGGATGCTCACGCAAGGAGCATTATCTACATGAGAATCAATGATTATGTGTTGTCAATTAGATATGAAGAATGCTTTTCTAAATGGTTACATTTTAGATGATGTTTTCATGGAGCAACGAGAAGTTTCAAAGATAAAAGGTACCTAGAGTATGTATGTAAGCTCAAGAGAGCTTTGTATGGTTTGAAGCAGGCCCCAAGGGCATGGAATTATACACTTGTGAAGTTCTTGAAGGAGCTTAGTTTTCAAGTATCTAAAGCAGATAGTAGCTTGCTTGTTAAAGCAAGTAATGATGGGTTCATTTACATGTGAATATATATTGAAAGAAATCAAAGTCCAAGAGTCAGAAGTCTTGAACAAAGAAGATACTATTCCTCAAGAATCTGAATCAAGAATCTTTGAAGGCCAAGAAGTCATTACGAATGATATGGAGCATAAAAATTATGAAGATAACAAGAAGATAAAGGACAAAGCGGAGTTCGTGTTCAATCAAGGAGGTGTGCTTACTCAAGGCACTCCATCAAAGATCTTGGAAAAACTACAACACACCACTAAAAGCTCAAAGGACCTATCTTGTCATGAAGCTAAGGAAGCTCAAGGGAGACCCAGTCCTTCACCACCTTTCAAGATTAAGGATCATGAAGAATTCGAGGTTAATCATGTCTTAGATTCAAGAATCTCGCAAGGATGATTGGAATTCTTTATTCGTTGGAAAGCATATGACATCAGTGATCGTACTTGTGAACTTACAGAAAATCTTCAGAGAGCAAAAGTCAAGGTTCATGAATTCCATAAGAAGAATCCAATGAAAGCCAAGTTAGAGAACATGGCCGCTCCTCGTGGAACTTGTCGCTTGAGGGGAGGTGATGTCATGGACACAAAGGAAACCATCTAAACCCTAGATTCCATGTCAATTTCTATATCTCATGATTGGATTAGATTTTGGAGAAACTAATGCTTCCATTGCGTCCGGAACGTGCCAAAACCCCAAGATCGACTGTCTATTTGCTGAATTCTGACATCCAGAGGTCCTGATTCAAATCGATGACATCATGATGACATCATCAAGTCGCAACCGCCCTTGGAAACCGCCCTTGGAAACCGCCCTTGGAAAACCTATATAAGGAGGGGTTGACCACATTCATAATCAGTCTTGCCAATGCCAGTCTTGGGAGCTCAAGGAGTCGTGACCACCAAGTAAGTACTCTCCAAGTTCCAGTTCCTGTTCTTGTCTTGCTCCTTGTTCTAGTCCTGTCTAGTCTTGTATCCAGGACATCTTGTCTTGTCCTCTTGTAATCTTGTAGTACGAGATCTTGTCGAGTTCTTTCTTGTATCTAGTTCATCTCCTGGAAGGGAGTTCTTGTAACCCAATTATCTTGTCACATACTTACGATCCCGGGTTGTGGGATCTCCTGTATCATCTCTAGTCAAGTTATTCATACCTATCAGTCCCGTGTTGTGGGACATCTTGTATCAGTCACGTATTCTTGTATTATTTCCATTCGTGGGTGATCTTGTAAAGAGAAGTGTATTTCTGAAATCTTGTCTACTATAGTCAGAGAGCACAATCTAGTGCTCCCCTGACAGATAAAGTAAGGAGGGGTAAGGATGGGTCTGGATAGAAGGATAAAGGGAGGGGCAGGGAGTCGGAGTAGGAGATCTGGAGAGGGTCAAAATGATAAAACATGAAAGCTACAAAGGATTCATATGGAAAAAGGTGAAAGATGTGGGAAAATAATGTGAGAATAGACCATGTGGGCCATGTGCGAAATAAAAAGCATGTAAGAAATGTGTATAAAACATGTGGGTTTTGACCAAAAGTGAGAGAAAAGTTAAGAATTTGGTAGAATTAATGCAAAAATTGAGTCTACGATATCAAGAAACATGAAAATGATCCCAAATTTGAAAAATGGGTGGGAAAGGGGGGGCGAGGGGGGGCAAGAAAGAGGGGGGGGCAAGAGGGAGGGAGGGGAGAGGAGGAGGGGGGAAGGGGGGGAGGAGGGGAGGGGGGAGGATAGGGGGGGAAGGGAGGGGGAGAGGAGGGGGGAGAGGAGGGGGGAGAGGGGGGAAAGAGAGAGAGGAAAGAGAGATATTAGAGAGAGGAGAGAGAATAGATAGAGATTAGAGAGAGAGAGATTAGAGAGAGAGAGAGAGAGATTAGAGAGAGAGAGAGAGTAGAGAGAGATAGAGAGAGAAGATAAATAAAGGATAGAGAGAAGTAGAGAGAGATAGAGAGTCTTTTTTTGAAATAAAAAATAGTAGCGGTGGGGCCATTCTTTTTTTGTGAAAATACTTTAAAAATCGATAAAAATCCAAAAAAATTCCAAAAAATCCATTAAATTTTTAGACCACTTATCCCACTCAAAACCACAGATAGCTTGCTTTTTTCCTCTATGCTATCAAGAAAAATGACATTAGAAAAAGATGAAATTTTTTTTTTATCTAAAAATTTCTAGCAAGTTGTTCATGAAAAGGTCTATGAAATGGCTTCTAAATTGCATAAAAACTCAAAATTGCATAAAAACTCAAAGAACAAGCATGAAAATTGATGAAAATTAACAAGACTTAAGAAAAAAATGGTACGAGAAGGCTATGTACAACCTAGACAGATTTTGCAAGTTCCAAGTGATCTAGAAATCTTCACTCTTGCTAATGATAAGCTTTAAGCCTAGATATGATGATAAATGGAAGTTCTTAGCCCGCCACAATCTCCAATTGTACTGCACTTCATTTGATCTATCTTCCTTTTGGGCACACTAACCATTTGATAGGGCCACCCTAAATCCTTCATTGGAATAACATCTCCAACATACTCCATCTTTTATATCTCTGTTTCAGCTACTGTGTGACTTAATTTGCAGAATTTCATTTTTTCTAGTCCAACTTCTTCATCCAATGGAATCCTCTATTTTCAAGGACTTGCAGGTACTCCTTCTACATCCTTGTAAAGCCCAACACCTACTTCCATAAAAATTAGCATAATAGATGATATCCATACCAGCATCCATAACAAAGTGGCCACTGATATAGGGTTTGAAAGAGCTTCATTAAGGGTATTTCTTTTCTTCTTTCTTCTATGGCATGTGGCTGAGACTTTTTCACTCGAATCAACAACCTGAATGATCTCCTCTTTTCCTTCATAGACTTCCTCTCTACTTGAGTTGTTTGGAAAAATTCCATAACAAGCACATGAGTCTTCTCCAAGTAGCCAAGCCAACATATTTTCTTCTTCATATAAGTCTGCCTTTGGGTTGTCCAAAAAATCTTCTTCCATACAAATACCAATTGTCTGCATGGTGCTGGTATGTCTTTGGTTGTTAGGTCCTTCTTCTAAAAATATTTGTTGTAAATCTTTTCCCTCTTGCTTTACCCACATTGTGTCCTTACCCCAATCATGCAACACATTTCTCCCGATCAACAAGGGAAACTTCCATCTACTTGTGGCAGCCTTAAGACAACAAAATCCAAGTTAAAGATGGTACCTTGTATCTCGATTGGGACTCCAAGGACCACTCCCATAGGCCTTACTATGCTTTGGTCTGCCAATCTTAGAGTGAATTTGGCATGTCTTGAAGGTTGCAGTCCAATCTTTTTCATGGTACGTTCAGGCATCAATTTAATGCCAAAGTCTCCATCTACAATAACCCCTTGAAACTCATGTCTTCTGATAGTGACTGTTAGTCCAGGGCTCTTATAATCTATGAGGGGGGATTCCCCTACAATTCTATCTTTATGCATAGTGGTAGACTTTGTCATTAAAGTGGTTGTGGAAGCCTCATCAATTATCTGCAAGAGCTGTGACCTGAATTTCATACCCATCTTTATTAAATAAAAAATGTTGACCTCCTTTTTCATGGATTTGAGTGGTCTTGAAGCTTCCGATTCCTTGAGAGCATGGGCTCTATTTGACTTATCAAACTTCTCATGAGCCCTACCGAATGCATGCCCAATTACATCACTGAGAAACCTAAGATTATAAGTCGCTGCCTATTGCCAAATTGGAGGATCTAAATAGAATAGAAGATAAGCTTAATGTCATCATGAAAGACAACAAGAGAACAACAGACTTGACCATCACCTCCATTATCAAACGCCTCTCCAAACTTGAGAAAGAAGTGGAAGGTTTCAACAAAGAGAGTGAATCATGACGCAAAGAGAAAGAAGAATGGGAGATGGAGAGATCAAAAGAGGGAGAAGAATGGATGAAGAGGCAAAATGATTGCGTAGAAGAGAAGAAGGCCATGACGGAACAAATCGAACTACTCAAAGTTCAATCGCATCCCTCACTCCTGAAGAAGGTGAACTTATAATGGACACAAAAGAAGCTAATAGAGCTCATAGAAGCCTTGACCGCAAGCATTGACACCAAGCTTGAGGCAACCAAAGAAGGATGGGTTGAAGTAGTGAGGAAAAACATCAAGAAAATGGAAAAAGAAGAAGCACAAAAAGAAGTTAACCTTGAATCTTGAGAAACTTAAGATTATAAGCCACTGCCTATGGCCAAATTGGATTATCTAAATAGAATAGAAGATAAGCTTCATGTCATCATCAAAGACAAGAGAACAACAAACTCGATCATCACGTCCATTATCAAACGCCTCTCCAAACTTGAGAAAGAAGTGGAAGGCTTCAACAAAGAGTCTGAATCATGGAGCAAAAAGAAAGAGACATAATCTCGTTATCTATAATGGGATGGCTCAGTCGCCTACCTCAAGAGGATTGACATGCATACCACACTCAATCACAGATGGCAGGGGGAAGTACAATAGATTGCGTCATGGGATCCAAAGAGGCCATCCACCTACTTACCTCATTCACCATCCCACCCATACCCATTGGGGCCAATCACATATACCTCGCACTCTCCCTCAAGGAAGACACCCCTACATGCAGATTCACAACACACATCCCACACACCACCATCCACTTCACACATGAGCTAGCTCACATACATGCGACTCAACTCGAGAAAGATCTTCTCTTGCTTCATCCTAACACTCCACTATCCCTACTCACCTCACAAATAGCATCAGTCCTTCAGACATCAACCATAAGCTCCTTCCCACACACCATCCATTCTGGTCACACATCTCGTCCCAGGACTATGCCAAAACATCGCTGGTATGATGAGGAATGTAGAGATCTTTACCGCCGACTACGAGCTCAACGAGTATTGGGAGAGATCACAGAAAGAGAGGCCAAGAAACGGATGAACACTCACACATCGGAAGAGGCGAGCCTTTGAGGAGGCACAAGAGCTTGAGCTATACCATCTCTTTATGAGTATGGACAATGCAGCATGGCATACCCTACGAGAGCCATGCTCGACCACACCTATTGGGGACCTACATGCATGGCATGATTTTATGCTAAAAGATTATATGAGGTACCTAGGCAACCTCCCATTACCCAGCCACTTGAGCCTCGCCCTAATAGTTCTTCTCTCTTCACAACAAAGACCTTGGATACTTACATGTCTCTTCATGTAATAAAATGTGAGTATCCATGTAGCGTGGTCGCTCGATGAACCAAGTACACAGAGTGGCTTGACAATAAACCTTGGCAAGACCAAGGTCATGATCTTCCACGCCTCCCTCGTGGTGAGGAATGGAGCAGGATTCACAGCTGCCAATGGACAAATTGAGGTGGTCACTTCCTATGTCTACCTCAGAGTCACATTCACGAGCTTGCCAAGCCCCTTCAGCATGAGACAGGCGCCCACCGATAGACTCACACCAGGATATGCAGCTTTAGCCATGTTAAAGGAGAGAAGTCACGAGGCACACCTCTAGGAACCCCGCACGAAGGGGTGGGTATTTGACACACTAGTCAAACCAGCTATGATGTATGCTGCGACAGTTTGGGCCCCAGGTCTCACAGTCACCCAATGGAGTGCGATCGAGAGGCCACATGTAAGTATGATCTCGTGACTGTTTTGTGGGAAACAGTCAATGCCACATGACATCATCAAGGCAGAGCTAGCTGCACCACCCATGGTACTAGATGCACTATTCCAGACTATCTACTTTATTCAGAGGATGAGGCAGCTCCCTACACACAGACTCACACACAGCTTTTGAGGCATCTATACAAATATCAGATATCAGAGTCAAGATATGAGAGAGCTTGGTACACTCAGGTGAGAGTCTAGTTTGATAGTCATGGACTTGATATGGACAGATTGCCGCCTTTTCAGTATGACCCAGACTCACCTCACATCCACTTCTCCCATCGTGAGAGGAATGTTGTGCTCAAAAAGGATCTTTGGCAACTCTACATTAGTCAAACATGGCACACACCACACATGGGATCGAGACTATCGCACTACCGAGACCAATTATTAGACATACTAGCGGACGATTTCATCGAGCGATCATGCTAAATGGATACTTACATGCCTCATAGCTTGAGGGTAGCGATTGGCCAGTCGAGAGTCTCATAACACCGACTAGAGATTGAGACGGACAGAGCCACAAACATTCCCAGAGAGGAGCGGATATGCAGGGTATGTAGAGTAGAGATGGAGGGTGAGGAGCACTTTGCATGCACATGTAGCGCATATGATGACATCAGAGGCAGATACAATATGTGTATAGGGCAGCCCACCCTCCGAGAGATCATGGACTCTAGAGACCGGAGACAGCTCGGGCGATTCTTACTAGAGATAGAGTCACAGAGGTTCCCTACTCCAGCCTACTGCAGCAGCCCAGACAGGAGGGAGACAGATTCAGCTCACTGACTTCTTTGTTCCACGACATGAAGCAGCCCTCCCCCCCTCAGGTCACACACCAAAAGGGGTGACTCTTCAGCAGGCTCAGACCTCTCGAGCTAGGAGACGACCCCATGCTATAGAATATCGGGCCCCGAGACTTCACCGACACCAGATTGCGGAGATCCAAGCTCGTGACCATCACGTCATGGAGGAGAGACGATCCCAGATGATGGCTGATCCTGCTGCAGCCATCAGGGCAACCCTGACTCCACCTTCACCATGTCTCACATCTTACACCTGCCCACTAGCAAAGGATGGAGATAGTTAGTTGTTTCAGATGCATTGCTCATGCTTGTTGTACTACCCTTTTGCATATAGACTATCATAGATATCACACTCCATACACCCCCCACTTTCATGGGTCTCCACATGCATACTACGGAGATCTATATCTGCTTTACCAGTTTTTTCAGCACTTTTGTCTTTTCCGATTGACAGAAGATACACCCATGTAACATCGATTCGTCTCATAGGCTGAGTCCGGCCTCCTAATAGACCTAAAGGCCCTCCCTCCCCCTCCCCCTCCCCCTCTTTCCCACCCCCCCCCCCCCCCCCTCCTCCCTCTCTCTCTCTCTCTCTCTCTCTCTCTCTCTCTCTCTCTCTCTCTCTCTCTCTCTCTCTCTCTCTCTCTCTCTCTCTCTCTCTCTCTCTCTCTCTCTCTCTCTCTCTCTCTCTCTCTCTCTCTCTCTCTCTCTCTCTCTCTCTCTCTCTCTCTGTGTGTGTGTGTGTGTGTGTGTGTGTGTGTGTGTGTGTGTGTCTCCCCCCCTCCCCCTCGCCCCCCCCCCCCCCCCAACCAAAGGACTACAGCCCTTCCACTCTCGTGTCCCAAATCCACCG
Source organism: Ceratopteris richardii (assembly GCA_020310875.1). Taxonomy (NCBI): domain Eukaryota; kingdom Viridiplantae; phylum Streptophyta; class Polypodiopsida; order Polypodiales; family Pteridaceae; genus Ceratopteris; species Ceratopteris richardii. The sequence goes on along the minus strand of CM035443.1, from coordinate 112,372,617 downwards.
AGGGGGGTAACACTCTACCAAACTAATCAGGTAAGGTGATGTTCATGTGTTACTGGATGCTGGGCCCCATAACTCCATTGCGGACATCCAAAAAATCCGTACCAAATTGCATGAGGAGAGACTAGTCCAAACAATGGCTGATTCAACTTCAGTCATCCAAACAACTCTTTTTTTCAACCATGGACCACATGTTACATCCCCCCTATTACAATAGGATGGAGCTAGCTAGTGGGGATATAAACATGATTGTGCTTCCCTGAGCATATATATGTGTATATTAATAGTCCTGGAGCTCCATCTCCCTCCTAGATTAATCATGTACCATCTTGTGTCCTGGTTTACATCAGTTTACTTCGTTCTGGTCTATGTGTCTTTTCCAGCAAAAGAAAAACATAGCGCTTATGTAACTTGATTTGCCCCGCAGACAGGATTTGGCCTCATGCATACACCAAAAAACCGTTTTTCATTCTTTCTTGCTTACCGACAAATACACATGCATTTATGTGGATTTGCATGAATAATGACAAACAGACAAAATGTTTCACGAATGGGAACTGGACCTTTATGACAAGATTCCAAAATGGACAGATGTTCAATTTCTACATACAGTTCTTGAAGATCTTCATCAATTACACGCCAAAAGCAATACTACTTATTTAGAGCTTCGCTAAAAAGTTCTTAAAGGACTTCAGAATATGATCATTAACAATATCTGGTCTCTCCACCTGCAAGAAGTGATTAGCACCTTCGACAATTGTAATTTCCTTAAGAAGGGGAAAATGTTCTGCCATTCTTTGAATATCTTGCTGTGCATTAGGAAAATGATACACTAGGTCCTGATCTCCAATCATGAAAATTGTTGGCACTAACACCTTACAATTCATCCATGCAGCCGTCAGCTCCCAGGACCTGAAGAGAGGAGGCAAGAAAGTAGGTATAGACATTGCAGATGTTAGTTCTATATGCGACTTCCAAGAGATGCAAACATGACTGTACTGCAGTATTTAATGACAAAACTAGGCGCAAAACTGTAGATGATGGCACAATCTTTCCTGCCCATAAGAATTCTATGATTGCAATAAACAACAGCCACTGATAAATAAATAAGCAATATTAACATTAATAAAAAAGATATAACATGTATTCTTCAGCTGAGCTTTGCATCCATGCACACCTTGGCAGACCTGGCATTCAAGCTAAAAGGTGGGAAGCAGCTTTTGATCCATTGGAATTCACCATAACCTATGCACTACACTACAGTGCCCCTATAGCCACTTCCACACATCCATCTCTAATAATTTTCCTTTCCTTTCAAGTCATGAAAGTAGCTTTTTTTTTTCTTTCTCACTACGTGCACAACCCTCCAAACCTGACCCCTCTTCATTTGGTTTTTCTATCGATCTTTTATTTTTCATTTTTGGGAGCGCACATATTACTCGTGCACACCCTCATTTCGTGATCACTTTATTTTGTTTTTAGTAATCCTTTATTTTCTCTTTTGAAGGTAGACAAAAAAATATTCAAAAAAACCAAAAAAAAAGGGTGCAATCTACCTATTTAGAGGTTTTCAAAGTGCCGACTACTCCACTAGAGTGCACAGATTCAGCAAATTACATCTGTGCATCAACACCCATGCTCAACCCGCTAGCTCATAGCAATGTCTATCGAAGACAACAAAAAGCAAGGACAGAGGAGTGTTGAAGAAAGCTCTAAAAAGCTGTCAAAAAGTCAAACTCAAAGCAATCAAAGCTTTGGTCAAAGGGTCAAAGAGGATTATGAGCATGGAAATGAAGGAGAAAGAGGTTTACCAATTTCTCCAAACTCAAAATCCACCTCAAAAAAAGGTTTTTCCCCAATTTATATCCAAAATACATGTTAAAATGCCTATTTTTGACATAAAACCTTATTTTTTATCAATAACCAAGCCCACAACTTAAAAGCCATGTAGTACTCGAGCTTCATGGGCAAGAAGTATCTCGACATAAATTTTCATATTTTTTCGATATTGTTTCGGCCTCCAAATGTCCTCTAGAATCTAATTTTAAAACTACGCCGGACATTACAATATGGCAGAGCTCTTCTAAAAACTATGAAAGTGAAAGAACTTTAATTTGCTAAGGTTTGCTTGTTTGAGCCTAGAACTTGTATGAGAAAAGAGCTTCTTGGAGTATATCTTGCCTCTTGTCTACTCATAAGAGAGAGAGAGAGAGAGAGAGTGTGTGTGTGTGTGTGTGTGTGTGTGTGTGCACGTGCGCGCATGCATTTGTGTGGTTGCTCTCTCCATGAATCAACATTTTGTGTGCAGATAGCCCTGCTCTCTCCATGAATCGACATTTTGTGAATCGACCTTTTGTGTGCAGATAGTCCTGCTTGAAATTGATATGTCAGAGTGGGTACTAGTTATTTTGTTTCATTGATCCATTTCCAAGGGATTGTCACAAGATTCTTTCACATTCTCTTCATCAGTTTAAAGAGTTGATGGGAAGCTTTATGACCTAATTTGGCGAACAAGATTGGTGCACATATAAGTGATAGTTTTGGTTGCATGGTCACCTCTCTAGTCCGACATTTCTAATGTGGATTATGCATATGATTATATAGTTCAAATTCTATTGTGGTTTGGTATTAAGTTTGCTAGTTTCTTGTTTATTCGCTAATCTGATTGATTGTCAACATCACATTTTCTTGAATTGATGGCATTAAATTTCCAAGATGAGAAAGCTCAAATACGGGACACTTCAATTGCATGTGGGTTACACATGTATGTGCATAGTGATCTACACAAGTCTTATGACATGCCCAACCATACGTGGATGGATAGAGATGCTTTAACAATGTCCATTGACTAGTTATAGTTGTGGATTCTATACATGAATTTATGATGTACGTGGAGACATGTAGTTCTTTGTGGAAGACTTCATGACATCTATACGAGTCCTTCACTTGTGTGAAACATAATTCACATCAATTTTGATGTTGCTACTTTGTTTATGAAGGCCACATTCAACGACGTTTCTTCAAGCAAATGTGACAACACTATTGGAGACATGCACATGATGCAAGTCAAACAATTGTTTAAGGAGAGCCTATGATGATTGACCATGCAAATGATGACAATGTCACGTTCTTCTATGTACATCTCAAGATCCTTCTTTAGGAGTGGATGGCACATATATGACTTAATTGTTTGATATGTAAGCTACTTTTCATGGTACTCATATTAGAAATGCTCAATGCTCCAACATCATTAGATGTCACTAATGATTCATGATGCTCCAAGTTGTAGGGCTCCGATTACAAGGAAAAGCCATGTTGTGAGCATTGAACATTAAGTGGATGAAGTTCTATCAGACCAAGATGGTAGCAAATATGACCATATGTGGGATTGACCTTTGGGTTGAATAAGACAATGGTTAAAGGATATGTTCCCTAGCATAATCATGAGGAAGTCACAAACCAAAATGGCGCTTCTTGGAGGCCAAATTTGTTTAAATTGATGTTGGGGCATACTCACATGACTTAGGGGTTAATTGGCCAACATTTAGTCAATTATACTTATATGTTTGTGTCAAAATTGAGTCACCAAAACTCGAATATCAAGGGAGGCACATATAGGATAATATTGCACACTTTTTCACAAAGGCTTTGCCTCATAAGAAGTTCATAGCTTTTTGCAAAGCTCTGGGCTTACTCTCTTTTGCGGATTGTTCTTAGTCCACATTGGTTGGCACTTCCTTATACATGTATTAGCCTGTTGTTTACCACATCACTCCAGGAATGCATTTGTTAGTATATTTCAGAAGTGATGTGCATAAATACACTTAGGACCGTCAGGGCAACTTTTTTCCCTCTTTAAGAGGTTTTTTCCCTAGGCTTGTATATACCCCATAACCCTAATGAGCTACTTTCTTTTTCCACACAGAAGGGGAGATAACGGATGAGCCTCCCAGAACCAAAATGCCAATCGAGATGGATCCGAATGCCCGTCGGTCAGGATCAATGTGCCAATCACTTCTTCGAGTGCCAACCACCCAAACACACTGAAAGGAGCACTCCATGATGATCTCAGACTCCATCGAAGCACTGATCAACTGCCCCTCACCAACCTCAAAGAAGAAAATTCAATCAAGAGTAACACCATGCACATCAATCAAGACCTTCGTCTGAGTGAAGACCCAGCGAAGCCGCCTGGTGCGACGAGTCCACCTAAGTACCCGAGTCCCTCGGAATAGCAGTATGAGCATCTTGAATCATCTTGAATCATATGGGGCACACTGCGCATCCTCATACATCTATCCTACTGTCTCTCCTCGATGAGACTCCTAAAGTTGATCCAATCGACCATGCTATGCCCAAGACCTCTGGCAAACTCACTCCAAGAAACATGAGGGCGAGATGCAACCATGAACCCCCTCTCCATGCAAATGAGGGGATTCCAAGTAATAGGCTAAAAGAGATGCTCAATACAATAGGGCAGATGTTGAATAAGAGAAGGCCATTGCTGCTCCCAAGACCGAAGAATATTGCAAGCAAAGGGATCCTCACTCCCCCGCGAAAAGCCCATGCACCTCATCTCCGCCAAGATCCATCAGATCTGAGGCAGCCCACCAGTGGCCGGAGCAAAAAGGCCCAACCGTTGACAAAGAAAATCCTTCCAAGGCTCAAGACCTGGTTGGGCCTTTTTGCTCCGCCCACCAGTGGCCGGAGCAAAAAGGCCCAACCGTTGATAAAGAAAATCCTTCCAAGGCTCAAGACCTGGAAACAAACCATGAACAACAAACTTGCCCAACAAGGCTCTACTCTAACAAGCAGTGTCAATCATTCCAAGGCCCCCAAGCTCCAAGGGAAGGGTGATGACTGGCCAAGCAACCTTAGCCCTAGCAAGGCTTCCATCACCGCCAAACCATAAAAAGTTTCTTATGAGCCACTGAATCTGGCTAATATAGGAGCTCGAGGAGATCCAACAGGATGTGACATACAACATCATAGCTAGGAGAACCTAGTTAGCCACCAACCCTCCTAGCCAAGGACAACCAAGAAGTGCTCTAGTGCAAGAGCTTCCTCTTGATAGTCAAGAGGAGAGGAGACATTTGGTCCTCAACTAAGATCAAGGCCAATATGACACCCAAGGTATCTAATGTTGGAAATCAATGTCACATCAGTCCAAAATTCATTTAGGGCAGAAACCCTAATTTTGGTACTTAGTCAAAAATGGGGTAAAATTTTTATGAGCCTATCTTGTAGAGCTTGAAGAGAGCTTTCCAATGGTATATGACATTCAGTCATCAGAGATCAGATTTGGGAGAAAACCCTAACCCTAATTTTCTGTTGATTTAGGGTTTTTACCTCATTTGATAGCTCTCAGCTTGGAGGTCATAAAAATGTTTTCAGATCATTCATCAGGTGGTCACAAGTGTGAAAAAACAGGTCAAGAAGCACTTTCAGTGATTAGTTTAAAAATAAAGCAAAAGCAATTTAAAAAGCGATGAGATTAAAATAAAGCGCTTTTTACTGAGTTTTTTGCATGGAGCTTTAAAACCTATATAAGAGAGACTTGGGTCACTATGTTAAACATCCAACACAAAATCAACGCAAGCTTTGGTCCCTCTCTTGAGGAGGTAGTGCTCTAGCACTCATGGGGCAGCCATGGTGCACTTTGGGAGCAGCTATGAAGTTATGTTGAGGTGCAGCTATGAAGTTCTTCTTGGAGAAGAGTATGCTCACACTCTTGCTTATGGAGATGACTTACCTATCAAGAGCTTGGTCGTGTGGATCAACCATCTACATGATGTATTTGAAGATTGACTTCTACATGAAGATTATGGAGTACTTCAAAGACATTGGATGGAGCTTAACATAAGATTGCATCTTATGTTAATTATTCAAGTACATATTCTCTTTATGCACACAAGTACTACTTAGAGCTTATGGAATCGGTGGCATCCATATCTGGAGGAGTCCTATTCGGCATACATAAAGGAGAATCAGTAGATGCATGCTACATGCATTCAGATGAGGTGTTAGAGAAGGTGTTTCCATATGAGTATGAGGATTTCTGTCAGCAACATGTTAGCATGTTAGCATTCTATGCTAAGTCTGTAAGTATGTGATCTTTCACACACACATCTGATTTAGGGTCTTTCATACCCCAAAATCAGATTAGGGTTTGTTGAATATCAGTTTCAAACTGATCTTTCCTCTTTCTGTCACTCATATTCACTCTTGTATAACCTATCAAGTCATACATCTTATACATATTCAGATTTTTGTGCCTACATCTGAATATTCTTATAAATTCTATACATACACTCTTCCGTCTATTTCTGTTCACATAGAGTGGTTGAGATTTTGACTCCCACATTGTAAATTGACATTTGTATATATGATGGTGTAGTAAGCAGTGGCTTATGTAACACTTTGAACATGTTGTCTAATATCTCTCTATCTTTGTCTCAACATTTGTATGATTAAGTGTGGTATGTTCATGTTTGTTAATGTTATGGAAGATACTGAAATCTATGTTGTAGATCCTGGAAACCTGTGGGACTTGTGGAGTTAGTTATGGGCCTACCTAATTTCCAACATCTAACTTCCATGCCAAGGGGGATCCACTTAAACTGCTCACAAGGAAGCCATCCAGGAAGAGCATCCGCACCAACCCAGAATCCACAAGACTTGTGCCAATTGATCTTGGCACCGGAAGCATCGTAGAATCTCTCCAAAGCATGCTAAAATCCAATCAAATTGGCCTCCTTCCCTACAAGTAAATAGCTGTGTCATGAGCAAACTCAGCATCCAAAAGCATCTTCTCCCTCGCCGAAAGTCAGATACCCTACAACCCAATACCCTGCGCAACCAAAAAGACGCTGTCAAGGATATTGCGACCCTTAACAAAAACAATCTGCATCGGATGAATCAAGATCTCCAAAAGCGGCCGCAATCTCAAACTCAAAGCCTTCACAAGGATTGTAAGCCGAGTTGAGAAGCGTGATCAGGCACTAATGTCGGATATCATCCAACTGCCCCCCCTCCTTAGGCATAAGAAAGATCAGGCCCTCAACAAGAGACTCGAGGAGGTGAACCCCCTCCATGACCTCTTGGAAGGCAAGACGGATCCCATCACCAAGGACCCCCAATATCTAATAAAAAAGCTAGTGGGAAAGACCATCATCACCAAGGAAGTTGCCCCTAGCCAAGCCATGCAATCAACGTCACAAGCGGATGCATTCCTCAGCCCTAGGGATGCCAGGACGTCGTCCCCAGATGGATATATTAGGGGACACCCAACCAAGACGGTTGGCATCCCCTTATCCATGTGTGAAACATGGGGACGTTACCGGGACCTGTCACCGGATGGCCTTATGTGAGAGAGCTTGAGTGGGACGGTTTGAAGATGGCCGGAAGTGGTTTTGAGAGGGAAAAGTGGGAAATTTTTTTCTTGAATCATTGGCATCTTTTTGGGGCCACTTCCAGAAGGTCCTTGAGTCCAAAATCAAGCATAAATAGAGCGAAATTCAGCCTTTCATATTCAGCAGCCCTTCTCCATCCTCTTAGCCTTCCCTTAACCCTTCTCCTCTTCTTAGGATGGTAGCAATTTTTTGTTTGTTAGCGTCAACCTTAGGGATGAGGATGCTACGTAAGGCCCCATAGTGATCTTCTGTTTGTTAGTGCCAAGTTGACTAACAGTGTGGCTCAGTTATTAACTGTGATGCTGTGAGCTGACAAACTAAGTGAGGTGTTGTGGCTATCTCATACGTAGTTATCAAGAAAAAATACTTAGAATAGCCAGGGTTATGTGGTTCTTCCATGACTACCAGAAACAAACATTCGAAATAACCAGCAGAGTGAGCTAAGGCATCCCTTCGACTAGCCTTTGAATATAGACTCTAAAGGCATAAGATCCAAACAGAGTGAGAATCAAGTCAAGCGGAAACAGGGACTGAATGAATCTTCTCCAAGACCATGGACATTCAACACAATAGAAAAGTGCCTGTCTTCACAATTGTTTGATGTCATATTGGGTTTCCTATGCACAAAGTATTATTAGCGACAGATTTTTTTTATTTTCCATAAGGCACACAAAAGAGTTCACATGCAAATTATAGGGGAGTAAGAGCAGACAATCCTTTGTATACAAAATTAATGCCTTACAGGTCAAAAGCTCGATAGTAGTTAAGGGCAGGTGTAAATCCATGCTTTTGAAATTCTGAAACATAGTGCGCAAGATCCTCCTCTGATGTCGATTCTGGAAGGGGACCTTTCTCTTCAAATGCTTTAGACCAATCCGGCAATAGAGGAGTAAACTTATTGCTAAACACATGCCTGAAAAATCCATCATATGTGACTTGCTCAATCCTTGCTTCAGCTTCTCCTGGCAACTGGAAAAAGAAAGTAAAATTACACATCTGCAAATATGCATGGTTTGCTTGGGACGTTCACTTATCGAAACAATTAAGCGTAGAATCAATCTGGTTGCTAGACACCCAAAAATCCATCATATGTGACTTAAACACTCAAAAATCCATCGTATGTGACTTGATCAGTACTACCCTCAAACTTAACCTGGCAGCTCGAAAAGGTTAGCAGGACTTAAAATTTCACATCTGCAAATATTCGTAAGTTTACTTGGAATTCATTCAGCTAATGATGAATTATAGTAATTCCCAAACACTTTTTTATCGGTACAAGCAATACCGCCCTAGCTGCAGGTCATTACAACTCACACCTCTTGACTTCTCCAGACAAGGACAGCTATGATTCTCTATGCGTGCACAAACTGTCTTCCGTTTATTTCAGCCCACCATGTATAGTGCAGAATATGACTTAGATTTTGACAGCATTACCATAACTTACAGGCCCTTTTTGTGTGTAGGATTTCAGAAACATTTGGACCACAGATATTGATGTAGCAACTAGCCTTACAATAAAACATCGCCATTACAGCCAATTAGAAGTACATACAGAGTAATATTTAAGAGTCCCCCAAAAGCCCCAAAGATGTCATACAACTGCAATCCTTAACCTCGGCCTCGCCCAACAAGACTACAAATGTATTTCTAACCACATTAACCTAATAAAACCTTGCCGGCGCACATTTTACATTAAGCAAACTTTCTATTTCGATATTTAAAAATGTGAATAGCAGCTAGATCACCTGAAACTTGACGAAATAATGGTCATCTCCGACATGTTCCCTCATAAGTGTTACAAAACTTCCCTTTGGATTCCGTGGAGTGTAATAGACACTTAGATTTGCAAGTGCAATCACTCTATCTGGTCGAAAAATTGTCATTTGCCAAGCGATTGTCGCACCCCAGTCATGACCAACCACAAAAACCTGGATGAACCACATTCCATGTCGCAGGAGAAAATTATTGTGTTGCTTCAACACTGACTCGGGTACACATTAAATGACTCATTGATAGTGCTCATGCTGACTCACTTACTTTTACATACCTTATCCACTTCAAGAGCATCCAGTAAGCCAATCAAGTCACCCACGATGTGCAGGTAAGTATAATTATTTACACCTTCAGGAGCGGAGGAATCACCATAGCCTCTCATGTCTGGAGCTATTGTGCGAAATCCTGCTTTTGCAAAGACAGGAATTTGCTTCCGCCACCCAAACCAACCATCTGGAAAACCATGCAGAAAGAGCACCACTGGGCCTGAACCAAAAATCATATTCTTGGTTATAAAAATTCAATTGTTGATCACAATCAGACGTTTCCAGATTTATTGAAAGAGCACCACTGGGCCTGAACCAAAAATCATATTCTTGGTTATAAAAATTCAATTGTTGATCACAATCAGACGTTTCCAGATTTATTTAGCGAGCCATGGCAGGTCGCCTATGGCAAAACGTAAACAATGATCTTTGTTCGACCATTATCATCTTCAACAGCAAACCATGCACCCTGCAGATGCAAACTTGACCAAGAGCACCTTATCTTTATATGGACGATTGTAATGAATTGTACGGTAAACGCTAACAGATTATACAGCAAACAGTTCACAAACGTTCTGTAATGTGTCACAAATATCACGGTTGCCTGGCATAATGAGAAACTACAACTGAGATCATGCCTCTGTAACCATCAAAGCATTAAATGCATAAGATCGCCAGGATGAACTAGGAAAAGGTCATATCAACAGAGAAGACATAAGAATCGGTTCACTGCAAGTTGGATAATTTTAAGAGTTTTTCGTAACGACAGTCGATTTGCACCTTCGATGCGTTGAACCCATGCTTCGCAATCTTCACCTCATCGGAAACTACTTGCATCATACAATGGATGCATATTTCTGACAAAAATGTTAGAGGACATATATCCTTCCCTCCACGATAACCCGAGACGGCCCAATTAGTAGCGCCTTATCCGCTACAGGATCATTGACATGCAGCCCTACTCTCCTGAGACATCCAGATTGTCTTCTTTCGCCAGCAGTTACAATTGCTACGAATCGCAAAGCCAGCAGGCGGGGAAGGCATGCACTAATTAGCCCGTTTGAACAGTTTTAGACCGTCAATGGGACGAATTAAACTCGGTGGTCTAGTATAAACTGCAGCTAAGTGTGCGCCATCCCTACCTCCTTGACGTAAAGTTGAGAAATTACGATTGGTATGCAAACTCCTAAAATGGGAGGAGATCTCAACACCCTATTCATATACAGTGGCATCTTTCTGCATAAAGATAATGAATATTTTTCGCATGGAGCGAGAAAAAAACCCTCCATAGGGAACTGCGCAGGTAGCTCGTTTGTATGTGCTCGCAACCTCATTCCGTGAGCACAACACACTCTCTCTCTCTACCTGAGCCCATTTCGACAAAATGCATGAGGATGCCATTGGTAGAGACATTCTTGTGTAGGAGTTGCTCCATTTACAGTGGGTTACAAATTTCAGAATCTGAGGATGAAACCGCTCAGCTACGAAGTTTGACATTTGACCAGCTCATAACGTCCTTGCATAGGGAAGACACTCGCCTCGGGCCTTTTTCTCCACGCATGAAATGTGTCTCATGCTGATACGAGAAGACATAGTGCTGCCAGGGCCTAAAATTGACACCTGTTTTGCCTGTCATTGGGCTTTTTACCTGTCAAAAGAGGTTCAATTTTAGATTTTCTGTGAAATGAGAGGGTCAAAATCCGAATTTAGCTGTCATAGGAAAGAAATGGATAAAAGAAATGGATAAAAAATGCATGTCATTTGACAGGCATCAATTTAAAGTTTCGCTTTCATATATCTCTCTCTCTCTCTATATATATATATATCGGTATCTATTATCGGCGATTCTTCTATTAGTATAGAGTCTGGTTATGCATGAAAAGTTTTTTTTTTTTTAAGTGGAGGTTCAGCCAAAGCCTACTCTCCTGGACTTTAACTTTGAAATTGCAATTCTATAAGTGAATGGGCATAGTACCCACGGGACCCCCCGTATCTCACAAAGCAGGGGTTAGACAACGAGACATGATTACAACTGGTTTCAACTGGCCTAAGCCATTACATGTCCAGCCCGGGACTTGAACTCAGGACCTCCGCCTCAAAAGGCCAAAGCTCAACCAATTGCCCTACGGGACGTGGACTTGCAAAGTTATCTTTTGAAGAATATGAGTGCGTTAGTGGTTGGGCCCACACCTTATGTGTCCGGATACATCTAAAACCTAGAGATGCCCATTGCCCATATTTCTTGGTTCGACCTAGTTTTAGAAAAACTAGCGTGCAATCCAAAAACTAGGTTTTCTCTAACAAGAAATGTTGCCACTTCTTTCTTATTCTGTTCGAGCGCCCATTGTCTGGTTCGAGTGCCCATTGCCTAGTTCGAGTGTGAGCGCCAAATTTTCGAACATTTCAACTTTCTACTTTGCATCCATTTTGAGCCGCATCACAGCTTGTCTAAGCTTTGCGCTGAGCTTCTTTGGACTTCGATCACGTCTGGTGCAGTACACAAAACACTTGCGCCAAAATGCATTATGCAGGTAAGCACTCTATAGCGATGAACATTGAAGTACTACGTATTATAAAATTATTGCGCCAAAAGTTTATTTATCAATCAAAAAATATGTTTCGTAGTAACTGTATCTAGTGATAATGATAAAGCCATACAAAAATATAGCACCAAAACTTATATGTAATCATGAGTTAAAAACTACAACTCATAGTAATTTGTAAAGTGTAATGCATAAGGTTGTGGGCATTAATGATAAAGTATGTGTTGGACGTACTAAAGTAATGCATAAGGTTGTGGGCATTATTGATTGTATTCAAACGATAACACAATCCCTTGATGTAGATCCAACATAGTTTTAGCTTATCATTACAATAGGGAGATTCCTTATGATACTCTCTTTGTAGCTTTTGAGTACCCTTTGTATTTCTTGAGGTGGGTTCTTGGCCCTTGCATAGTATGTATCTTCCTCCATTAATTTAATCATTTGTCTTTTTTGTTAAAAAAAGGATATTTGTATGTGATTCCGCATTGTGGCTGATTAGCGGTCAATAAATTAAAAAAACATTATGACCTGCTCAAAATTGTACCCACCTCTCGCCCTCCAAACAAAAGCAATAGAGTAGAACATATAAAAATCTATGATTGTGGAAGTGAAAATTTTCAATCAAACGATGTGAATGACACAAGCCAAACTTGCACTTTCATTTAAATTCAAACTTAATGGGAAGAGTAGATCTTGAGGATGGATCTTTTTTTTTAATATATAAGAGGCTTAGGGTTGGGGGCAAGGGTTGAACTAGTGTCGATTGTAGTCGAGCATCTCTCATCATTTGGTGGTGAGATGTCAGAACTAACCCCTTTGAGCATTGTTGGGCTTTCAGGCTACCGAGTTTAAAACCAGTTATTTCGTCTAACTTCAGGGCATGGCATCCCTTTCTAGTGTCTAACCCTTATTTTCTAGAATTCAAAAGGTTCCATGGGTGCTATGCTTGGCTTTCGTTGCACTTTCAAATTAATTTAAGCTAATAAAAAAGATTAGATCTCAATTATCTCACTTCCTTTTAAAAATATATATAAAAGACCTTGTTGTTGTGATGTAGTGGTAACATTTTAGACTTTGTATTGTGAAGTTCAGGGTTCAGAATTCAAAGTGAGGTTCGATATATAATCCTTGGAAGTGAGAAACAAGAGGGTTCATTAAGATATGTGAGTGAATTCAAAGTGAGGTTTGATATATAATCCTTGGAAGTGAGAGACAAGAAGGTTCCTTAATACATGTGAGTTTTTGTTTCAATTTGAAAAGAAAAAAAAAGAGAGAAAAAAAAGGTGAAAATGTATAATAAAGAATGCTAAAAAAAAAAGTATTTTTTTAAGTGTCATTTTTTCTTTTTAAGTTTTGCGCAAGGTAAAAGGCAAAAGGGGGAGGCTAAAGGGTTTGACATATTTATATTGAAAGTGTTCCATGACATGTGATGGATTCAAAACGTGGGGTACATAATGATTTGCAATGATTTGGAGTGGCCCACATGATGGAGGTGTGACTATTTTATCTCAAATTGCCTCAAAAGTTGGGGCATATAATAATGATTTGGAGTGGCCCCACATGATGAAGATGTCACCATTCTATCTCAAATGCCTCAAAACTTGGGGTATATAATGATTTGCAATGGTTTGGAGTGGCCCACATGATGGAGGTGTCACTACTCTATCTCAAATGCCTCTAAGTTGGCAACTTGGCATGTCCTCATTGCAGTCTTTGGATAGCATTCCATTCCCTGGCTGAAAGGGGGCATGGGTTCAATTATGGTTGACCATTATGAGGAGATGGGTGGGACATGAAATCTGTGTAAGACAAATTTCAAATAATTCTTTTAAAGTTGACTCACATGAATCCCTCCGGTAATTTTTTATTTTAGGTTAGCTCTTCATGTGCATGTTTATGAGGTAGTTTTTACTTCTCTAGGTCTTGTTTGAAGAAAAGGGTGGATCATACACATGTGAAAAAATCTAAGAATATATATTAAACAAAAAAGACAATTTTCTCGCCCCATTTATTCACATTTAAATTGCTTATCAAATGTATTTAATATCCTTAAAAAGCATGATTTTTATTCATTCTCATTTAGGAGTGGAACAATGGCACATGTATTTGGCATTCCCTAGCCGAAAGAGGGCATGGCACATGTAAAGAGGGCATGGGTTGGGACATGAACCCTTCCGGTATTTTTCTATGAAACCACTTAGAATGGTTCTTCATGTGCATGTTTATGAGGTAGTATTTAGTTATGTAGGTCTTGTTTGAAGAACAGGATGGATCATATACATGTGACCTCTCATGTGTCTTCCTTTGATTCGAGAGTCTCTCATATCTGGGATGACTTTTTGGTTGATTACCCTTGCTTTGTGGGACATGGAAGGTTTTTCAAATAGTGAGAACATTCACACTTTCAAATTCAAAGCTATAGGAGATCACATGACCTTCATATAAAGCCCATTCACCTATAAAGTTGCACATTTTAGTTCAAACCTAAAAGAGATTAACCATCACATGAGGCAAAACAAAAAAGAACCATCTAGGATAAGAATTGATGGAATGAATAGCAAGTGTATCTTACCAAATGTCGAGTACGTAAGCAAAAACTCACAAATCTTTTTTTTTTTAATATAAATCCGAATTCACTTTATATAAATTTCACTTAAAAACCTCTTGGAAAGTAGCTTGTACGTTAGAAAATATAAAAGAATAAAGGAAAAATGATATATCTTATAAATTTTGAGAAGTTTTAAGATGGTTAATGGGCTGATTAGCTTTAATTTGAAGCAGCTAGCACACAAATATTCCAGCCACCCCTAACACATTAACACAAATAAAATGCTCTTCTACTACATTATTCACCATTCATTGAATATACCACAAATAATAGTCTACCATAGTTATGGATGACCAAATTACTTATATCTAAAATGCTACTCTTGGACGCAATCTATTTTCCTTGGGTTACTTAAGCTATGCTATGAGAATCTCACAAAAATAGAATGATGCACTCTACATTAACAAAAAACGGATGCATATGGTAAAAAAAAAGATGCATATGATTCAAGAGATTTGAATTGTTTTAACTAACAGAATTACATCCAATCTATTAATACCTTTCATCAATAGTCATCCACATGGAATAGAGTATCAAATCTCTACAATTACAGTGGCTTTATAGAAGCTATCAATCCAACTTCTACCTTAACAACATACAAAGATTAGTTTAGTCAAGAATGTACAAAGATATACAAAATTTCACAAATATTAGTCCGTAGCCAAGAATGTACAAAGTTGTACAAAAGCTCAAGCCCTGATGACACGCTCCAATGAAACATTCAGATTTTTTGTCAAATCGGAGATTGCCCAAGTTAGCCAGCTCATTGGCTACCTTATAAGCAAAAGGCGTATGGTTTGTGGTTACTTGTACTAGTTAAATCTCTTGTTCTTTCAACTATCGTTAGAGTTTTTCTTCAGTTATTTTTGTAGCACCCAATAAGTTTTTCACTTCGTTGGTTGCTTTCGTTGTTTCTTCAATGCGTTTCCTAGCTTCTTCTATTTTGATTTATCATACTATTTCCAAATAATCATGATTAGATTTTGATGATGTTATCTCAAATTACATGGTTCCTTCTCTACTTTCTCACTAGGCTTCATCCTAATAATTGTGGTCTCCAAATTAGCAATTTTGATGCCATATTCCTTACATGCAAGAAACCACGGGGCTGAAATACATATAATTCTTCATAAAAATCACCATTTAGAAATGTACTTTAAATGTCCAATTGATGTGCATTCCAACCGTGATGATCTGCGAGTGCAAAAATGCTATGAAAGATGGTCATCTAGCATGTGGGAGCAAAGGTCTCATCAAAATCAATGCCTCTCTTTTAAGCATAACCTTTGGCAATAAGCCTAGACTTACACCTATCCTATATTCCATCAGGCGGACATTTCAACTTTTATGCCCATTTAGTGCCCATGTCCTTTTTGCTTGGAGGCAAATCACATAAAGACCAAGTGTAAAGAAAATTCTTGTTCTTCTTGTGTTCGAGGTGGGTTCTTTTGCTCAGTGCAGTATGCACTATGTGTATGCTTTGCACAGAACCACAAGGATATTATAAAGTGAGACATGAATCATAAAAACTAAGAGCCAAAATTAAGAGACATAGAAGCATTATTATATTACTTCAAGGATTGACATTATACAAGATAGGCGGTACAATGACAATGAAATAGAGGAGTGGCTACTAAGGGCAACTCTTGATGCAAAATGGAAATCTCCAATACACTATTGAAGCACAGGATCCAACTGTATATAAGCAACCTTTGCTAAGCGGTTACTCTACTACATTGTTATCTTTTCTATTACATTTGAGTCTGGTACTCTACCAAATTTATTACTCTAGTATCCACTTTCTTTCTTTGCTCAACCGCTTCTTGAGGGTCCTCGAGTTGTAGTGGCTAATCAAGACCTGTTGTCCACTTATTCTACTTTGAATAATTTAGTCTTCAAGAACAACTATAGTCTTTCCCTTGGATGAATTTGTGTTTTGGAAGAATCTGGGAAATTGGTCTTTCAGACCACTTAGAGATTTAGACTATAAGACCAATTATTCAATGAGATCAATTTTGGTGAAATTGGTCTCTTCTGCCTCGACTTACACCAATGAGACCATTTTGAGAGAAATTGGTCTCCCCTTCTAGATTAGACCAATTCTAGGAAAATTGAACTCTTCTCTAGAATTAGACCAGAAATAGACTAGAATTAGACAGACAATACATAGTTGTATCAAAAAGCTTTTGTAGGTCCTTAATTCAAGCTATGCAGGTTGCATGCTAGTCCTTCACTCATCGTATCGAAGAGTGCCCTTTATTTTTGGTGAAATAAAATGAAATATGGTAAAGGTAGTCGACAAAGACTAGAAAAGGGATTAAATGGAATTATATATGCAAAATGAGCCAAAAAATGGCATGTCCATGGATACAGATATTTAATGAAAAGCCTAGTCTACTTCATTGCAAATGACAAAACACTATCACCAAGCTATGACTATGAACGCAAGCATGAAACTGAACTAAATATAGGAAATCTACTAACTCCTAGATGGAGGATCCTATGAGGATTCTCGAATTGAGAAGAAGTTTGCTGCCACATGCTTGGGCTCTTTCATATCTCTCCTTATAGAATGCCACTTGTTTCTTCAAATCTTCATTAGCCTCTTGTAACTTGATGATCTCTTGCTCCTGGTGTGTCACTATAAGCACTTGTGTATGCAACCTTCTATTATTAACCTCTATGTATGCCATCTGATCCTTAAGCTCTCCGTGGTATCTCTCCAATGTCCATACTAGAGTGCTCATGGTTGTGATATATCTTTCTTCATCAAAAGCTGTTAATTGTTGCTTAAGTGTATTTTCTCCTTCGCAACATAGTTGCATCATATGTAGAAGAGTTTCAATTGCCATGTTGACTAGTAGATTGAGAGGAGAAAGTGAAAATGGAAATGCTCTATGGGATATGGATGGAGAATCCAAATGGGATATAAATGTGGAAGGGCAAGTGATTGAGAGTGTAGATGCAAGTGGATGTGGTGGGATTGGTAGGGGAGTGGATGTAGCAACTAGTATGGCAGATGGTCATAAGGTTGAATATGGTGGTGAAGATGGAGGGGATGGTGTGCAGTGGTCCATATTGGAGGGAGTAAATTAGGTTGCGAAGATGGGGAACTAGAGTGTGGAGAGTGTGGTGTTGGGACAAGGTTAGATGGAGATCTCGGAGTTGGTTGTGTAGTAGTTTGCATGGAAGAAGTAGTGGGTGGTGTACTGGCAGTGGGAGTGTTCATGGATGAAGTAGCAGGTGGTGTAGTGGTAGTGGTATAAACGAGAGGAGAAATTTTGTGTATGTGCTGCCGGAGCATTATGTGCAACATCATAGATGGAAGTGGGAACTAGACTAGAAAGATCGCTTCTTGCCTAATGCCATATAGCCTTGATCTACAAATGGAAGTGTGTCCAGATCCTCTCATGAATCCTTATCCACATTTGCTCTTTTCTTGTTGGGAGTGGTAACTTTTGGGATTTCTAAGCACATATTTCTGCTTCTAGTTTTTCTCCTTGTGATTCTGAGTAGTCAGGGAAGACTGAAGTTGTGGATATAGTGTTGGAAGGGTGCATAATTATGTAAAGAGACATAAGGAATATACATGAAACTTGCTACCTCCTTTGTCCATTTGTGCCACAAATTGTTTTCTCTTGTCTAGCATCGAATGCCTAAGCAATCGATGGTATCGGTATGCAGGTTTTGATGTCAAGAAACATAAAATCCCATCACACATTGATAAATTATTGAATGAGAGATTAGTTTTCTTGTTTATGAGCATAAAGTAAAATTTGAAAGCTCATAGAAAAGGCATAGTGGCTAAAGCAACTCGCTTATCCTCAAATACTGCATTGCACTTTTTGATAAGTAGATCCTCTTCTATACGTGAGAATGTAGGTACTCTAGGAGGTTCAGCTGGAGTAAGCATGCCCATTGTCGATGACAACATTTCCATGGTCAGAGCCCCACTAGGGAAGTTAGGGAAATATATGAAAAAAATATAAAATTTCAATGGGATTGGGATCTATGGAAAGGGGAATTAATTAGAAGGTACGAAGCCCCATATCTATGAGCTCAACATATGAAATGGGTGCTTGAGAGTTTGCCTCTTTTCTAGAATATTCAAATGGGCATGGAGTAGGATTCCATGCACTCAGTGCGAGGTATTACCAAATGAAGGATTACCCTCTGATACATTCCTAGAAGATAGTGTTTTTGAGGGTACAAATCTAGAAGCATCATCACTACCATCATCTCTAGCATCATCAGCCTCTACAAAGTTGGATAAATCATTAGAGGAGGCAAAAATTCATTTCCATAGTAGCAAGATTTTTGCCTTTATTTGATATTGAGGGATCTTCCAAGTAGGTCGTCTAGCTCATGAATAAGCCCTTGCTCCAGTTGGGATGGCTCATTCTAGCATGGACTAGCAAACGAAGAGGCCATTAGAATGACTAAGGTGGGGGTGGGTTGTACTATGATGAGATTCAGGTGGGTTGAGACTGAGGAGGCGATGGAGATAAGGTAGTATTTGGCAATGACTCCAAAAGTGAGGAGTTTTATACTCTCATGAGATTTAGGTGGATTGAGACTAAGGAGATGATGGAGATAAGGTAGTACTTGGCATGAGAAGGGGTTGTCGATTTTGAGAGATAGTTGCGATTAATGGGGATATTAATGGAAGGGTGATGGGTGCTAGTTTTGGGGTGAACGCCTTATGATGAAGATGGGGGAGATTCAATGCTGATTTACACATGGTAGATGAAAATGGTTCGATGAACTATGAATTAATCGGGCACTTAAAGGAATGTTTTATGGTAGTGATTCTGAGGATGAATTTGATTCGCAATATATCGGGATGAATTTTATTGAGGACGAATTGCTTTGGATGGTTGAGAATGAACTACGATCTCCAAAGGAACAATTTGCTTAGGTGTGATGAGGACAAAGTCGAGTCATGATATTTGTAGACAAATTTGATGTGATGAGGCTTTGATGTGATGAGGATGAATTCGAGGTTTGATTTTTTATGACAAACTTGGGGCCTTGATTTGATGAGGAAAATTTTGGGGGCCATGTTAGTAGTGTGATGTGGTGAGAGACTGATAAATTTGGGGACTTTGATGTGATGAGGATGATTTTGAGGACGGTGTTCGTAGAGAGACTTAGAGATAGACTCAGTGATCTTGGAATTTTCTTTGTGAGGGATCCATGAGGTGAATTTCGTATGGAAATGGAGGGAGAATAAGTGGGTTAGAAGAGTGTGGGTTAGAAAAATAGGATGGATGTAGACAATTTATGAACGATGTTTAGGATGGAGAATTTGTGAACTATCATCTGGATTTGACAATATGATGGGATTATCTAAATCATGTGATTTTGATACATGACTCCGAGAAAGCACTTTGATTGATAGGGGCGAATTCAAAGGTGATGAAAAGAATGAGAGTGGGGTGATAAGTCGGAGTGTGACAATAGGATGTGAGACTAATATGATTTGCAGAAATCATGGGTGAGAGATTATTTGAGATTAATTTTGAGACTTGGTTTGGGACTAATTGGACTATTTTTTTATTGATTATGGATGGAGATACCATTCTTCAATCCAACTTTATTAGGAGACGACAATGAAAAACCAAGTATAGCCTAGATACACTATGTACAATGTGTGGTGAATTGAATGAATATTCTTCATAAGGTTTCACCCAAGAGCTATTTACTAGGGGTAGAAGTCCTCCTTCTAATGTTCAAAGTTGCATTGCATCTTGGGGGAGTAGTTGAACAACTTTATAAGGTCCTCTCCATCATGTAAATAGTTTCTTCTCCTTCTTGTTGGCGAGATTGGGTTGATACAAAGTACCAAAGAGGCTTCTTGTAATGATCACTTCCAAAGATTCTAATCATGGTACTCCTTCCTTCTTAGCTGATTAGTCTTTACATTATCTCCTACTCTCACTCTGAGTTCTTCCACTAGATGAATACTAGAATGTTGCACTTTCTTAGTCCAATGAGCAACCTTCTCTAATCCTACCCTTATAGATCCCTAAACGAAATCCAAGGGGGCTATAACCTCAATGCCATAGAGTAGGTGAAAGGGTGTGTGCCCAGTGGTATCCTTGTATGCAGTTCTATAGGCCCAAAGGACCCCCAAGTATGCCATGCCCCATATAGTGGGTTGCTGGTGATACATCTTTTTAAGCATGATAATTAAAACTTTATTTGTGCTTTCTACCTAGCCATTATCTCTAAGGTAATATGCACATGATTTCTTGTGGAAAATTTGATACCTCACGAAAATAATTGTCAGAGTTTTTTTTTTTAAATAAATGGGTACCTTGGTCAGTGGTGACTTCAATTCGGCAATCATATCTACAAAATATATGCTCATATAGTAATGTTGCCACTGTATCAGTTGTGCAATCCACTGATGCAATGGCATCGTCCCACTTACCAGCATATTCTATAGCTACAATAAATATCTAGCCTTAGGTGGGTGAACCGTTGGATATATAGGGCCCAAAAATCCAACCCCCATCTTTCAAAGGGTTTCCATGATATCGAAACTTTCAAAGGCCTTTTTATTAAGTCTAGATAGTTTAAGACCACATATTTGGTAGATATCACAAGATTTCACCATCCTACATGCATATATAAAGAGGTAGGGCCACTAAAGTCCACTTTCGAGTACCTTGTGTGTAGTGATATGATTAGGGTAATGACATGAAGAGGGTCCATTATGTGCAGATTCCAAAATTCCTTGGAGTTCCTTAGGGTATACACACTTCCTAATTATGTCATCAGGTCCCAACTTGAAGAGTTGCTTGCCAATCATAGTGAAGCTTCTACTTTTGATAAGGAATCGTTGCTTTTCTGTGCGGGAGGGGCAAGTTCCACTAGACAAGAATCGGACTAATTCACTATACCATGAAGGGTAAGTGCTTACATGAAAGAGATGGTGGCTTGGTAAATCATCATTGATTCCCTTGTCTTTGTGTGATACTTGTATTTTGGATAAGTGATCCACCATTACATGTTTTTGTCATGTCTCTACACAACTTCAAAATCGAACTCTTGGAAGAGCAACAACCATCTCTAGACATTTCCTATGATATTATTCTTGTTGAGTAGATATTCAATTGCTTGGTGATCTGTGACTACCACAAAATGAACACCTGATAGATCATGTCTAACATTTTTTAAGGAAAATATATGGCCAATGCTTCTCTTTTTGTTGTGCTATAGTTTTGTTCAGCTTTGGTGAGAATCCTGCTGACATAATGAATTGGATGATCTGTGATTACCACAAAATGAACACCCAATAGATAATGTCTAAAATTTTCTAAGGAAAATACTATGGCCAATGCTTCTCTTTTTGTTGTGCTATAGTTTTGTTCAGCCTTGGTGAGAATCCTACTGACATAATGAATTGGAGGATCTAATTTGTGCTTTTTATTGGGCTTTGCAAGAATTGCTCCTACAATAATGGAGGTTGCATCTACATGCACATGGAAACTGACCTCCCAGTCTGAAACAATGAGAATGGAGACATTCACCAACATCTTTTTGAGGACTTGAAATGCCTTTTCCTCCTCATGATTCCATTTGAATTGGGCTAACTTACCTGTTATTCTTGACAATGGCCTTGCTACATCTACATACATCCTTATGAACTTCCTATGTTACCCAATGTGTCCTAAGAAGCTTTGTACTTATTTTGCATTGATAGGATAGGGCATCCACATGATGGTCAAGACCTTATCTGGTTTAGGATCCATACCTTTATAAGAGGTCACATGCGCGTGAAGAGTGTCTACTGTGAACAAAAAGTGACATTTGTTTGTGTTTAGTTCTAATCCTGCATTTTTGCATCATTTGAATACTTCATGTAGTTGAGAAAGGTGTTCTCTAAAATTTTCAAACAAAGGGGAACAACCTACACCTGAAAAGGTAGAAAAATCATCCATAGAGATTCTTAAGAATTTTAGAAGAAGTGGTTTAAAAATGGTGTAGACCACACTATTGAAGGATGTAGGAGCATTCTTTAGTACGAAGGCCATTTTTGTGTATAGGTATATACCCCATGGAGTGAGAAAGGTAGTTTGATCTGCAGCATTAATTGGTACTTGATTGTACCCACTTAATATGTTCACAAAGTTGTAGAGAGAATGTCCTGTTGCATCTTCCACAACTTGTTCAGAGAAAGGCATAGGAAATCCATCGGGTATTGTCACCTTGTTGAGAACCCTAAAGTCAACATAGATTTGAATTTTATTGGACTGCCTTTTTGGAGCTAGGACCATGGATGAAAACCATTGTAAGTGCTCCATTTATACAATAATATTTGCTTCTTCCATCTTTTTAATATACTTTTTTACAACTTTTTCATACTTGGGTTGAGTCTATATATCCTTCCCTTGATAGTATTCACATTTTTAGCTAGAGGAATGGTGTGCTCTCCTAAATGTGTAGCAATTCCATCTAGGTCCTCATAGGTCCATGCAAAGACATTTTTAAATTCTATCATAAATGTAATTACCTCTATCAATAGACTAGGATACTCCCACAACCAAGATGCAAGGAGAATCGGTTGAGGCTTTTCTTTACTTCCCAAGTTAACCTACTTCACAAGTTTGGAAGTCAAAATACACTTTGTGGACTCAAGGGAGAAGATATCACATGGATAACACAAATATTCATCTAAGATGATACTAGCTTCCTTCTCTTGAACCCATTCACTTGCAAAATCCTCATTTGGTGCAAGTTTCTCATTGAATCGTTTCGATGGTTGCTATATGCTTGTTGATATCTCCTCTTTATTTTGAGATTCCTCTTGGTAGTACCTACACACCTTATCCTTTCCTCTTCTATAGTCAAGAATTAGTTCCCCAAGTCCCATAGTTTCTATAACCTCTTCTTCATTTTCTATGACCTTTACTTCATATTGGGGAAATGATTCTATTGTCCCTACATCAGGTCTTGATCATCTTTTTCCTTGTGGATGGAAAAGGAATGTTTTACCTTCGTGGTGCTCTTGATCCTTGTTGTTGAGGTGTAGGTATTGTCTCATGTGCCTAGAGGTGTTCACCAACAAGATATTGTTGCTCCAATCATGAACTGCATGATGATGCCTCAACCAATCTCTTCCAATAAGGAATGGATAGCCACCATCGACGCAAGGAACATCAACCACAACAAAGCTTAAGAAAAATTGGATATTCTAGCTAAGCATAGGTACTTGCTCCACTATTCCCCATGGTTGAACTCTACTTTGATCTACAAGAGCTATTTTAAAGGAAGCCTTCTTCATCATTTCTAAGCTTTCATTCATTTTCAAGAGTTTACATAAAGATAGTTGCTTGTAAGATGGTGGAATCCATGTCTTTGTATCGATGATGGTGGAATCCATGTCTTGTTCTTTTGATGAATCTTGTAGATCCCTTACTATTTTTTTGTAAGCTTTACCCACATCTTCTCCTCCTCCTGCAAAAAAATGCATCTTTATACTTGACTTGGTCTCTTCTCGGGAATCGCTCTTGGATGTGTTTTGATCTTGTAAAATTTTGTTATGAGCCCGTTTGAGTACTCCAACATCTATCTCAAATGTGTGTATTTTTTAAAGTGATGCCACATTTGCTGGAAGAGATTGTGATATGCAACTAGTTGAATGGAGTGGTTTTAGTAGTATGGTTCCTCTTTCTTCCTTCTCTAGAGAACATACAGAGACACTATATTTTTTTTCTTCTCCTTGCTTGATTACTCGTGAGAATGAGAAATCGGACCATAGGGCTGCAAATTCTCAGTCGAAATTGGTCTTCGTTTCTAGGCTAGTGCAATTCTTGAAATTGGTCCAATGTTCAAAACTAGTCCAATTCTTGAAATTGATCCAATTCCTGGAATTGGTCCAATTCATGGAATTGGTCCAATTCATGGAATTGGTCCAATTCATGGAATTGGTTGAATTCTTGGAATTGTTCTAATTTTTGAAATTGCTCTAATAAGTCCAATTCAAGAATTGAGCTCAATTTCTAAAATATGCATATTTACAAGATCTAGAATACCTAAAGTATCCATGTTTGTTAGATCTCCCCATTTTGGAATCTCTTTGCTTTTTACTGATATTATGTTCACTTGGTAGGAGGAACTCCCTAGCTGTTGTCCACATAGTCCTCCTTGACTTGTACTTGGCCACAATTTTGGATAGTCCTTCGAGTAGTGATCAGCAGCATCTAGGGAGATCTTGCATAGAGGTGATAATTCCGGGAGAGGACACCAGCTCTAGAAATGCCCTTATTCCCCACATCTATAACACATGATAGGCTTCTTCTTATTAATGGGTTTTCTTTGGGTATTGTTGTTGGACTGAAGAGTTGTATACATAGCATCTTGTTGATGCCCTAGAATAATGTGGTTAAACTATGCCCTAGGGACCTGAATCTAGTTAGTTTGAATTCGCATAAGGAAGTAATACTCTTGTGCTTCATGACCAATTTTTCCATAGAATTGGCAAATGATCTTCTTCGAGTAGTCCTGATTCTTAACACTTGGTTTGTTAGAGATTATACAACATATGAAAGCATTTACCTTTTTTTGAGCTTTCAACTCATCCACCTCTTATCAAAGACATGCAATAGTGTCTTCTTGTGAACTCTTCTTGTCTTGGAGCATCTTTTGTAGCTTCAAAGTTTCCAATTCTCTCCGTAACCTTGCCATTGAATCCCATGGAGAATTTCCTTTACATGCATCCTTTGCTTCAAAATGTTACATGCTTCCTCAATCCTTGTAGCAATGGCTTTGCAGTCGTGCAGGAATGCATTTGCTCTTGATAATTCTCTCAAATTTTGTTCAAGGGTTTTCAGGAGAGCTTTTTCAACCCACTTCTTAACTAAGAAATATCTAGGTCGAGCGGGGAGTTTTGTTACTAAAGCCTTTATTCTAGTAATTAGTTCAGGAATGATTCTTTTGGTTGAAGTTTAAGATTTTCTAAGTGGTCAAGGGTTCTTTTTGTAGAATTATGTGGCTTGGAAGTATTCATGAAAGTTTTCCATAAGGCCTCCCATGTTGTGAAATGTCCATCAGCATATTGAATAAACCACCGATCAACAATGCTCTCCAAGGTAGCAGGAAGAGAGCAAGAAAGGTGTCTTGTCGATCCTAGAGCCCCCTATTCTTGCACAAGGATAAGAACCTTTGCACATGGTCATCTGGGTCCTCATGGGAAGATCCTTTGAATGTTGGGAACTTTATGTTAATTCTAGATAAAAAGAGCTAATAAATCATCAACCATTTTTCTTGTTGTTGTGAGAAACTATTTCTTCCAAAGATGAGGATGAAGATGGAGACCTAGTGGGCAGTGGCAAAGGGTTGGGAGTTATCCAAGGAGGTATATAATGAAGACTCCTTTTGTGGTAGCTTTTGATGGGCATTTTGATAGGACTCAGAGATCCCCCTTTATGAGATTGGGTATGATTCATAGAATCTACCTTCTCTATATGAATTCATAGAGAGGATAAGAATTTGGACTAAAAATATTTTACTCCAAACTCAACTAAAACTTGGACAAAAAATTTGGACTAGAACTTGGGCTAAGGACTAAAAACTTAGACAAAAGAATTTGGACGAAAATTTGGACTAATTTTGAGAGAAATTTTAGACAAAAAATGGACTAGAAGCTTGGACCAGGAAATGGACTAATTATGAGAGACTAATTCTGAAAACAACAATGGATAAAGACAAGATCAAAATTTCATGTGCTTAGAGGCACTTTCTATCACCTGCAGTAAAGAGAAAAAATGCAAAGCAAGGTCCCACTAGGCATGCCAAATTGAGCACCTATAGAGGAAATTATTTTTCTACTTGTGCTCAAGGTGGGTTCTTTTACTCAACGCAATATGCACCATGTGTATGCTTTGCACAGAACCAAAAGGAGATTGTAAAGCGAGACAAGAATCATCAAAATAAGAGCCAAAATTAAGAGACATAGAAGCATTACTATATCAACTTCAAGCATGGAAATTATACAAGATAGGTGGTATAATGACAATGAAATGGAGCACTCGATGCTAAGGGTAGCTCCTGATGCAAACTGGCGACTTCTAATGCAATACTGAAGCACACGATCCAACCTCCAATGTACTATTGAAGCACACAAGGCTTGTGTTGGAGCACTCAGGCCTTGTAGACTCACTCTACTTGTCCACCCTCTATGAAAAGACTAGATTCTTTTGTCTAACCCCTAGAGCTAAGCTGCTGAACTTTGGGAGCAATAGTGCACTTCAATCAAGTATCCTCACTCTTCTATGTTCTCTCCTTCTCTATTTATCATGACAAGAAATCCCTAGTACTTGAGTTACTTTCTTTATATAAGCCACATCTACCAAACAATTACTCCACTACTATGTTACCTCTACTTGTATTCTGACTTGCACTTTTCTTGTACTCTATCAAGTCTCGTACTCTACCAAATTTGGTAGTTTGGTCTCTACTCTCTTTCTCTACTCAACCACTTTTAGTGGGTCCTTAGCTTGTAGCGGCTAATCAAGAATGGTTTTCTGCTTACTCTGATCTGAATAATTTGGTCTTCAAGAACCATTGTAGGTTGCCTTGGATGAATTTATGTTTTCAAGGAATTTGGGAACTTGGTCTTTCATAGCAATTTGGAGATTTTAGACTATAGGACCAATTAGTCCATTAGACCAATTTTGAGGAAATTTGTCTTCTCTACCTCCACTTACACTAGTGAAACAATTTTTAGAGAAATTGATCTCCCTTTCTAGATTAGACCAACTCTGGGAAAATTAGTGTCTTCTCTAGAATTAGACTCGAATTAGACTGAGAGTACATAGCTATATCATTGTAGGGCCTTAATTTAGGCTTTACACCAAGTACAATTTTGCACAATAGCATCATACTATGATTGCATAATGGCCATCCAATTTTTTTATTCTATGCTTCAATCAAAAGAATCAAACCCATTCTCGTCATAAAGAAGAGAGGAAGCCATTGCATAACAATATAATGTAAAGGAAGCATGATGAGAGACTAAATGAGTATTTTATGACAAAGATGCATCTAATTTGCTATCTCTCAAAGTCTACAACAACCATTTAGGCATAGTCTTAGCCTCTTATATGTGGATCCTCTTGTCAACAAGTGTATCATGTAAATTTTCATCAGAAATGGAATGATATGCATCATCAATTGGAACCCGTAAAGGTGGAGAAGTTGCCTCATTTTGACTAGCACTTGATTGCCCACCTGTAAAAATAGGAATCAAAGTGTCATACACATCCTTCAAGCCAATTTATGTCTCCTTGGTACATAAAAGTAAGGCTTGAATTGCATCTTCCATAGAAACAACATCATGGCTAACCAAAATGCATTTCATCTATCGATGATATAGAAAAACCGAACAAAAATACATTTCACTGCTTTATCATCAAGTTTTCTATGTTGTTGTTCATGCACTAATGCATATGTAAGACAACCAAAGACATTCAAATGAACAAAAAATGGCTTGCGGCCATGCCAAGCCTCATATGGAGTGATAGACTACAATGCTTTGGTGGGACACCTGTTAGGTACATATGATGCACATATAACAACATCAAGCCATAAGTTATGTGGTAAAGCTTGACTTTTGATCATACACCTTGCCATTTCCATGAGATGCCTATTGTTTCAGGAATCGTTTCAAGTGAACAAATAAGTAATAATCGTTGCCAAAAACGTTCAGTATAGGTAGAAACACTATCTCCATCTTTCCATCCAAAAGTTGTCCATGAGCGACATGCATGTAAGTGAAACTGAGGAGGAAGGAAGGACTCCTTGATCTTGTCTTGAAAGGCTTGCCATGTGGTGGGGCGATCGATGCTATGGCGCAAAACATTCCACCATAACTGAGCCTTGCCCACTAAATAGTTTGTTATAAATTTCACTTTTTCATTTCCAGAATAGCTTCAAAGACCTTATATTCACATGTGCGCTTAGACTATATCCATAATTGAAATATTAATCTATGATTCAATTATGAATATATATGCAAAGATAATGAGAGATAAGGTAAGAAGATTTAGAAATCAATCATAACTTAACAAAAGCTTAGCTTTATACAAAGTTATGTACATCCTTTCTCCCTTAGGAGGATCCATTTGACATCTTTGTGTTGACCTTGTTGCTTCAGAATTCTCCAAAAATGCTCGAGATTATCCTTCATTTGGATAGGCAGAAAGCATGGTTAGAAGAGATTTGGTGTTTCTCATATGTAAGATTAAAATCGCATACTATTCTTTCTTCAAAGAAAAGAGGAGAAGCAATAGACTCTTGGTTCTTTGAAAAACAAGAGAGAAAAAAAAGTAAAACTAATGCATTGCCCCTTCTACGTAATACAATCACATAAATACTTTCTCAAACTCAATGAGAAGAAAGTCCGCCACAAGAAATAAAAGAGGGAAATCGCAAGCTCTTAGGCTACAAATATGCATAGAAAAGAAAATAGAAGATCAGCCAAGAAAAAGATGGAGAGGATTGTTGCGCATGCCAACTTGTTGGAAAGGATAGAATGGGCAGGATGATATCCCATATACTACGTTTTTCATGTTGGATTCTATTTGAATAGAGCTAGAGGCTCCTTCCATTCAACAAGTGAGAAGGAGGAAGAAGCACTACCAATAGCGCTCTCTTTCCCTTCCAAACACATGAGCGCATGACTGAGCAGGACAGCTCTTCTCTGGTCATTTTGCATGGTTAGGGAGGTTTATGGATGATGAATTCCTCCTCTTCATAGAGGAGGTTCATGATGAAGAATGCAATCAGGGGCCCCCCTCAAACTCATGTCAAGTGTGAGCATTGGGTTAATTCACTGAATATCTTTTGCATAGAAACATGGAGCTCAAGCTCCAAGCTTGCAGGAGGATATCTGTGACATCTTCTACACGAAGAAAGAACGTGCGCTAGGAACCAATGTCATGATCACACAAAAAAGAGCACAAATAATCTAAGTAATCAACTAACTAGCCTAGCCCACAAAGGGGTGAGAGATGCACATGTCAACCCAAACAACCCCACCCATATATATATATATATATATATATATATATATATATATATATATATATATATATATATATATATATATATATATATATATATATATATATATATATATATATATATATATATATATATATATATATATACCTCTAGGCTAAGGGGGTAAATATGAGGAGAGCTTGCCAAGTGTCTGCTCCATATGGATTCTAATCCAAGGCCTTCTAACCTTCGAAATCACATGAACACATGGCTCTCATATGGATTCCAAAAGGATTCCTCCCAAGCTTGTACATACAAATCCAAAAGCTTGACATGTCTCGCTAAGGGTTAAATACCATACCCTAAGGAGATATCAAACCTAAGTATCAAAACCCTTCAATTGGGAGTAAATAAATCTAAATAGCTTAAGGATTCAAACGATAGTCTTGGATGCACTTTCCCAAGGGTTTCTCAATAAAATCCAAGGCTTCTCCAAGTGGTTGTGGACCCTCAAAACCCGTCTTTTGCTGCTTTGACCCATATTTATACAATATATAGTCTGCTAATCGTGTTCAAAATGAGGAATGAGTGTTTACTACTCATTAAAGCTACGAACTATCTTCTCATGTGTAGTGTATTGTCACATGTGCTAACAACTCATCTTATCTTGTCATGGGAGTTGAAAAGATCATTCTAACTAATTTGGATGATTGTTCTTTCACATTATCAGATGCCTTATATGTGTCAAGGATCAAGAAAAAACTATTCAGTTTTAGCACTAGTCAAGATTTTCTTGATTGTCAAATTTATTTATGATAGATCTATAGTTCATGATCTCTCGATCGGTGATGTTATCATTGCTTCTAGGAATTTTATGTCATGGGTTGTAGAAAATCATACATTATGCAAAATTTGAGAATGATCCAACATGCACGATTCATGATTCTCAAGCTATTTCATATGCAAAGCTTTGGCATGCATGCTTTGATCATCTAAATTTTTGCTAGTTTACTTTGCCTACTAAAATTTGAAATGGTGTCCTCTCTACCGAAACTTGAGGCACCCTCTAAATATGTCTATAAAGGTTATATTTTGGGTAAAATGTAGTATTATTCCTTCCCATAATATGTTTCATTTACAGTTACACATAAATTGCAGCTTGTTCATAGTGATGCATGTGGTCCTATGCAAACACCTTCATTTGAGAATTACCTATACTTCATGACTTTCATGACTTTTCCAAGAATGGATGGGTTTATCCATTCAAAGCAAAGTCCGAACTATTTATGTTCTTTAAGAAGTTCCTTCTTATGGCTGAAAATTTATCAACATGTCAAATGGGCACCCTTTGTTCTTATCAAGGAAGGGAATATATGTCTTCAGAGTTTCATACATTTCTGGTTGAGCATGGGATAAAACATCAATCTACTGTGTTGTATACACCTCAAAAAAATGAAGTCTTTGAGAGGAACATGCTTCTCATGGAAATGGAAAGATGTATGGTCAAAAGTCAGGCTTTACCACATAGCTTCTAGCCTAAGGTTGTTATGTGTGGAGCATATGTACTTAACAAGTATCCCACCAAACCATTGGAGTCTATCATTTCATATAAATCTTGGCATGGTTGCAAGCCATATGTTGCTAATTTTCATTTTTTTGATGTTTGACACATGCATTAGTGCCTAAATAACAATAATTGATAAAGTAGTGAAATGTATATTTATTGATATAGTTCTAAACGAAAAGACTATCATTTGTATAAGCACATACTAAATGCATTCTGATTCCATGATGTTGTTATTGTGGAGATGAAATCAACCCTTACTTTCATGTACCAAGGAGACATCAATTAGCTCAAAGGATGCATATGATACTTTGCTTCCTCTTTTTACAGGCGGACAGTCAAGTGATGGTCCTAATGAGGCAATTTCTCAAGCTTCACAAGTTTCAAATGATGATGAAGATCATTTCATTTCTAATTCATATTTACATGATGCACTTATTGATAAAAGGGCAAACATAGAGAGGCAAAAACTTTGCCTAAATGATTGGTGCAGACTTCAAGAGATAGCAAATTAGATGCACCTTTGTCATATCGTACTCATTCAAACTCTCATAGTACTTCCTTTGCATTAGATTGTTATGCAATGGTTATCTCTAGTCTTTGTGAAGAGAATGAGCATGTTTCTTTTGATGAAACTTAGAATTCAAAAGATTGGATGACTTCTATGCAATCAGAATATGATGCTATTATGAAGAATGGTACTTGACCTTTATGTGATTTGCCTCTAGGCAAAAAGGCCATTGGCACTAAATGGGTATAGAAGCTGAAACATAATCTTGATGGAACACTTAATAGGTGTAAGCTATGCTTGTTGCCAAAGGTTATACTCAAGAGAAAGGCATTGATTTTGATAAGACTTTTGCTCCCACATGTCGAACGACCACTGTTCGTAGCATCTATGCACTTGCAATTCATCATGGTTGGAATGTACATCAATTCAACATTATAACCGCATTTCTAAATGGTGATTTACGTGGAGTGTATGTATTTAGCCCAGTGGTTTTGTGCAAAAAAGACATGAAAACAAAGCATGCACATTGAAGAAGGCTATGGACAAAATTCTTGGTCTACTATGCTTGAGGTGGGTTCTTTTTCTCAGTGCACTATGCACTATGTGCTACTTTGCATACTTAGTAGTCCGGTAGAAAATTAGACAGATCAACAGTTCACAAGGTAAATAAGTCACATAAGTCGGGGCAAGAATAGACCACAAGATCACAAAAGCATATCTCCATTAATGGTAGCATGGAAGTGTACAAGAAGGATCATTAAAAGTGAATAAATAATCACTACACTCACTTCTCTGTGACTAACTCACAAGTAAAATCAAACTGGCACTTAAATGCTAGAGGCTCTCACAGTACTGGAAGTATACCAGCCTCTTTAAGCACTCAGTCTAGTTGAGTTACTCCGCTTGTCCTCGGTGACAAGACCAGAGCCTCTTGTCCACTGAGCTGCTCCACAGAGGTTAGATGCTCTTCTCCAGTACCTTCACTTGTCTCTTGACCGATACTTGTGAATCTTCTAATTAGCCTCATAACTCCTAGGTCTCTATGTCTTGTATATCTTCTTCTCTATCTCGTATATCCCATCTCTCGTATGTGTCCAGTGTATCCACAAGACTAATTTAAAGACCAATTTAAAAGGACCAATTCAAAAAGACTAAATTGAAATGACCAATCTTGAAAGGACGAATTTAAACAGACCAATTTTTAAAGACTAACTAAAGACCAATTTAAAAGGACCAATTTAAAAAGACTAAAGACCAATTTAAAAGCACCATGTTTCAATGCCTACTTGCTAGAACATAGATTTGAGAATAGTCCAATGAGAGAACCTTATATGTTAAGCATACAAACGATGTACTTCTAATCATTGTTGTATATGTTGAAGATATGCTATTCACTTCTCCTAACGAGAAGCATAATGCTGAATTTAAGGCTAATTTGTATGCCTAATTTGAGGCATTTGCATCATATTCGAGAATGATTTATGCAAGTTGATAGGGGAATAGCTTTGTGTCAAAAAAAGTATGTTGACATATTATTGCAATGTTTTGGCCTTGAAGATTGCAAACATGTTGCCATGCCATGCAGACAAGTTTATTAGTTGAGTCTTCATGATGTTGGAGATGTGTTTTATGTTGTTCTCTATCAACAAGTTGTTGGATACTTTATTTACTTATGCATAACTCGACTTAATATTCATTTTTTCTCACAAATGAGCAGGTATATGCATTGCCTAGGTGACAATCATTAGCAAGTGATTAAACGCATTTTTCGCTACTTGAGTGATACTTGACTACTTCGATTGTTTTATCCCAAGGAGGGATTATTACTACTAGATTTACATGCTTTTTCTTACTCGGATTAGGTTAGTTGTTGTGACACTCATATACATCAATTGTTTTTGTTTCATTTTTAGTAGCTCATGTATATCTTAGTTGAGCAAGAAGCAACCTACTATGGTCACTTCTAGTTGTGAAGCTATGTATATGGAAGCTTTCACAATGATTGTTGAATACGTACACGTCTTTTGGCTAATTTGGGTGTTGGCCAGTCTTTTGCCATCATCTTTACTCACAATCAAAGCTCATTGGCAATTGCAAGGAACCCTCTCTTCCATGCTCGCACAAAGAACATTGAGATGCACTATCATTATATCAAGGAGAGAGACTCTCTGCTAGAGAGACCAATTTGGCTTATATGCCCACATATGATAATGTTACAATCCTTTTCACAAAGGCTCAACCTAGGGAGAAGTTTGAAGCTTTTCGCAAAGCTTTGGGCTTACTTCCTTTTGTGGACTGATTTCTTTCCATGTTGCTTAACATTTCCTTATACAAGCATGCCATCTAGATCACTACATCACTCCCAAAGGGGATTTGTTGATATATTTTGGTAGTGGTGTATGTGAACACACTTAACACTGCTATGGCACTTTTTCCCTCTGTAGGAGGTTTTTTTCCATTGGCTTGTATATATGTCTAGAACTCTAATGGGTTTTTGTATATTCACTTGTTAATACATTTAGTATGTGTTGTTCTCCAAGCTTCTTCTTCTTCTTCTTCTTCTTCTTCTTCTTCTTCTTCTTCTTCTCCTTCTCCTCCTCCTCCTTCCTCCTCATGTTGTTCGTATGCTTCCATAGACCTCAAAGTCCAATGTACATTTCAGATAGAAGTTACAAGGTAGCACAGGAATATGTCTTAATAAACAAGCTATCCAATAAATTCATAGATCTCCAAAGATTGAAGAATATACTCATCCAAAAAGAAGCTTCTCGAAGCAAGTATATTGAAAATACTCACAACAATGTAGATTCTAAAGGTTGCACTCCTTGAAGTTGATGAAGAAAACAAACACCACCACCTCTAGGCTGAAGGAATATCATTTCCAAGCCTAGCTCATGAAGAGAACTCCAAAAAGTGATGGATCAAGTGTCTATGTACTTGCTTATTTATAGAGTATGCGTGATTTGATGAACAAACCTAAATTAAAATTAACAAATCTACTTCCGCATATCACAGCATAAATCACAAGACTGGCTTTTTCACGAGTTTTTCTATATGTTGACATGGCAAAACCTGAGCCATTCGATCTAATTTACGTTATTTTACAAGATGTTGCCAAGTATCATGTGCTTTTCACTTTTTAAAATCTAGTTTTCATACAAATCTACAAATAAGGGTTTGACTTTTGCCCGTGAATTTGGTGCCAACCACACAAGTGTTTATATTGTTGGATAGCTCTTATGGAGCTCTACAAAATTATGTGATAAGAATTTCGCCAAATTTTGAACACTTTGAAGTGTTTAAACAGCTTTTGGCCATGGTTTGCCCATCACATATTTGTGACTTTGACTTGCAACCAAACCTTGGAAAAGCCAAAGTTATGGTATTCAACACTAAACCATAATGAATATGGAGATCAGCCATAAAAGGATAAGGTCTACTCCTCTTACTTATTGATTGAACATTGTGGAGTATACAAATGCATGTATATACCTAATGAGGAGAGCAACAAAGACCCAGTGAGACCCAACTGATGAGAGCATATGCAAGCCCAAGCAATTTGGAGGCTCACTTTCAAGAACCTCAAACGAAGTTATGGCTCTTTGATATTTCTATGACTTCTTGTATGTTGTATAGAGTGCAAATGTGCAGGTCCCACGTGGATGGTCCCTATTACATTGTATGGAGTGCAAAACTAGGACCTTGAGTGAATGGTCTCAAAAGAGGCCACAATAGAGATGGATGGAGAGAGTCTCTCTCTCTCTCTCTCTCTCTCTCTCTCTCTCTCTCTCTCTCTCTCTCTCTCTCTCTCTCTCTCTCCAGTAGGCAGGACTGGGCCTCATGCAAACACCAAAAAACTGTTTTTCATTATTTCTTACTTTCTTCCCTACCCACAAATACACATGCATTTGTGTGGATTTGCATAAATAATGACAAATGGACAAAATGTTTCATAAATGAGAACTGGACCTTTATGACAAGATTCCCAAATAGACAAATGTTCAATTTCTACATACTGTTCTTGAAGATCTTCATTAATTACACGCCAAAAGCAATACTACTCATTTAGAGCTCTGCTAAAAAGTTCTTAAAAAACTGCAGAATATGATCATTAACAATATCTGGTCTCTCCGACTGCAAGAAGTGATTAGCACCTTCAACAATTGTAATTTCCTTGAGAAGGGGAAAATGTTCTGCCATTCTTTCAATATCTTGCTGTGCTTTAGGAAAATGATACACTAGGTCCTGATCGCCAATCATGAAAATTGTTGGCACTAACACCTTATAATTCATCCATGCAGCCGTCAGCTCCCAGGACCTGAAGAGAGGATGCAAGAAAGTAGGTATACACTTAGAAAATGTTAAAACTATTTTAGTTCCCATCCAATGGTGCAGATGTTAGTGCTGTATGGGATTCCCAAGAGATGCAAACATGACTGTACTGCAGTATTTAATGACAAAGCTAGGCCCAAAACTGTAGATGGCACAATCTTTCCTGCCCATAAGAATTCTGCGATTGCAATAAACAACAGACACTGATAAATAAATAAACAATATTAACATTAATGAAATAGATATAACATGTATTCTTCGGCTGAGCTTTGCATCAATGCACACCTTGGCAGACCTGGCATTCAAGCTATTCAAGCTAAAAGGTGGTAAGCAGCTTTTGATCCATTGGAATCCACCATAACCTATGCACTACACTAAACAGTCCCCCTATAGCCACTTCCGCACATCCATATCTAATAATTTTCCTTTCTTTTGAAGTCATTTGGTTTTTCTATCCATCTTTTATTTTTCATTATTGGGAGCTCACATATAACTCATGCACACTCTCATTTCGTGATCACTTTATTTTGTTTTTAGAAATCGTTTATTTTCTCTTTAATCCAAACCGCCATGCTACACCCATGACCTCTGGCAAACTCACCCCAAGAAACACGAGGGTGAGATCTAACGATGAACCCCCTCTCCATGCAAATAGGGAATTTCAAGCAATAGGATGATGGAGCTGCTCAATACAGGAGGGCGGGCACTGAATAAGAAAAGGCCATAGCTGCTCCCAAGATCGAAGTATGCTGCAAGCAAAGCGATCCTCACTTTGCCGCAAAAAGCCCATGCACCTCATCTCAGCAAAGATCCATATGATATGAGGCAACAATGGCCCATCAGTGGCCAGAGAAAAAAGGCTCAAGGCCAAGAAGCAAATCACGAACAACAAACTTCTGCTAAGCTCTGCTCTGACAAGCAAGGTGAATGATCCCAAGGCCCCCGCACTCCAAAGGAAGGGTGATGATTGGCCAGGCAACATTAGCCCTAGCATGGCTGCCATCACCGCCAAACCATAAAAAGTTTCATTGGATCTAGCTAACACGGGAGCTCAAGAAGATCCAAGAGGTGGTGGCATACCACATCGTAGTTAGGAGAACTTGGTTCGCCACCACAGACCTCTCGGCCAAGGACAACCAAGAAGTGCCGCAATGCAAGAGCTTCCTCCTGATGGTCAAGTGGAGAGGAGAGATTTGCTTCTCAACTGAAAGATCAAGGCTAATATGACACCCAAGATATCTAACTTCCATGCCAGGGGGGATTTGATCCATTGAAACAGCTCAAAAGGAATCCATCCAAAAAGAGCATCCAAACCAACCCAAAATCCACAAGACTTGTGCCAATTGATCTTGGCACCGAAAGCATCGTAGAATCTCTCCAAAGCATGCTGAAATCTGATCAAAATGGCCTCCTAGACCTCAAAGTAAATGGTTGTGTTATCAGCAAACTCAGCATCCAAAAGCATCTCCTCCTCATAGAAAGTCAAATGCCGGACAGAACTCGAGATGCTGAACCTCTCCCGCCCACCCCCGGCCACCAAAACCTGAGTACGGGCCGAATCGTACAAGGAAGCAACACTCTGATTCAGCTTTCAAGGAAGCCCATATGCAACAGTGTACTCGAGCAAAGCCAAATCAACCTGATCATAGGCTTTCTCAAAAGCCAGCAAAAGCACTGCAACGGACTCATCACATATCCGAGCAAGGGAGAGCTTCCCAAAAGGTGAAGGTATTGCGACCTTCACCTTTTGCGACCCTTGACAAAACAAGTTTGCGTTTGATGAATCAAGGTCTCCAAAAGTGGCCACAATCTCAAACTCAGAGCCTTCACAAGGATTTTGCAGGCCGAATTGAGAAGCATGATCGGGCACCAATGTTGGATATCCTCGAGCTTCCCCCCCCCCCTCTTAGGGATGAGAAAGATCAGACCCTCAATGAGAGAGACGGGGGGAGGTGACCCCCCTCCATGACCTCCTAGAAGGCAAGACGGATCCCATCACCATGGACCCCGCAATATCTCATAAAAAAGCTAGGGGAAAGACAATGATCACCACGGATGTTGTCCCCATCCAAGCCACGCAATGCATCAAAAAGTTCATTATCAGTGAATGGGGCAAGAAGCATAGTATGCATCTCATCAGTCACAGAGCATTGTACATTCTGCAAGACACATCGCCTCCTCTCCTTCCAAGTATGAGAAGGTGTCTCCTCGGATAACATAGTATAGTAAAACTGAGTGGCAATCTCTCTCAACTCCCGAGGCTCGATAGCACAAGGAACATCCATCTATCAGAGCTTCTTGATCCCACCACACGAATGGAGTGATCGAACCGCCGAGAAAAAACTCTCTTGAAATATGATCACCAACCTGAGTCCAATGCATGGCTTGTCTGTGATGAAAGAAGGCAAACTCCCTATCCTTGGCCTCCCACAGCTCCTATTGTGCCAGGGCAAACTCTGAGCAAGTCCACTTGCAATCCGGGCAGCGCTCCAAGAGTCGCTAGAGGGAGGCAATACCCCTATGTAGGCAGCGCTCACGATCACGAAGACAAGCCTACACACTTAATGAATCAAGATGATATGTGAGAGACAAAAAGAAAGAGATCTTCAGACAAGAACGTAAGCTAAATGCTAACTCACTAAAAAATAGATGTCCAAATTATAACATGGGAGTACTACTCAACCAGATTATGCTGTTATAATCTGAGTGTATGTAAAGCAAATGAGCAACGAAACGAACCTGATTCTCACAAAATAGTGCAACAAATCTGAAAATCAGCAAACCCTAATTACGAAATTAGGGTACAGAAACCCTAAAAACAGAATATAAGGCTAACTTACAAAAGATAGCTGCCACCACCTTGTAGAAGGCCTCTTGCTCCAAGAGAGTAGCCTCTCCTTCACCAAAGCTTCAAAACCTCAAACTCTGGCTTATGAATTCCAAATAGTGCGACAATGACCTGTTTATATAGTATGGTAGCCTCCAACAAAAGCTAGCGATCAAAATTGCGAAAAACACACATCGTTGGCCCAGAAAGCTGCAATCGTATTTTTTATTATTTTAATCGCAAGTTTTTGCTTTTCACTATAAAAATTGCGATACCTCAATTTTGATGTTGTTTTTAAAATCCATCGCTAATAATACTTGCTTTTGGTGATTTGACTTCATAATTTATCTCCTTTTCAAATTTGGACCACCAAAAAATGCTTTTCCTCCATTTTGAGCTGAATTAGGGTTTGGATTATCTCCTTGTTCTGACCTCTCATGAAGAAATGAAGCATACCACTAGATAGCTCTCACAAAGCTCTATCTATCTAGCCTAAAAAAGTTTTACCCAAACTGTACAAAAAATGCTAAGTCCAAAATGTAGAATTGCTAGAATGTGGACCATATGTACATTGACTTCCAACAATCCCTCCTTCAATGTCATATTGGTACAAGCTTCAGTAACCTGTAAATCTTCTCATGACTATCTCTAGTCAATGCTTTGGTAAATATATCACGACATTCTTACTAGATGGAACATAAACCAGCTCAATGTGCTTCTTTGCTATAGTGGTAGTGTACCTCTATATGCTTCGTCCTTGGATGATGCACTGGATTCCTTGCTATAGCTATTGCAGTCTACCAATATGAAAATATCTGAATTGGTTCATGTACTCTCACATCTAGAAAACTGAAAATCTTCTGCAACCAAACTGACTCTAGAGTAGCTTTAAATATTGCACGATATTCGGCTTCACACGATGAAGTTGCAATAGTGGGTTGTCTCTTTGAAAGCCATGAGATAAGACAATCTCCAAGATAAAAATAAAATCCACTAGTACTTCTTCTTGTGTCTCTATCACCTCCCAATCCGAATCTGAAAATCCTTTTAGTAACAAATGTGTAGATTTCGAAAATACCATAGCATAATTTGAAGTTCCCTTCAAATATCGAAAGATCCGCTTTACTACTTTCCAATGTAACATTGTCGGATTCTGCATGAACCTTGATACTTGAGAAACTACAAACTCTGAAGCCAAATATCGTACTACAAAGATATATCAAGCAACCAACTGCTTGACTATATAAAGTAGCATCAAATGACTCTGCATCAGCTACCATTTGTAATGATGCGTTCTGATCCATAGGTGTTTGCATAGGATTAGAATCACTCATCTCAAATCTTTCTAAAAGTTTCTCAATGTACTTCTGCTGTGTCATATAGATACACTTATCCTTAAATAGAAACTAAATCCCAAGATAATAATGCAAGATTCCTAAATCATTCACATCAAATGTTTGCTTCAATTGTTCTTTGAACATCTGCAAATCTTCATCTCTGGGACATGTTACTATAATATCATCCACATAAATGAAAGAGTAGGAGCTGCATCTGAGTTATGGAAACCAATGGACAAAAGATATGTATGTATCTTTTCATACCAGGCTCTAGGTGCCTGTTTTAAACCATACAAAGCTTTTATAAGCTTACATACCAAATGTTCTTTACCTGTCTCTTCAAAACCTTCTCGCTGCTGAATATACACATCCTTATGTAAATCGTCATTTAGAAAAGCAGTCTTTATGTCAAGTTGATATATATGCCAACCAAAATGTGCTTCTAAAGCAAGTATTGACCTAATAGCAATCATCCTAGACATAGGAGCGAATGTCTCATCATAATCAGTACCTTTTTGTTGTGCATATCCTTTGACAACTAATATGGCCTTGTACCCGTCAATAGTACCATCTGCTTTCCTTTTGATGGAAGATCCATTTTACACCTATAGCCTTCTTTCCCTCTGGTAACTCACATAGCTGCCAAGTTTGATTCTTATGAACAGAATCAATCTCTTCTTGCATAGCTTTTCTCCAAATAGGAATGTTAAGTGCATCTTTAACACATGCACGTTCATCTTCAACTGTCGTAAGTGCCAAAATCTCATGAATCTCAAAGTCTTCAGCAAAACTTACATGATCCTTTTGTTGTTGTTGTCTAGTCTGACTCCTTATTCTTCTTGTAAAAGTCTTTATACCACTATCTTTCCAAGTTTGATATAACCAAGTAGGTGTATCCTTAAATAGTGGTGAAACTCTTTCTGACCCTTCAGCTTCCACAGGTTCTGGAACTTGTCCTTCCGAGATGTTAGGACTTTTTGGAACTCTAGTACGTTCTTCCATTTCTGGAACCAAAGTCTCATGTGGAACTGAATATGTAGAAGATTGTGAAATTCCTCTTTCTTCAACTCTTTCTTGAATTCTAGGAATTTTAACTCCCTCCTCAAATGGCTGAACATGTAAATCCAAATTCCTTATGAAAAATCCATAGTCATTTTCACTAATGAACTTTGGAATTTCTGCTTCTTTATCATATTTTTCAGCAATATAAGCATCACGTGAAAGAATAACTTCACCTGTCTCTGAACATAAAACCTGTATCCTTTGCTCTCAGCAGGATATCCAAAAAAAAAACAGCTTTCTTTGCCTTTACATCTAGTTTGCCTCGGTCCTTTTTCTCAACATGTACATAAGAAAGTGATCTGAATACTCTGAAGTAACTCACATTAGGTTTTCTACCATAATAAGCTTCATAAGGTGTGATTACCTTTAGAGCTTTTGTAGATGACCTATTCAAAATGTGATTAGTTGTATGTACTGCATCCATCTGAAATCTGAAAATTACCACCTTCTCTTGACTTTAGGGTTACTGTACCTGTTCCAACAACATCCAAATCATTGCCATATACAATAGTAACTCTTCTACCTGTAGAATAAGAAAGAGAAGAAAATACATCTCTGCAACCTGTCGTATGCTTTGTAGCACCTCAGTCAAATATCCAAGGATTTGCTGAAAGAACTTGTAAAGCTGCCTGATCAAAAGCTACTTCCTCAATGGTGATACAAGAATGAGAATCACCTTGAGATTTCCCTTTTTTATCATCATCTGCAATATTACTTGATGCCTTTTTCTTTTCTGCTCCAAGAAAAAGATTCTCAAGCTTCAACCAAGCTTGTCTAGAACTTCTGCAAGATCTGATCTGCAGTAGAATATGCTTTTTTACACTCATTGCTATGAATGAGAGTGCTAAAGCATCTATAGCATCCCATCTTGCATGATCTTCAAGAGGAATTCTAGGTAAAGATCTACCTGTGACTCTAGATGTAGAAGTGGTTACCTCTTCTTCAGTTGGTTCTGTGATTGTAATTCCAATACCTCTCGAAGCTATTGTATCCCCTTCTTCGCCTTCTCCACTGGGTCTTATTAAGGATCCATTGACGATACTCCATAAATCCTTTGTCACTAACGAATTCATAATCATGAAACTCCACATGGGATAACTAGAAGATCCATCCAATTTGTCCTCAATCTCAATTCTAATCTCACTCATCTTAACTAAGTGTGTATGTCAATTATGCTCTAATACCACGTGTCAGAATTTCGGGCCCCACGATCGTTCCAATACAAAAAAGCTTTGCGCATACACACTTAATTAGTCAAGATGATATGTGACAGATAGAAAGCAAGAGATCTTGAGACAAGGATGGAGAACGTAAGCTGAATGCTTACTCACTAAAAAATAGATGTCCAAATTACATCATGGGAGTACTACTCAACCATATGATGTGGTGCACTCACTAATGGAAGAATAGGAAAGAAGATGATGATACAAAATTCAGATTACGCTGTTATAATCTGAGTGTATGTGAAGCAAATGAGCAACGAAGCGAACCTAATTCTCACAAAATAGTGCAACAAATCTGAAAATCAGCAAACCCTAATTCTGAAATTAAGGTAAAGAAACCCTAAAAACAGAATATAAGGCTAACTTACAAAAGATAGCTGCCACCACCTTGTAGAAGACCTCTTGCTCCAAGAGAGTAGCCTCTCCTTCACTAAATCTTCACCTCCAAAGCTTCAGAACTTCAAACTCTAGCTTATGAATTCCAAATAGTGTGTCAATGACCTGTTTATATAGTATTGTAGCCTCCAACAAAAGCTAGCGATCAAAATTACGAAAAACACACAGCGTTGGCCCAAAAAGCTGCTATCATATTTTTTATTATTTTAATCGCAAGTTTTTGCTTTTCACTATAAAAATTGCGATAGCTCAATTTTGATGTTGTTTTTAAAATCCATCGCTAATAATACTTGGTTTTGGTGATTTGCCTTCATAATTTAGCTCCTTTTCGAATTTGGACCACCAGAAAATGCTTTTCCTCCACTTTGAGCTGAATTAGGGTTTGGATTATCTCCCTGTAATGACCTCTGATGAAAAAATGAAGCATACCACTAGATAGCTCTCGCCAAGCTCTATCTATCTAGCCTAAAAAAGTTTTACCCAAACTGTACAAAAAAAATGCTAAGTCCAAAATGTAGAATTGCTGGAATGTGGACCATATGTACATTGACTTCCAACAATGGCCACTCTCCTCATGTAAAAACAAGCTCATCGATTCCAGGCCAACCGCAAGAAAGAGAGCCTTGCATCCATCGGCCCAAGATATCTCAGACCAAATCTTCTCAATATGATCGGTAAGGCTCCCATCAACTCCACCCGTTCAAGAATCCGTAGCACCATGGGGCCTCAAAAATCCTCCTCTGCAAAGGAGACAACCACAAGGGCATGATCAAGAAAGCCGGGCCCGTCACAATGTAGGTCAAGTCACCACAATCAACCAATATATCATTGACATATATGCAATCAATCCGGGAGAGGTTCATCCCTCCTATCTATGTGTCAGAGCGAGAGAAATGGAGCCTTCCACTCCCTCTAGAAAATCCCTCGAAGTGCCATACATAACGCAACCTCAAGGTCAAACATAGTCTCTCCCAAGCCGCAAGCTCAGAGCCATGTACAGTGGTCCGACTACCTCCCTGACGATCCTCGGGTGCCTCAATCATATTGAAGTCACCCACCACACACCAAGCATCAGCATATGGAATAGCATCAAGTAGTCTAGGACTAGAAAGTGGCACGAGCACTCTCATGGTTGTTGGGGATAAAGGCCCCAAGGACTCTCCTTTTGTATATTTTGACCCTTCCATGTGAAAGCTCTCTACGAGAGCTTTCCAGACATATTTTTGTTGTATTTTTTGGACCCCAAATTGGGGAGTTATAGGCATTTACATTATTTTTATGACTTTTGGTCATTGGCCATGTGTGAACATGCCCAAATGACCTAAAAGTCACTTATCAATAAGACTTGGTCCCAAATCTCTCATAACTTGATTGGGACTTCTTCAACTTCAGCTTCTCCATCTTCTTCTCCAAATTTCTACGCAGGTTTCTCTCTCTACTTTCTCTCTCCTCACACAGCAGCCCACTCCCTTGGTGTTTGGAGCAACCGAGCACACCACGACGTAGCTCTCCGCGGCCTCTTTCAACTGGTATCAGAGCTTTGAGCTGTTCCATCGCGACAAAGTTGCTCAAAGTGTTTTTCTACTTCAGCCTATGTTGAGCTTAAGGTGTTTTCTTGCATTTGGGAGAATTTCATTGCGAAAAACCTTCTTTTTTCGCGATAAAAGGGCTTTCTTTGGAGGATTACTTCAGCCCGGAGCAAAGCTGAAGCAAATTTTGTGCTTTTTAGAGAGTTTCATCGCGAAGAATCTCTTCTATTCTTCTTTTTGTATCCCCACAGGTCTTTTTCAGCATCCACATTGCTGATTTTTTCATCTACAGGTCTTTTGTGGCAAAAATTCTCTCATTTTTCAAGTGGGAGGACATGCACAAAGATTGAGGAAGTGCATACTTGCTGGAAACCTATTACAGTAGGTCATTTCTCTCATTTTACAGGTCA
Source organism: Ceratopteris richardii (assembly GCA_020310875.1). NCBI lineage: Eukaryota > Viridiplantae > Streptophyta > Polypodiopsida > Polypodiales > Pteridaceae > Ceratopteris > Ceratopteris richardii. The sequence goes on along the minus strand of CM035443.1, from coordinate 112,327,812 downwards.
TATTGCTGCAAAAATTGGGGCTTTTGTGAAAACAAGCACCCATTGCCTTGGTTTTACATCTATGTATGCCTTTTGTAGTTGAAAAACAACAAATTTGTTGTTTTTGATGCAACTACAGCTTGCTGGAATTTTCTGAAATTTTCTGCAGAAAATTTCAGAAATTGTTTTTTGCAAGTTTTGAACAGTTTTTGGGCTTAATTTCTCAGCTATAGTCTCCTAAGGTAATTGCGCACAGGACAGCAGGTGAATTTTACCTTTTTGGTGAAATTTTGAAGCTCTTAGTGTGCAAACATGGCCTCTACCTCCTCTGATGTCAAAAGCTTGTTTGAGATCAAGAGATTTGAAGGTAATGGTTTCGATTTGTGGAAAGAGAGAATGTTGGGCATCCTCTTTCTTAAAGATTGTGAAGGGGCTCTTGAGGAAGTCAAGCCTGAAGATATGACAGATGCAGCATGGATGAACCTAAACAAGAAGGCCATCACTTACATCAAGATGGCTGTATCAGATGAAATCTTAGTGGATTTGAAAGGCCTTACAACTGCTTTTGAGGTATGGGAGAAGCTGAAAGCCACTTATGAAAATACCACGCCTGTAAATCAAGTGCATCTTATGCGTAAGCTAGTGTGTATGCAGCTTGATGAGTCAAAAAGTGTGGCTGAGCACTTATCTTTGTTTACAGGTACTCTTTCACAATTGCATGACTCTGGATTACCTCCATTTGATGATAAGCTTAAGGCCATCTTCTTGTTGATGACCTTACCTGATTCGTGGGAAACATTGGTTGTTTCACTTTCGAATATCCCCAGTCTTACCTTTGATAGTGTAAGGGGTTCTATTTTGAATGAGGAAATCAAGAGGGCAGTGGTTCAGCCAATGTGGCTAGAGGAAGAACAGAAAAGAAAAGTGGAAATGTACAGAGGAACAGGAGCAAAAGCAAAGGCAAGGCTGAAGTGACTTGTTATCAATGTGGTAGGAAAGGTCACAAGCAGCCTGATTGCAGATTCTATAAAGCTGAACTAGAAAGAAAGAAGAACATAGGTGACAGGAAGAAAAAGGACACCAAGAATGAAGCACATGATACCTCAAAGAACAAAGACAAAGAGAAGGCCAATGTGGCCTCTAGTGTCATCATTGAGGAGCTATCAGATGCAGAAGATATACTTTGTGCTACTATGGAAGTAGAGCATGCTGAAGTTATTGATCCTTCTATTAATATTCATGCACAAGATATGCAGATCACAAAGAGGGATTTGATTGATGCCTTGCTTACTGTGAATGATGCTTTGTCACAAACATGGATTGTAGATTCAGGTGCATCGTTTCATGTAACTCCTATTAAGGAGTGTTTCACTACCTTTCATGCAGGCAGCCATGGACATGTATATCTTGGAAATAACCATGCTTGTTCAATTGAAGGTATTGGCACAGTGCATCTCACAGTGGATGGTACCAATGAGCTGGTTTTGCATGATGTAAGGTATGTACCAAGCATCAAGAAAAGCTTATTGTCTGTTGGGCAAATGGATATGCATGGATATAGTACCCTCTTTGAGAAGGGGTCATGGAAGCTTATCAAAGGCTCTAGGCTGCTTGTTAAAGGTACAAAGAAAGGGACTCTTTATTGCTTGCATGGTAAAGCCTTGCTAGGCAAGTTTATTGCTTTGGCTGAAATCCATTCACATATGGAATTATGGCATAAAAGGCTTGGTCACATGAGTCAAAAAGGCCTTGATAAACTATGTAATTTGGACAAGTTTGATGCTAAAGGCTCAAAACTTGTTTTTTGTAATGAATGCCAATATGGTAAGCAAGTAAAGAATTCTTACTACTCTGGTGTCTCTCGTAAGTCTAATGTGCTTGATCTTGTTCATTCTGATGTTTGTAGCATGCCCACAAAATCTATGGGGGGTGCTCTTTACTTTTTTTCTTTTGTAGATGATTACTCTAGGAAGCTTTGGGTATATTTGTTAAAATCTAAAGATGAAGCCTTTGCTGCATTTAAGAAATTTCATGCATTTGTGACCACTCAAACAGGTAGAAAGCTGAAATGCTTACGTACAGAGATAATGGGGGTGAGTTTACAAGTGCTGAATTCAATAGATTTTGTGAAAATCTTCGTATTAAGAGGGAGCTAACAGTCCCATACAGCCCCTCTTCCAACGGTGTCGCTGAAAGGTATAATAGGACTTTATGTGAGAGGGTGAGATGCATGCTGTCCACAGCTAATCTCCCTCATGGATTTTGGGGAGAGGCTTTGAAAACTGCAGTTCATGTTTGCAATCGATCCCCTCATATGTCCTTAAAAGGTGGCATTCCAGAAGAGGTTTGGTCTGGCAAACCAGCTTCATATGACCACCTACGCATCTTTGGTTGCGATGCTTTTGTGCATATAAGGCCTGAGTTGAGAAGCAAGTTAAATGCAAAGTCCATGAAAGGAATCTTCATGGGTTATGGAGATGAAGGTGAAATGGGCTACAGGATTTGGCTACCTCAACTCAAGAAGGTAATACGCAGCCGAGATGTTGTATTTAATGAGGCAAGGCTGCTCAAAAACAATTGTGCCTCTAAAGATAACCATAAAAGAGTCAAATTTCAGCATGTACAGCCACCAGTTAAATCTGATATGGACCCTCGGGATGCACCACATATGGCTGGAAATGACAATGAGCCCGTGGTTATTGAGCCAGATGATGCTGGACAGCAAAATGATGCTCCTCAAGGGCATATGCAGCCACCTATTCATGCTGAAAACAAGGCTGGAAATGATGTACAGCAGCCTGTTAACAATGAAGAAGTTAATGTACCTCCTGATGTAGATCCATTGCCTGGTAATGTTGATCATTGGGTAAGAAGATCTATACGTCCTAGGAGGCGAGTGAATAGATATGATCCCTCTATACATTATATTATGTTATCAGATGAGGGTGAGCCTCTTACTTATAAAGAGGCAAAGCTATGTGAGCACAAGAAGAAGTGGGAGTTAGCCATGCAGGAAGAGATAAAGGCCTTGCATGCAAATGATACTTGGGATTTGGTTGAGTTACCCAAAGGAAGGAAAGCCATTCCAAACAAGTGGGTGTACAAAATCAAAACTGTTGATGGCAAACCCAAGTATAAGGCAAGGCTGGTTGCTAAGGGATATGCCCAAAAAGAGGGCATTGATTTCCAAGAAGTGTTCTCTCCAGTGGTGAAAATGACCACTTTACGTGTGTTGTTTGCTCTCACAGCTGCCTTGGATTTGGAATTATTCCAAATGGATGTTAAAACAGCCTTTTTGCATGGTGATTTAGATGAAGAGCTGTACATGAAACAGCCAGAAGGATATGCCATTCCTGGAAAAGAGCATCTGGTATGCAAACTGAAAAGGAGCTTGTATGGGCTGAAACAGGCCCCCAAACAATGGTATAAGAAGTTTGATGCATTTATGCTCAAACATGGGTTTAAAAGAAGCCATGCAGATCATTGTTTGTACACGAAAAAGGATGAAGATGGCAGCCCAATTATTCTTGTACTGTATGTAGATGATATGCTGTTGGCTGGGAAGAAAAAGAGCACTCTGAATGCTCTAAAACAGCAGCTGAACTCTGCATTCTCAATGAAAGACCTTGGGGAAGCTGAGCATATTCTTGGTATGCGTATAAAAAGGGATAGACAGCAGCATACTTTGCAGGTATCCCAAAAAAAGTACATTGAAAAAGTGCTGGACAGATTTAATGTGGCTGATGCTAAGCCTCTTGGAGTGCCATTGCAGCCACATGTTAAGCTTTCCAAGGATGACTGTCCCAAAAATGATGATGCAGCCAGTTACATGAAGAGTGTTCCATATGCATCAGCTTGTGGTTCACTTATGTATGCTATGGTTGCCACTCGGCCAGACATTGCTCATGCAGTGGGAGTTGTTAGCAGGTTCATGGCTAATCCTGGTAGAGCTCATTGGGAGGCAGTCAAATCTATCTTGAGATATTTGAAAGGGACCAAAAGTAAATGCTTATGTTATGGAAAGGGTCCATTGGAGTTAAAAGGATTTTGTGATTCAGACATGGCAGGTGATGTGGACACACTCAAGTCCACAAGTGGCTATGTATACATCCTTGCAGGTGGAGCTATTTCATGGTGCTCTAGACTTGAGAGGATAGTTGCACTATCTACTACAGAGGCTGAATATATTTCAGCCACAGAGGCTTCCAAAGAAGCCATTTGGTTAGCTCGGCTCTGCAGTGAGTTTGGGATGCTTGAAAAGGCACCTCTTCTTGGATGCGATAGCCAGAGTGCCATATGTTTGGCAGAGAATGCCATGTTTCATGCTCGCACAAAGCATATTGATGTGAGATATCACTTCATCAGAGAGGTGTTAGAGGATGGCCTGATCACTTTGATCAAGGTCAATACTTCACAGAATCCTACAGATGCTCTCACGAAGTGTCTACCCAAGGCACAACATCAGCTATGTATACAGATGGTGGGAGTTACTTAGCTTAAAGGAGCCTCCTTGGTCCTTTAAGTGGGAGGTTGTTGGGGATAAAGGCCCCAAGGACTCTCCTTTTGTATATTTTGACCCTTCCATGTGAAAGCTCTCTTCGAGAGCTTTCCAGACATATTTTTGTTGTATTTTTTGGACCCCAAATTGGGGAGTTATAGGCATTTACATTATTTTTATGACTTTTGGTCATTGGCCATGTGTGAACATGCCCAAATGACCTACAAGTCACTTATCAATAAGACTTGGTCCCAAATCTCTCATAACTTGATTGGGACTTCTTCAACTTCAGCTTCTCCATCTTCTTCTCCAAATTTCTGCGCAGGTTTCTCTCTCTACTTTCTCTCTCCTCACACAGCAACCCACTCCCTTGGTGTTTGGAGCAACCGAGCACACCACGACGTAGCTCTCCGCGGCCTCTTTCAATGGTTCGAGGCATACAAAGTCAAGAAACCATACCTCCTTCCCCCACGCAATAAAATCATCCAAATAGCTATGCAAGGGATAATCTCCTCTCTGTCCACAATCGTTGACTTCAAGGACTCTCCAACAAAGATACATACATCACCCCGAGAGCCATTTGGTTCGTACCCAACAAACCAAAAAGCCTCCCCGTGTCTCTGCAAAAGATGCCTGCAGTGCCACTTACGGCTCAAGGAAAGATGATGTTCATGAAGCATCAGAATATCAACAGATCCGCCAACCAAACACTAGTAAAGCTCCTAGTAAAGGGGAGTCCTATAGCGTAGAAATTGTGGCCCACCTAGGCCCTAGACATTCCATGAAAGAACCCTCATGGAGAGGAGGCAAACCAAGATGTTGTTGCACAGCTAAGGCCAAGGAAGCAAGCCATCACAGAAAATCCATCAGAGCTAAGGCCAAGGAAGCAAGCCATCACAGAAAATCCATGTGCTTCCTTGGGAGTGAAGGCGGAAGAGGAGGTTGTTAGATATGCTCAATACTCCACCCTCATGTGACCACAAATGATCCATGGTGCTCTAAGTTGTAAGGCCCCCATTATGAGGAGAAGCCATTATGAGAGCCCGGACATTTGTGTAACCCTAACTTCCAAGTTAGATGAGGTCTATGCGTGACTGTTGCTGGTTATAGATGATCTTTGTGAGCCTAGCCATTAGGTTAGGTAGGGCATAAACTTCCAGGCCATTGGGTTGCCATTTAAGGTGAAAATATAGGCCCTGTGGTGTCGCGCGGTTTCCCCATAGAACCTTAATGGGGGGAGTGCAGACGGGGGCCTGCCCCCTTCTACGGGGTTCGGGGGGTCTATCCCCCCATCCCGTAGGACCGAGACGATAGGACTTTTGGTCATGGAGATATTGTCGGATCGTATATTTTACCGGCTATTTTGTATCTCCCAACTACGTTTATCTATACCGAACCGTCTTGTAAAAGCTATATAAGCATGGCCAGGTTGAGCTTTACATAGCATTGTGCACTAGTAGGCCCTTCATCTAGAGTCTATCTAGATAACCATCTAAGCTTCACATTGGGAGCGCACGGGTGGACAGCACCATCATTGTAACTGCATTATGCTCGGCAATCTGAGAATTTGAGTTCCTTATCTCTTAGTCTGCATATAGTTTTTCTCTCAACTCTATCTACAGGTCTATTCCGCTATGCTGTTATTTTCTTACAGAGGCTTCTGCTGCATCAAAACCATGGGGTCCAAGGGCAAATGTAGGCATGGCCAGCCCTAATCACAATGGGTTAAAGGGCAATCATCCTTGTGGCAGCCTTCCGAGACCCAAGCTCAACCCGATAGCAACCCAAGGTCTGGAAATCAATTAGCTTGTCGATCTCCGCAAGAAAGCTGCTCTAAAGAAGGTCCAGAGCCGCGGGAGAGGGGGAGTACAGCGTGCACAGCGAGTTCATTCCCCTAATGAGCTACTTATCCTTGTGTATTTCACATTTAGTAATACATTGTGTTGTCCTCCTAAGGTTCTTCTTCCTTTTGTTGGTTGTGTGCATTCCTGCTCCAAAAACTCCAACACTTCATAGATTACATGCTCTTCAAGCTACAGAGTTAAGTTACGAAAAAGAATCTGAATATCAAGATCTAAATTGTGCATCTAAAGAGTTCCTTCTATGCAGGTCTTATAAAAGTGTAAAATTGATGTCTTTGAATGAGGGTGACGAGTGGGATAAGTAATACTCATTTTACTGCTGTATTAAGCAACTAGTCATAATTTCCTGAATCAGAATGCTGACATTGAGTATTTGATGTTCTATATACAATCTTATGCTAAATCTCAAGAGATACAATAATGGAAAAAACCACCTCAGTGAAGACAGAAATGTGTCCTTGACATAAATAAAGGCTTTTCACTGTGTGAAATCTGCAGTCCAGTAGAATGTAAGAAGACACTGATAGTGTGGCTCAGTTACTAGCTGTGATGCTGTTTTAAGTATGAGCTGACAAACTAAGTGAGGGTGTTGTGGCTATCTCATACGTAGTTATCAAGAGAAAATACTTAGAACAGCCAGGGTTATGTGGTTCTTCCATGACTACCAGAAACAAACATTCAGAATAACCAGCAGAGTGAGCTAAGGTATCCATTCGACTAGCCTTTGAATATAGACTCTAAAGGTCAACACAAAAGAAAAGTGCCTCTCTTCAGAATTGATTGATGTCATATTGGGTCTCCTATGCACAAAATATTATTTGCGACAGATATTTTATTTTCCATAAGGCACACAAAAGAGTTCACATGCAAATTATAGGGGAGTAAGAGCAGACAATCCTTTGTACACAAAAGTAATGCCTTACAGGTCAAAAGCACGATAGTAGTTAAGGGCAGGTGTAAATCCATGCTTTTGAAATTCTGAAACATAGTGTGCAAGATCCTCCTCTGATGTCGATTCTGGAAGGGGACCTTTCTCTTCGAATGCTTTAGACCAATCGGGCAAAATAGAGGCGTAAACTTATTGCTAAATTGCTAAACACATGCCTGAAAAATCCATCATATGTGACTTGATCAATCCTTGCTTCAGCTTCTCCTGGCAACTGGAAAAGGAAAGTAAAATTACACATCTGCAAATATGCATGGTTTGCTTGGGACGTTCACTTATTGAAACAATTAAGCGTAGAATCAATCTGGTTGGTAGACACTCAAAAATTCATCATATGTGACTTAAACACTCAAAAAATCATCATAATTGACTTGATCAGTCCTACCCTCAAGCTTAACCTGGCAGCCCGAAAAGGTTAGTGGACTTACAATTTCACATCTGCAAATATTCGTAAGTTTACTTGGAGTTTATTCGGCTATTGATGAATTATAGTAATTCCCCAACACTTTTTTTATGGTACGAGCAATACCTCCCTAGCTGCAGGTCATTACAACTCACACCTCTTGACTTCTCCAGACAAAGACAGCTATGACTTAGATTTTGACAGCATTACAATAACTTGCAGGCCCTTTTTGTGTGTTTGAGAGGATATCAGAAACATTTGGATCACAGATATTGATTTAGCAACTAGCCTTAGAATAAAACATCGCCATTACAGCCAATTAAATGCACATTCACATCCCTTTGTTGAGCCCATTCAAACAGATTAAAACCTTTAGCATTCATCTCAATCCTGCTGTGTAGTTAGATCATAGTGATGAAAAGTAGTACATACACACTGGTATTTAAGAGTCCCCCAAAAGCCCCAAAAATGTTATACAACTGCAATCCTTAACCTCGGCCTCACCCAACAAGACTACAAACATTAACCTAATAAAAACTTGCCGCCGTGCAATCTACATTAAGAAAACTTTTTATTTCGATATAAAAAAATGTGAATAGCAGTTAGATTACCTGAAACTTGACGAAATAATGGTCATCTCCAACATGCTCCCTCATAAGTGTTACAAAACTTCCCTTTGGATTCCGTGAAGTGTAATAGACACTTAAATTTGCAAGTGCAATCACTCTATCTGGTCGAAAAATTGTCAGTTGCCAAGCGATTGTCGCACCCCAGTCATGACCAACCACAAAAACAGGGATGAACCACATTCCATGTCACAGGAGAAAATTATTGTGTTGCTTCAACACTGACTCGGGTACACATTAAATGACTCATTGATAGTCCTCATGCAGACTGACTTACTTCCACATACCTTATCCACTTCAAGAGCATCCAGTAAGCCAATCAAGTCACCCACGATGTGCAAGTATAATTATTTACACCTTCAGGAGCAGAGGAATCGCCATAGCCTCTCATGTCTGGAGCTATTCCGCGAAATCCTGCTCTTGCAAAGACGGGAATTTGCTTGCGCCACCCAAACCAACCATCTGGAAAACCATGCAGAAAGAGCACCACTGGACCTGAACCAAAAATCATATTCTTGGTTATGCAAATTCAATTGTTGATCACAATCAGGCATTTCCAGATTTATTTAGCGAGCCATGGCAGGTCGCCTATTGCAAAACGTAAACAATGAACTTTGTTCAACCATTATCATCTTCAACAGCAAACCATGCATCCTGCAGATGCAACCTTGACCAAGAGCGCCTTATCATTATATGGACGATTGTAATGAATTATATGGAAAACGCTAACAGATTATACAGAAAACTTTTCACAAACGTTCTGTAATGTGTCACAAATATCACAGTTGCTTGGCATAATGAGAATCTACAACTGAGATAATGCCTCTGTAACCATCAAAGCATTAAATGCATACGATCGCCAGGATGAACTAGTTGAAGTTCATATCAACAGAGAACACATAAAAATCGGTTCAATGCAAGTTGGATAATTATAAGAGTTTTTCGTAACGACAGTCAATTTCTACCTTCGATGCATCATGCAATGGATGCATATTTCTGACAAAAATGTTAGAGGACATGAAAATCATCTATCCTTCCCTCCACGATAACCCGAGACGGCCCAATTAGTAGCGCCTTATGCGCTACAGGCTCATTGACACGCAGCCCTTCTCTCCTGAGACATCCAGATTGTCTTCTTTCGCCAGCAGTTGCAATTGTTACGAATTGCAAGCCAGCAGGAGGGGAAAGCATGCACTAATTAGCCCCTTTAAACAGTTTCTCTCTACCTGAGCCCAATTTGACAAAATGCATGAGGATGCCATTGGTAGAGACATTCTTGTGTACGAGTTGCTCCATTCACAGTGGGTTACAAATTTTCAGAATCTGAGAATGAAACCGCTCAACTACGAAGTTGACATTTGACCAGCTCATAACGTCCTTGGACAGGGAAGAGACTCGAGAGTCGAGAGACAGGAAGCAACTCGGCCTTTTTTATCCACGCATGAAATAATGTCTCATGCTGATTCGACAAGCGTAGTGCTCCCTATCGCTCTTTATGAACTGACGTGAGAGAGATAGAGGTGTTAATGGCGATGTCCATGCCTATTGTAGGCTTAGATTTCATGGCCTGGACAAAACGTCATACTATAGAAAAAAAAAAACAAAAAATACATAAGAAAATTGAAATGTCTAGTGAGTGGGATTTTGGGACTTAAAGCTAACCATTCTATCCTACAAAATTCAAGGCATATGGCTACACGATACTCATTTGGATATGATAGACAAAATCATTTAGATATGTCCATTGTCTATAGAAGGCATATATATATATATATATATGACATACAAATTATCAATCTCAGTCTCTCATTTTACACTAAATTTCAAAAACCACCCGTTTTTCACAAGCAAAATGGACCTTGACAAGCAAAAAAACCCGACCATTCTAGGCCTCTTGATGCACAACAATGTATAATGTGCTTGATTTCAAGCTTTCTTGCATATTGCAATGACGCATTTTTGTTTTTGTCTCCACGAATCCAACATCCTCATTATGCTTAATGTTGTGCTAGCATTGCTGCTAGAATGACATTGGTGATAGTTCCTGTGCCCAAGCTTTTTTTATTTGTAATAGAAAAAAACAAAAAAAAAAAAAGCAAACATTGGTTGTTCGATTGTACTCAATGTGAATTCACATAGCTCGGCGGCAAACATTCATTGTATGATTATACTCAATGTGAATTCACATAGCCCGTCAAAAACAAAGGTATTGTTGTACATTCTTATCTTGTGTGCACATAGCCCGGCAACAGCAAAGGTATTGTTGTACATCCTTATCTTGTGTGGCTTCTCCTCCACAATGGACTATGGATTGGGAATAGAGTCAAGATGGTTAAACTTAATGGAGGAATGTGTACCTACTGTGGCACGATGGAGGAATTGTCCCACCTATTTGTGGAATGTAGATCTCGAGGATGGATCTTTTTTAAAAATATATAAGATGTCACGAGGAAGGAGATAAGGAAGAGAGCTCACACACACATTCTCACAATAAGGAGAAGCACACACACAGATTGAGGCAAGGAAGGATGATCTTCTTCTTCTTCTTCTTCTTCTTCTTCTTCTTCTTCTTCTTCTTCTATTACAAGAATGACCGAAAAACAAGAATACAACAAGTGCAATATATAAAGAACAGTACATAAGGAAAAACCTAATGTCCGCGAATGAGTGAGCTGGCAAGAAACAAATGTGTCATCACTCTCGATAGACAAATCTAATAAAACACAATGAAGTGTCCCTGACATATATCGGCGTGACCACTATACATGTTAGAGAAATGAAAAGTGATACGTGTTATCCTGGATCATCACATGTTGAGCTTGATATCTCAACACTCCCCATCAAGCTCAACGTCGTGTCCTCTAATCCAAGCATCTTCCAAAACTTCCTGCTTTTCTGCTCCAAGTTCTTTAGTGAAAATATAGCAACCTTCTAATCTATTCTCACAGAAACAAGATCAATATCAACGGTTAATACCTTCTCCCTAATAAAGTGATAATGTACCTTGATATGCTTTGTTCTTGCATGAAAAACAGGGTTCTGTGCTAACTGTATGCTGCTAAGATTATCACAATAGATGGTGATAGGCTTTTGGACTTCCACACCTAAATCTGCAAGTAGCATCTCCAACCATGATCGCTCACATGTTGCCATTGCAACACCTCTATACTCAGCCTCTGTACTCGACAAAGCAATAGTGGGTTCTGTTGAAGATAAACGTGAAGCTCATTTTCACATGAGCTATGCGTGAATAAGTTTACCAAATATAAAGATAAAGGAAAAGAAGATGAAAAAAAAGGGAAAAAAAAAAGTCTAGTCAAAATTCATGATGAGTAAAAAATACAATATCTACCTTGTAGTAAGTGGCATGCAATGGGCTATCAAATGAAAGTGGTGAGTTAAGGAGGCACAAACTTCTTCACATGCTCATTGATATAAAAGTGGAGTGGGAGCACGTTCTAAACAAGGAGAGAAAGAGGCAAGAGCTCTCAATAGTCACATCTAGTCATTTTGTCCTCCAGCAGCATGTCATTTTGTACATAACTCTGTTGTGAAGCTCATATCTCAATGTATATGTAACCATTTCTTGGAAAGCTTATCTCATGTACTTTCTCTATCTCAAATATCTCCTTCAAAGCTTTGATATTCTTTGAGATATCAATCAAAGAGTGAAGTCCATTTTTTTAGCATACCTATGTAGACACGTAGTCTATTTTGGTTGGTTGAATTTTCCAACCAAAATGAATCCAAATTGCTTGCTTTTTAGCTTTCTAGAAAGCTCTTTGCATTTACTTTCTCCATCCCAAATATGTCATTCAAAGAATTTATATTCTGTGAGATAACTATTAGAGAGTGAAGTCTAGTTTTACAATATACTTGTGTGTGCAGGTGGTCTATTTTGTTCAGTTGAGTTTCCTAACCAAAACTCATCCAAATTACTTGATTTTTTCCTTTTTGGAAATCTAAATGTGTGTACTTTCTCTATCTCAAATATCTTCCTCAAAGGATATATATTCAGAGAGTTATCAATCTGAGAGTGAAGTTCAGTTCCTCAATATACTTATGTGGATAGACACAGGTCCATTTGAGTTTTGTATTGAGATTAGCAACCTATCTAAGGTGCGGCTGTTTATACAAGTGCTGGGCTTACAAGGGTTCACTACATGTTTTTGTTGCACATAGGAGAACTCATTCTCCACAGTTGGTATCATAGCAAACTTGGTGTTGAACCTTCATCAACAGAGTTGGAGTTAAATCAAAGCAAAAGAGGAGCTACAAAACAATGGGGAGCTTCACAATCGCAAGAGCAAAGGACAATATAACTATTCGAGGTAACTCTCAAAGTTTTTTATAGTCTTCAATGGCAACTTGGATTGACAAGTAGAGAAATTGGATAAGGATAACTATCCCATGTGGAAGTTTAGAATGACCAACTACCTAATGGGCAAAGGCTTGTGGGGTATTGTGAGCGGCCATGATGCTCAACCTCAAATCAATCAAGCTGCAGCCACCGAAGTCCAAAGGAGGCAAGCAAAAGAATGGGAAGAGAGGAATAGGAGAGTCATGTTCCTCATTTCACAAGTCATTACTAATGCCATGGTAGGGCATATTCAACATCTAGAGAAAGCTAAGGATGCTTGGGAAGCTCTTGAAAGGATGTATTCAACAAATACCAAAGCTAGGAAACTTAAACTCAAGAATGAGTAGAACACAATTAAAAAAATTTCGAGTCAATCCATAATTGAATATACTTTGAAGATTAAGGAGCTAAGTGAGGCCTTAGCTTTTACTGGCACAAGGGTCGAAGACAAAGATCTTATGTGTTATACTCTCAATGGATTGAGAGGAGATGAAAGATGAAAGTCTTTTATAACTTCCATTAACTTGAAAGATGCATATCCAGGTTTTGAACAACTAATCCCTCATTTTGTCATAGAAGAGCTTAGCTTTGGTGGCCCCAAAGGAAAGGACAACCACAACCAAATTTTATATGCAGGTCGAGGTAAAGGAAGGAACTCAAGAGGAGGCTTAAGAGGAAAAGGAAGAGGTCATAACAACTCCGACATGGAAAGATCATGTACATTCAATGAGGGCACAAGAAGATTTCAGAGCTAGACTTATGGCACAAAAGAATAGGACACATCAACATTCCAAAGTTAAAGGACATGGGCAAACCTAAAGTCGTAAGAGGCCTTCCAAAATTTAATAGCATGGGACTACATGAATCATGTAAATCTTGTCAACTAGGAAAGCAAACGAGGCAGCCATTCAAGAGGACCAATTATGTGGCCCCAAATGTCTTGGACTTGATACATACGGATGTATGGGGACCAACCCAATAGCCATCAATGGTTGGTAATAGATTTTTTTGTCACCTTCATTGATGATCACTCAAGAAAGGTATGGCTGTTTTGTATGAAGCAAAAATCAGAGGTGTTTTCTATATTCAAAAGATTCAAAGTTGAAGTTGAAAAAGAATCAGGAAGTTCTATCAAAACCTTAAGGTCTCATGGCGGAGGAGAATATTTCTCCAAAGAATTATCAGATTTTCTACAAGAGAATGGAATAAAAAGGTAGTTTACTTGTAGGTATACACCACAACAAAATGGAGTAGCTGAGAGGAAAAATAGGCAAATTGCTAAAATTGCAAGATGCATGCTCAATGAGATGAAGGTACCATTGTACTATTGGGTTGAAGCTACCACAACCACCATTTACTTGATGAATAGGTGCACAACATCAGGAATACATCACTTGACTCCAAAGGAGGTATATTCCGATAAGAAACCTGATCTTACACACTTCAAAGTGTTTGGATATGTTTGCTTTGTTCACATTCCACAAGAAATTAGAACAAAGATGGAACAAGGTCAAAAAAATGCATTTTCATCGACTACTCGATGGAGCAAAAAAGATACAAGTGTTACAACCCTAGAACAAAGGAAGTAAGAGTCTCACGAGATGTGGTCTTTGATGAACTAAGACCATGGTATAAAGATAAAGGAAAGGAAAAGATTCTTCAAGAAGATTGAGATCATTATGCAAGAACAAATCAAAGAGAACTTCAACAATCAAGCACAAATGTTCCAAGTTTAAAGGCATCTACATCAAATGAAGAATGTTCAACATGGAGGGGGAGTCATTCTTTGTCTCCAAATTCAGCTCATAGTAGAGCCGAAGAAGCAAGTGCTACTCCAAATAGCGAGATAGATGTTGATATATTTAGGTAGTGATGTAGGTGAACACACTAGGACCGTCGGGGCACTTTTTTCGCTGTTTAGGAGGTTTTTTTCCCCTGCGAAATGGGATACTTATCTTTGTACATTCTCTAGTAATACATTCAGTATTGTGTGTTGTGCTCCAAGCTTCTTCTTCTTCCTTGTGTTGTTCATGTGCTTTCGCAGACGTCTAACTCCAAGAATTGGTATCAAAGCAAGTCGTCGCTTCATCTAGGGCACCGTCGACACTCCTCCGTTTGCAGTCTCAAATTCGCATGAAATTTGGTGAGCATACTCAAGGTGTTTCAGAGATCAAAACAACTTCGCTGTTAGGTGCCGAAATTGTGATCTGAGCTCGTTTGGCCTCCGAACACATTATCCTAGTGCTCGTGTAGGCTATTTCGTCTTTTTGTGCCAAAGGTATATACCAATTTCTGTTCGTGATTATAAGCATCTCAAAGTTTGCTACAGGTATTTTAGTCACCGCCCATGGCTGAAAGCAGTGATGTATTCCGTATGTTGGTTGTTGAAGATAAGTTGGATGGTACCAACTACCCGTTATAGGCTTATATGATGCGAGATGTGTTGGTTGCAAAAGGACTGCGGAACATTGTGTAGGGTGTAGAAAAATGTCATATCACACTTGCAACTGTTACAACTGCAAGTACTAAAGCTGATGCAGAAGGTGTCGAAGATGATGGTATTCTACATATTCCTGTTCGTGCTTCAATTTCTGTTGCACCTACTGCAGAGCAGATTCGTTGGGATGGTAGAGATGGCGAGGCACATGCATTGATAGCTTTGTCTGTCAAACGTGCCATTATTCCTCATATTCGCTCTTGCAGAAGAGCTAAGGATGCTTGGGACACACTTACCACATTGTACCAAGCTAGGAATGAGGCTCGTGTTGCTTACCTCGGAAAACAGTTGGAGAGTGAGCACATGAATGAAGGTGATTCTATGGCCAGTTTCATAACAAAGATCAAAGACTTGAAGGAACAGTTGATTTCTGCTAATGAGGTTATACCAGATAGCTCACTTGTGTAGACCGTTTTGAATGGTCTTCCTGATTCATATCAGAGTTTTGCTTCTACTCTTCGGTTAATGATGAAAGGCAATCCAAATGCCTTATCATTTGAGGAGTTAGTCTCTGTTTTGTTGCAAGAAGATCAGTACAGACAGAACAGGTCCATTATGTGAGTTGCAGAACAAGCTTTCCAGGCTAGTCAGAAGGGCAAAGGAAAATGGAGCTCTTCAAGTAGTAAGCAAAATAATACTAATTCTGCACATTCGAAGAAGGAAGATAAAGATGAGAAGAAATCAGAAAAGCAGAAATTGTTTTGTAAGTTCTATAAAGGGAATGATCATATCATAAAGAACTGTCCAAAACTGGCTGCAAAAGAGGCAAAGAAGAAAGAGGCTGGAATGGTTGTTGCAGAAGCCTCTACACAAAAAACGGAGTCTGCTAATCTTATGCAAGAAGAAGAATGGGTGTTTACCACCGTCTGCAATTTTGACCATCTTCTCATGAGCAGTGCATGTCTGTAGTAGACTCAGATGTTTGGTATTTTGACAGTGGGAAGACCAAACATATTACCTCGCAACGTAGTTTCTTCTCTTCACTTGAGCCTTCCCCTACAGTGAATATTGTTACATGCGCCAACAACTCCTGTTATCCTGTTATGGGAGTTGGTAAGATAATTTTGACTATTATTGATGGTAGTTCTTTCACTTTGTGATATGCTTTATTTGTGCCAAGGATCAAGAAGAACCTATCATCAGTTTTTACATTAGCCAAGATTGGCTTGGTTGTGAAATTTGTTGATGACAGGGGTACAGTTCATGATCTCTCAAATGGCAATTTGATTATTGCTTCTGGCATTTTATGTTGTGGGTTGTATAAGCTCATAGACTATGAAAGATCTGTGAATGATTCGGCATGTGCAGTACAAGATTCTCACGCTATCTCATATACAAAGCTTTGGCATGCACCCTTTGGTCATCTGAATTTTGCTAGTTTGCTACACCTGCAGAAAATTGAAATGGTGTCCTCTTTGCCCAAACTTGAGGCACCTGGAAAACACGTTTGTGAAGGCTGTATTTTGGGCAAAATGAAGCATTCCTCATTTCCAAAAGATGGTTCAATTCGGGCTACTCAAAAATTGCAGCTTGTACATAGTGATGTCCGTGGTCCTATGCAGACACATTCTTTTAGAAATTATCTTTACTTCATGACTTTCATTGATGATTTTTCCAAGCACGCATGGGTATATCCATTGAAGGCAAAGTCCGAAGTGTTCATGTGCTTCAAACAGTTTTTGGTTTGGGCTGAAAATCTCTCAGCATGTAAAATGGGCACCCTCCGTTCAGATCGAGGGGGGGAATATATGTCTTCTGATTTTAATGCATTTATGGTTGAAGGTGGGATAAAACACCAGTGTACAATGCCGTATACACCTCAATAGAATGGAGTTGTTGAACGAAAGAACAGGTCACTCATGGAGATGGCGAGGTGTATGGTCAAGAGTCAGGCTTTACCACATAGTTTCTAGCTTGAGGCTATCATGTGTGCAGTATATGTACTGAACAGGTGTCCCACTAAGCGCTACAGTCTATCACTCCATATGAGGCTTGGCATGATCACAAGCCATTTGTTGCTCATCTACGTGTTTTTGGTTGTTTGGCATATGCATTAGTGCCTGAACAACATCGCAAGAAATTGGATGATAAAGAAGTAAAATGTATTTTTGTTGGATGCAGTTCTGAAAGTAAAGGCTATCGTCTGTATCATCCATAGACTAAACGCATTCTGGTTAGCCGTGATGTTGTTTTTTTGGAAGATGCTATTCAACCATTGCTTTCATGTACTAAGGAGACATCTGTTAGCTCCAAAGACATGTATGATACTTTGCTACCTCTTTTTACAGGTGGACAATCTAATGCTGGTCCCAATGAGGCAACTTCTCAGCCTTTGTAGGTTTCATGTGATGATGCATATCATTCCATTTCTCATGCAGATTTACATGATGCACTAGTTGATGAGAGCTAATATTGAGCAGGCAAAAACTATGCCAAAATGGTTGGTGCAAACTTTGTGTGACAGCAAATTAGATGCACCTCTGTTATATCGTACTCGTTCAGGCTCTCATAGTGCCACTTTTGCATCAGATTGCTATGCTATGGCTGCATCTAATCCTTGTGATGAGAATGAGCCTATTTCGTTAATTGAACGGCTGTTATGCAATCTGAATATGATGCTATAATGAAGAATGGTACTTGATCTTTATGTGACTTGCCTCCAAGCAAGAAGGCCATTGGCACTAAGTGGGTATACAAGCTGAAGCATAAACCGGATGGTACAGTTGACAGGTATAAGGTTAGGCTTGTTGCAAAGGGTTATGCACAGGAAAGAGGCATTGATTTTGATGAGACGTTTGAACCTACATGCCGTATGACTATTGTCCGGAGCATTTGTGGACTTGAAGCTCATCATGGTTGGAATGTACATCAGTTGGACATTAAAACAATATTTTTGAATGGTGACTTGCATGAAGAACTGTATGTTTTTTAACCCCGTGGCTTTGTGCAAAAAGGGCATGAAAACTAGGTGTGCAGGTTAAAGAAGGCATTATATGGTTTAAAGCAAGCACCACGTGCTTGGTGTGAGAAGATACATGCCTATCTGATTGCACATGGTTTTGAGAACAGTCCAATTGAAAGCCCCTTATATATTAAGCGTGCTAATGATGTGCTTCTGATCATTTTTTGTCTATGTTGACAACATGCTGCTTACTGGTCCTATTGCGAAGTATATTACCGATTTTAAGGCTGATTCGCATGCCTCATTTGAGATGTATGATTTGGGGCATTTGCATCACTATTTGGGCATTCAGTTTATGCAAGTTGATGGTGGAATGGCTTTGTGTCAAACAAAATATATTGACACATTATTGCAACATTTTGGCCTTGAAGACTATAAGCCTATTGCCACTCCTATCGAGACAAGTTTACGATTGAGTCTTCATGATGCTGGAGATGCATTTGATGTTGTTCTCTATCAGCAGGCTCTTCGATGCTTGATTTACTTATGCATTACTCCGCCAGATATTGAGTTTTTTGTCTCACAGATGAGCAGGTTTATGCATTGCCCAAGCGCATCTTTCGCTACTTGAGTGGTACTCGGCTACTTGGGTTGTCTTATCCCAAGGGGGGATCACTACCACCAGATTTGCATGCTTTTTCTGACTCTAATTGGGCTTGTTGCTATGACACTCATGTGTCCACTAGTGGCTTTTGCTTCATGCTTGGTAGCTCATGTATATCTTGGTTGAGAAAGAAGCAGCCTACTGTGGCCACTTCCAGTTGTGAGGGTGAGTATAGGGAAGCTTTCACAACGACTGTTGAGTGTGTGTGGCATAGACGCCTTATGGCTGATCAGGGTGTTGGTCAGACTTCTACCACCACCATCTTCACTTACTGTTAGAGCGCATTGGAAGTTGCGAGGAACCCTGTGTTCCATGCTTGCACTAAGCACATTGAGGTGCATTATCACCATGTTAGGGAGAAGTTCTCTGCTGGGGAGATCAGCTTGGCATATGTGCCCACGCAGGAGAACATTGCAGACCTTTTCACGAAGGCTATGCCTAGGGAGAAGTTTGAAGCTTTCCGCAAATCTTTGGGCTTACTTCCTTTTGTGGAGTGATTTCCCCGTAGCTTGGCACTTGCTTGTACATGAGTGCCAGCTCCTTGTTCACCACATCACTCCCAACAAAGATTTGCTCAAATGATGGAGAACCATTGGAAGATGTAACGACATACAAAAGCATTGTAGGATCATTAATCTATGCAAACATTACAAGACCTGATTTATCTTATGTTGTTGGTGTACTTTCTCAGTTTATGCAAGCCCCCACAAGTAAACATTATTTGGCCAAGAGAGTGTTGAGATACATAAAGCATACAGTTAATCATGCTTTGTTTTACAAGTTTGATGAAGAATTGCCGGTCCAAGGCTTTAGCGATGCTGATTGGGCAGGTTCAAAGGAAGATAGGAGATAAGAAGCTTGGTCTACAATACACATAATTGACATGTTTTGCTTGCACCATAGTTGTTTCCATACTTGTCAAGAAACTTTTATCTTACTTTGTTGTCCACTTATCTTCAATGTAAAAAATGCATTTTTGACTTGACCAATCTTGATTGTCAAGCAAAAGCTTATCCTTTTAATTTGATTATGTATTTGTAATTGAGATGATCAAATTAGTAGTGACACAATGCATAATAATTCACATGATCAATTATATGTTGAAATACATGACTTATATTACTTTTTATATAAGGAAAACATAAACATACATCAGAAAGTATTAGAAATATCTTACTATACTCGTCATAAGATAGAATCTTGTCACAAGTCAAAAGTCAAAATACAGTTAGAAATAACTATGGCCTAGATTGATCTTCTTGTAGGAAAATCCTCAAAGGTTAAGGCATTCAGATTCCCTTTCATCATCAAAGAAAGAGTAGTTGTGAAACTTTGATAAGAACCTTAAAGACCATAAAGAACAATATGCATGAGTGAACTATCTGGAAGAATTTCATAAGCAGAAATCAATTCGTCTTTCAAATATTTAATCTTTGTCAAAAAAAGTATCCATTGAATCCCTTTTATTCATATGCTCACTCTCAAATTATTTTTGGAAGTCAGCAACATGAGCCTTATTTGTTGCCTAGTATAATGTTGAAGAGTATCCCACACATCTTTTGCAATTTTGTAGGAGTGGATGTGAGGGACAATGGTATGTTTGATAGAAAAAACTATTAATGCGTATGCCTATGCATCTTTTCCATCTCAATGAAGTTTCTCTACAATATAGGAACCAAAACATGACCAAGAGATTGAAGATCATCATCTTCAATACCATCTGCATTGTCTTCAATCATTGTATTTGTAGGTGTAGTGGGAAGTTTTTCAGCACTACGCAATATTCCACAAGTCTTCTATAAACTATTTTGGCACAAAAGGACAGATAATAATAATTTGGAGGCTGAACCAATCTCAAATAAAAATTTCAATGCCACAAAGTGAAGCAGTTTTGAACTCCTTATCACCTCAAGTATGCTCACCAATTTTCATGTGATTCTAAGACTGTGATCGGAGGGGTTTCAATGACACTCTAAAGAAACCAACAACCTTCTCTAATACCAATTGTTGGGGTTTGAGGTCTGTGGAAGCACAAAAGAACACACGGAAGGCGAAGAAGAAGCTTGGAGAATAACGCAATACTAAATATATTACCAAGTGAATGTACAAACATAAGTGACGTGTCACAGTTATAGGAGTATATAAAAGCCGAGGGAAAAAAGTTCCTACAGAGGGAAAAAAGTGTCACGATGGTCCTAAGTGTGTTCACACATATCACTACATAAATATATCAACAATCTAATGGTTAGTTGGAGCATGGATCCTTACATCTTTCTCATGTGCAATCTTCTTTTCATAATGTCCATATTTTCTCTTTGTCTCTATGTCTATCATGGGCCTAATACCAAAAATTGGTATCGTAGAAGGAAAATGTAGAGTACATATACAATTTGGTCACATCTAGCAAGATTAAATTTTCATGGTAGCTTCAAGTCAAGCTCAATCACATGTCTAAAAGTGTTCATCAAATCATCAATCTATGTGAAGAAGTTGAATACTATTTTGAAGAGTTACCCTATCCTATTACTAGAAATTTATGTTATTTGTTGCAATCAATAATCAACAACAATGTGGAGAGCATTTCTTCTCAGATGTGTACTTGTGAAATGATGTTCAACCACCAGTAAGCCTTCTAGCACTCTTTGAAGTTAGTCAGTTAACCATATAAAGAAAGTCGGCAAACAGGTCTTGGTAGTCATGGAGGAAGACTTATGTGAGTAAGGAGGGGTTTTGTTTGTGACATGGAGAAACTTATAAAAGATCAACATCTGGTGAATGTAACATCTTCTTGTATGTAGGTATGTGTGTGCAATAGATGTAGACAAAAGCATATAACCTTGATTAAAAAAATATTGACCAACCTTGATAATCTTTAGAATATGTTTGAGTCTATATTCTATTTAATTACATAACATCTTTGGATCTATACTTGTGTCTATCCTTCCAAGTAGTAGTTCATTGAGAAGATTGGGGGATGTGTGAGTTGTCTTTGTAATGTGCGAGTTCTCTTTGTGAGGTGTGTGGAGAAGAGAGATTTGCTCTCATGCATGGGAACCTCAAAACCCACATGGTCATCTTCTTGAGGAAATACTCTATAAAAGACATATGTACAAAAATATAGGGGCAAGGTTAAATGAACCTTAAATCCCCAATAATCTCCCACTTAAGGGTCAATGTGACATAAGTGGATGTTGGAGATAGATGTCTGCGGAAGCACGCGAACAGCACAAGGAAGAAGAAGAAGCTTGGAGAACAAACACACAATAGTGAATGTATTACTAGAGAATGTACAAAGATATGTAGCCCATTAGGGCAATAGGCATATATACAAGCTGGGAAAAAAACCTCCTAAAGAGGGAAAAAAGTGCCCCGGCCGTTCTTGTGTGTTCACACACATCACTACCTAAATATATCAACAAATCCCCCCTGGGAGTGATGCGGTGAACAAGGAGCTGGCACTCATGTATAAAGAAGTGCCAAGCTATGTGGAAATCACTCCACAAAAGGAAGTAAGCCCGAAGCTTTGCGGAAAGCTTCAAACTTCTCCCTAGGCAGAGTGACCTGTTCTTTCGTTCAGCAACTCCATTCTGTTGAGGTGTATACGGCACTGTACACTGGTGTTTTATCCCACGTTCAGCCAGAAATGCATTAAAATCAGAAGACATATATTCCCCCCCTCGATCAGAACGGAGGGTGCCCATTTTACATGCTGACAGATTTTCAACCAAAACCAAAAACTGTTTAAAGCACATGAACACTTCGGACTTTGCTTTGAGTGGATATAGCCATGATGCCTGGAAAAATCATCAATGAAAGTCACAAAGTAAAGGTAATTCCCAAAAGAGGGTGTCTGCATAGGACCACATACATCACTATGTACAAGCTGCAATTTCTACATAGCCCGAACTGAACCATCTTTTGGAAAGGAGGAACGCTACATTTTGCCCAAAATACAGCCTTCACATACATGTTTTCCAGGTGCCTCAAGCTTGGGCAAAGAAGACACCATATCAGATTTCTGCATGTGTAGCAAACTAGCAAAATTCAGATGTCCAAAATTCAGATGTCCATAGCCTGAGAATCATGAACTGCACATGCCGAATCATTCACAGATCTTTCATAGTCTATAAGCTTATATAGCCCACGACATAAAATGCCAGAAGCAATAATAACATCGCCATTTGACAAATCATGAACTGTACATCTGTCATCAACAAATTTCACAACCAAGCCAATCTTGGCTAATGCAGAAACTAATAACAGATTCCTCTTGATCCCTGGTACAAATAAAGCATCTGACAAGGTGAAAGAACTACCATCAGCACTAATCAGAATGATCTTACCAACTCCCATAACAGGATAAGAGGAGTTGTTGGCGCATGTGACAGTATTCCCTATAGGGGCAAGCTCGAGTCTGAGTACCAAACATCTGAGTCCACTGCAGACATGCACTTCTCATGAGAGATGGGTCAAAACTGCAAAAAGTAGTAAACGCCCATTCTTCTTCCTGCACAAGATTAGCATACTCTGTTTTTGGTGTAGAGGCTTCCTCCAACAGAACATAAACTAACTCCTCAAAAGATAAGGCATTCGGATTGCCTTTCATCATCAACCGAAGAGTAGAAGCAAAACTCTGATATGAATCAGGAAGACCATTCAGAACGGTCTGCACAAGTGAGCTATTTGGTATAACCTCATCAGCAAAAATCAACAGTTCCTTCAAATCTTTGATCTTTGTTAGGAAACTGTCCATAGAACCACCTTCATTCATGTGCTCACTCTCCAACTGTTTTCGGAGGTAAGCAACACGAGCCTCATTCCTAGCTTGGTACATTGTGGTAAGTGTATCCAAAGCATCCTTAGCTATTCTGCAAGAGCGAATATGAGGAGTAATGGCACGTTTGACAGACAAAGCAATCAATGCATGTGCTTGGGCATCTCTGCCATCCCAACGAATCGGCTCTGCAGTAGATGCAACAGAAACAGAAGCACAAACAGGAATCTGCGGAATATCATCTTCAACACCATCTTCATCAGCTCCGGCACCTGTATTTGCAGTACCTGTCGTTACAAGTGTAACAGGTTGTCTTTCAACACCTTGCACAATGTTCCACAATCCTTTTGCAACCAAAACCTGTCGCATCATATAAGCCCATAATGGGTAGTTGGTACCATCCAACTTATCCTCAACAGCCAACATACGAAATACATCACTGCTTTCAGCCATGGCCGGTGACTAAAATACCTTGATGCAAAAAATTGATTGTATCTCAAAAAGTTGAACAGAACTGCCCAGACGAGTTCTGTTATACCTGTAGCAAACTTCGAGACGCTTAAACTGGCGAACAGAAACTGGTATATACCTTTGGCACAAAAAGACGAAATAGCTTGCACAAGCGCTACGATAGTGCGTTCAGAGGCCGAAACAAGCTCAGATCGCAATTTCAGCACTACAGAGCAAAGCCGTTTTGATCTCGGAAACATGCTGAGTATGTTCACCAAAATCTGTGCAATTCTGAGACCCCAAACGGAGGAGTGTCGACGGCGCCCTAGATGAAGCGACGACCTGCTCTGATACCAATTGTTGGAGATAGATACAAGGAAGAAGAAGAAGCTTGGAGCACAAACACACAATAGTGAATGTATTACTAGAGAATGTACAAAGATAAGTAGCCCATTAGGGCAATAGGCTTATATACAAGCCAAGGGAAAAACCTCCTAAAGAGGGAAAAAAGTGCCCCGACGGTCCTAGTATGTTCACACACATCACTACCTAAATATATCAATAGTGGAAACACATAGAAAGGATGATGTAGAAATATAAGAATGTATAGGAAGAGTGTGGATCTCAACCCATACCAATCAACCTACACCAACTGCCTCAAACAAGGTGTATCCATGCACCTCAAACTGCTCTAGACTCATATTTATAGAGTCAAGCTCATATCTAACTCATGAAAGAATTGATGAAGCTCCAAAAAAGCTCCCACTTGCTCTATGCCTATGTCAATAATTAAACAATTGACAACTCCAAGTAAAAATGATCCAATAGCAACTACAATGTCTGGTCTCGAGCATAACAACTCATACATCAGACTCTTGAATGCTGACAAAACATGTGCTATCTTGGCTAACCTAACCATATCATCCATGCCCATATTTAAGACATCCAAAGCACCATCATCAAGGCTAATATGTCTTGATATATCCATGTCCACATTTGGCATGAGCGAATCCAAGAATGACTACATAATGCTGAGGCATAGACTACCAAAAGAAATCTGACGCTAGTGAGTCAAAAAGTGTAGTTAGAAAAAGAACTAGAGCTTGGAAGAATAGTCGATAAAGGATGAAGAGACAATGGGTTAGAATACTGAGAGAATTAGAAGAAAGTTGAAAACAAACAAAAACAAAATTAATCAAAGTCTCTTCCCAAATGCACTCGCAAACATGTCCACCATCACCCATCAATCCACTCATCAAATCTCACCATCCATTCCACAACCACCCATAGTAGGATCAATCTTAGCAGATCCTACTCGTGAAAACTTGGACATAATGTTCAAGGCTTATCAAGCTTGAATTTAGGAAGGGACAAACATGGTAGAGTTAGACAAATGATATCCTACAGTGGATCTAGAGATTGAGAGGACTAAGCTTTGTGCAAAAATGGTAGAACTACCTCAGGCTATGTTCGATGCAAACCATCTTCTCAATTAGACAAACTCAATGAATCCACAATTACATTTTGAAGGAATTTTGGAGAGGCTAAGCAGTTGGTAGCTAAACCCAAGACTTAAGCTACACTAGAGGCTCAAAGTAGTAAAAGTGAAAGGATAAGCTAACCACCCAGAAAGCTTATGTTCCTAATTCTATGGATGATGGAATTCCTCCCTCTATAAATCATTACTTCCATGAGTTCTTGAGAGAGTTACAAGATGAGAAATGGGCCAAGGAGAGTGAGAATCCTCTGCCTATTGTAATAGTGGAAGATCTTCATGATTAGTTCCCTCAAGAGATTCCCTCCATATAGGGGGAGAAAGAAGATGTGTAGTGAAGTGAGGAATTAGAATATGGAACCAATTACTTATAGGAATCGCCTCACTTTACAGGCTCATAGCAGTCTAAGTGGATTCACATGAGAGGCCCCACAATTGTGGTAAGGAATGATGAATCAATTATACAAGGAAAACTGAAGAAGTGAAGAACACTAAAGTGCAGTGCAATCTCACTTTAGAGGAGCTACTTAAGATCAAACTTGAGTTGGAAACATGTAGCTAACCAAGTTCCAAAAGTAGCTAAGTCCCAATCTAAGGTAGCATCGCATAGGATGGTGACAAAGATACTCTTGGATAAGATAGGAGATATGAGAAAAGGAGATGAAGGAAATACCTATCTTCCTATCACTTATTAAGGTTATTGTTGCAGAGCTAAGAAAAGCAAAGAGGCATAGAAAAAGAGGGGTCCCAAATTTTTTTCGATTTGGACAATTTGTTCTTGTATTATAGCCATTTTGTAATATATTTTCCGATGTAAACGCACTAGAGGAGTCCTCTAGATGCATACCCATAGAGATTTGTAGCTTACCTTTGTAAATAAGTAGGAAATTAGTACAAATCAAAACACAGAAAACTGTCCTTACAATCGGCAGTCAAGACCGGTACAACCACCCATGAGACCTTACGGATACCCTCCGAGAGATCAAGGAGGAGAAGCCCTTAGATATCCCACATATCAACAACAGGCTCCAGCACCTCGACCTTATGCTTACCAAGGGTACGCTCAACCACAACCGGTGTTAGGACAACAACCACCCCACCCTCAGAATGTTGTCCCAGTAAAAATAGCAAAACCTGAAGGGAACCCAGAGAGAGCAATTGTCCAAGCCACACCTTTGGCTAGTAACGAACTGTATGACCTATCTTATGACCATAGTCAATGAAATTTTTCTGCATATGAGAACCCTATAATTGAATATGGACAATCTTATGAGCCATATGCATATGGTATGGAGGGACCAAATAGTTCTTACGGATATGAGTAGGATTATTTGTCGTTAATGTACGCAACTCCCAGAGCACCCCTACCCTCCCGACCAATAAGAGTGTGTCATCCCTAATGATCACGAGAAAGGAAAAGAAGGCGAGACCTGCAATAGAAATTACTGCGAAGATTAAAAAGAAGGATCGCTTGTCCCCAAAGTTGATGGGGAGTGGCCTAAAGATTTGTGGTCAAGAGTCCAAGAAGATAGATGGAAGAAAGCGGAAAGAATTGAACCACCCTTTGAGAAGTTAGAGGCAGAAGGTGAATTTGAAGCCTCAATACCTGAGGTAAACTCAGAAGGAGTATTACAACTTGACAAGAGCAAAAAGGATGATGATAGTGTGAAGGCTTTGCCAAATTACAAGGGGGAATACGAACATAATTCTGAATTATACTGCATTCCTTCAATGAGAAGAAAGGAGCAGAACCCATCCGTCCAAACATCGAACATTATACAACATCTTAGAAAGGTAAAAATCCCTTGTACTCTGACATTGGAAGAACTTTTGAAGGTAAAACCACAGTTGAAAGAGAAGCTAACTAGTCAATTGGAGACAAAGTCAGATGAGAAGGAGATGACTGATGAAGTGAACACAATCAAAATCCCCGTCGATAAGGTTGGAGCGTGAGATATGAAGGAAACACATGCCTCCCAATCACTTACCGAGGTTATACCACTAAAGCCATCTTACACTGTGGAGAAGGAGTAGGGATTGTGACCAAGGAAATTTGGGAGAAATGGGGAAAACCAGCTTTAAGATCAACACGCATGAAGATTCAAATGGTGTAAGGACATACTGAATGACCCCTGGGATTATTGAAAAAAGTGACTTTTATTACCTGTGGAGTTGAATTCGAGCACACCTTAGCAATCTATCAATTTGAAAAGGCAAGCAATTATGAAATGATACTTGGAAGACCTTTCATGAGACAGCTTAAGGTAGTGCAAAATTGAGGAAAAGACGTATACTTGCAACATGAATGAACCACAACCAGGATAAATATCCATAACTACACATATCAAGATGTTCCTCCTTCGCAATAAAATCTGATTCATAAAGAGGAAGATGATCAATCAATTCAGAGTATAGGTTCGAGTGACCAATCATGGATGAATGAAGACACTAATCTATGGATATGCCAGGCAGCAAAAAAGAAAGAGGAAAGGAAGAAAGGATGGAAGCAAAGGCAAGGAGTTGCTAGGTGTGTATACGAACAAGCTTACATGCCCCAAGTATTCCTAGATGAAGAATTCAAACCCCATGGTTGGATGGAGATTTTAGCCACTCTTGATGTATGTGTAAATGAAGAAGTAATAACCATGAATGAATGCATTGACGAGGAAGGATATGACATAAGCCTATACGTGGTTGTTCTTCAAGAAGCCAAAGGAGGGGAAGTAATTGAAAAAGAATGGAAGGAGGATTATGAGAGCATTGAAATGGAGCAAGAACAAATTGAGGAAGGAAGTGACAATCGAAGAGTAAGTGTCATAACTAATGAGTTAAATCAAGAAATGACACAGGAAGAACTTGGACTAGATAAAGAAAAGGAAGATGGAGAAAACAAGCCTCAAGATCAATTCGAAGTGCCTACCCACTTCAAAAAATACAAGAACTCCTACCATGCTTTTGAATCTGCTGGTCTTCACACCATCCAAGCTCTTTGTCATTATGTCTGCTATTTGATCTTTAGTAGAAATGTACTCCACTTCAATCTCCTTCTCCATTACCTTTTCACTGAGAAAATGATACTGTATCTCTACTGGATTTGCTGCAAGATAAAGTGAACTCATATTATTTATGTATTGTAGGTGTACCTTGATCAATGCCCAAGCTTTTGAACAATGTCTGCATCCATATGACCTCCTTAGCTGCTTCCACAAGTCCTTTGTACTCAGCTTCAGTCGATGATAATGCTACTGTATGTTGTTTCTTTGAACACCAACTTACAAGCTTATCACCAATGTATATCATGTAGCCATGAGTTGATCTTCTGTCATCCTGGTTACCCGCCCAGTGAGTCACTATAGGCTCTCAACTTCAAATATGATGTAAAAGGATAATATAATCCTTCCTTTATAGTTCCTTTGATATATCTGATAACTCTTTGACCTGCAATCCAATGTGGGTCCTTTGGACAATGCATGAATTGTGACAAAACTCCCACTGCATAACTAAGATCAGGTCTTGTTAGTGTAGCATAAATCAAACTACCCACAAGAGATTGATACTTCCTCATATCTTTGTATTCTGCACCATCATATTTACTAAGCTTGTGATTAACTTCAAGTGGAGTTGAAGCTTCTCTTCAATTTTCCATATCAAACTTCTTCAATAGATTCAAAAGATACCTCTCTTGTGATACATATATGCCATGATGTGTATAAGTGACTTCCATTCCAAGAAAATATGTTAACTTTCCTAGATCACTGATCTTGAATTCTTTTTCAAGTAATCTCTTTACCTCCTTGATTCCTTCATCTAAAGTACCTGTGATTATAATGTCATCTACATAAATACAAATGTAGATTGTACCTTCCTTTGCTCTTTTAATGAGTAGACTTGGATCTGCTTTTGAACTTTGATATCCAAGATCATTTAGATACCTCACGAGTCTATAGTTCCATGCTCTTGGAGCTTGCTTCAATCCATACAATGCTCTTCTCAACCTGCAAACAAAATTTGGATACCCGGAATCTATAAACCCTTGAGGTTGTTCCATGTATACCTCATCTAATATGTATCCATTCAAGAATGCATTCTTTATATCCAATTGACTTAGAGTCCATCCTTTTGAAGCTACGATAGCAATGATTGTCCTTATAGTTCACATCTTAGCTATAGGACCGAATGTCTCATCATAATCTATGCCATAGGTTTGGGCATAGCCTTTCACCACCAGTCTAGCTTTGTATCTAGCTATACTTCCATCTACAAGCTTCTTCACTTTATAAACCCATTTATTTCCAATTACTTTCTTACCATGTGGTTTAGGAAAAAGTTCCCATGTCTTGTTCTCCTCTATTGCATTGAATTCTTCCTTCATGGCTTCTTCCCATTGCTTCTAACCTTTAGCTTCATCATAGTTATGAGGTTCTTCATCATCTTTGACCACATATGCATAGTTCTTCTGAGTTATGTAAGAAGTATCATAAGAATACCTTTCTGGTTGTCTTCTTGTCCTACTTGACCTTCTTGGTTCACATTCTTCATAAGTGTCTGGATACACCTCTTCATCAAATATAGGAGCTTTTTCATTCCTTCTTCTTAATCCACTTCTGGATGTACTTGCTTGCATATAGTCTTCATCTCTATTTACCTTCACAATTGATTTTCCTTTCTCACATCTTCTTATCTCTTCTTCAAATTCTTCTTTTGTATGACTTTGATCTGCATACCAACTTTTCTCTTCATCAAATGTAACATCTCTAGAAACAAGAAATTGTTTGGTTAAAGGATTCCACAACCTGTAACCCATCTGCTTTTGATCATAACCAATGAACACATATTTTTCTTCCTTTGGTTCAAGTTTATGCCTAAGCTGTGATGGCACATAAGCATATGCAATTGATCCAAACACTTTACACTGATCTAGTGTTGGTTTCTTACCCCACCAAGCTTCATATGGAGTCATTCCATTGAGAGCTGCACATGGTAATCTATTCACAAGATATGTAGCTGCATTTACAGCCTGAGCCCAAAGATACTTTGGACAATTCTTCTCCTTCAGCATAGCTCTAACAAACTCAACGAAAGTCCTGTTTCTTCTTTCTGCTACACCTTTGTTGTGGTGTATACCTACATGTTATTTCTCTCTCAATACATGCATTCCAAAGGTAATCATTGAACTCTTGGGAGAAGTATTCTCCCCCTCCATTAGACCTCAGTCTTTTAAGCTTTTGACATGTGACTCTCTCTGCATATGCATGAAAATGCTTGAAAGCTCCAAACACTTCTGATCTTTCCTTCAAAACATATAATGTTATCCATCTTGTAGCATCATCAATGAAAAGAGCATAATACCTTGAGCCACTGATAGATCCTTCATTTGTTGGTCCCCATACATCTGTATGAATAAGCTCTAGTAATCCATCATGTTTGAATCCTTTCTTCTGAAATGGTAACATGTGTGCTTTTCCCATTTGGCATGCTTCACATTTATAAACCATATGTTGACTTTGCACATTTGGTAATCCTAGTATAGACTGATTAGCAACCATAGCTTTAATTCCTCTTTCATTGAAATGAACTAATCTCTTATGCCAGAGATCAAGTTCTGTAATCACTCCTTCACCATGTGTGAGCAAAGCTTGACCAATGTTCCCTTGCACTCTTAAAGTAAAGAGTCTACCTTCTTTCTTACCACAAACAATCTGATTATATCCATTCTCTGTATCTTCAACAAATACTCCTTCATGTATAAACCTGACTTGAAAACCTTTTTCAACTATCTGTCCCACACTAATCAAGTTTTTAGGTATTGTAGGAACATACAAAACATTGGTTAACAAATCTACTCCACTCTTGCATTTCACTTTTCCAATTGAATGTACACTATGTCTTGTATTATCACCTGTTTGAACACTATGACTAGAAATGCCTTTTTCAAATTCTGACATCAATTCTATGTTTCCTGACAAATGATTAGAACATCCAAAGTCAATGTAAAATACCTTTAGATCTTCTTTATCTGATGTGCTGATTGAGTTCATCATCACTGATGTATGACCTTCATTCTGTGTGTCATTTGCATAGTTATAGTAGGTGGTGTTGTAGGATTGATTCTGTCCCAAACTTCTTCCTCCACCTCTACTATAGCCTCCTCTTTGATTTTGTCTACCTCTTTGAAAATTACATTGATATCTTCCACCTCTGCCTCTACTATTGTTATTCTGATTTTGATTTGATCCTTGTTGATTGTGCCAACAATCATGAGCCAAATGATTACTCAATCCACAGATCCAACAAGCCTTCTTGTTGTTATTTTGATTACCTCTTCCTCTTCCAAAACCTCTTGGTCTTCCTCTACCAGTGCCTTTACCTCTTGCAAAATAAACTTGAGAACTTGACTCTTCTTCATCCTTTGCTTTACCTTTATCTCCTTTCTTCATGTTCTTCATGTACATTGCAGAACTTTGTCCTTTATCTCCATCTCCCTTCAAGTCTTGCTCATACGTGAGCATCAAACCAAGTAATTGATTCAAATCTGGAACATAATGATTTAATGAAAGTTCTATTGATAAGACAAAAGGTTTCCACCTTTCATCCCCTCTCAATCCTGCAAGTAGTTGAGCAATCAATCTGTGATCTTCAACATCTTCATCTATGGATCCAAGACTATCTGCTAGATCCTTCATCTTAGTGACATAATCACTAATACTTTGACTTGGCTTCTTCTTGAATGTTGTAAACTCTGACCATAGACTTGCTTTCCGTGCTTTAGTAGTGCTTTGGAAATGATACTCCAATGCATTCCATATATCTTAAGATAATTCCAATGCACTGATGTGTGGTAGCAAATGATCAAAGATTGTATTGTAGATGTAGGCTTTTGCACTTGCATCCTTCTTCTTCCAATGCTTTAAAGCATCAAGTTCTTCTTTCTTTGGTCGGCTTTCATCTTCAAATATTGGCTTCTCTTCTTCACCTGTTACATATACCATGAGATCCTTACTCATAAGTAAGGCTTCCATTCTCATTACCCATGCGGGGTAATTATCTCTGTCAAGCTTGTCAATGGAGATATGATCTTCCATACTCCTTTCCTTCTGCTTCAACATGTGAGCTTAAAAGATAAAGGATAATACTTTTTGGAGTTCTTTGTGTATGAAGATTTGAAGTAACCTTTTGATTCCTTGTGTCTTCAAATGCTTCACCTTTCAAACTTTAATGAAAAACTTTTCAAAACTTCTCGTACCTTTGCGGCCTTATGCTCTTTAGGACCTTTTTGCTCTGATACCACTTGTTGATGTGTAAAAAACCACAAGAAAGGAATTAATATGACACTATAACACCACTATGGTCACCATTAACTCATTGCCACTCCAAACTTTGAGAAACGATAGCCAAAACCAAGAACTTTACTTCTTCAAAACTTTCTAGTCACTCAAATGACATACATTCAGTATTTTTCTAATTTCTCTTAGCACAAATATTATTTCTTCAAGATATTTTGGTGGATGGAAGTAGAAAAGTAGAGCTTTCCAACAAGCTATTATTTGCAAGAAATAGATCTCTAGAACTCAAGTTATGCCCTTCACAAGATCACCCTGTATGACTTTCCAAAACTGAAAATTTTGCTTCTTTTAGTAATTCTGAGTGTCTAAAACTGAAAATTCGATGCCTAGCATCGACTTGAAACCAAAAGTCGATGCCATGCATCGACTTTGAGCTTTTTTAATCACTTTTTCAGTGCCAAATTACCCTATGAACACAAGACATGAGCAAGACCACTTTTATGTGGGAGGTCGATGCCAGGCATCGACTTTATGTTGAAACTCGATGCCAGGCATCGAGTTGCTCCACAAACTTCATATTTTCAAAGAGATTTAGCAGTACATAAAACTCAAAGAATAAAACATAGACTTATAAGCACAAACTCGATGCCAGGCATCGACTTGCTTGGAAAACTTCAACTCTTGAAATCATTTCACACAAGACAAACTCTGGAGGTGGAAGAAGAAGACTTATACACAGAAGTTTAATAAACTCTTTCCATAACTATGAAAGCTCACAAATGCACAGGTGCTTTCTCACACAGAGAAGCCCGACAATTCTCAGTCATACAAAATGAATACTAACTCACTTTCTCATTGTCTTCACCTTCTTCTATCATCGCATCAGTTGATACAAACTAACTTATATAGATTTTCTCATTCTCGTGATTTTAAAAAACTTATAGAACTAAAGTGAACTAACTTTACAAATATAATACACTTGTGAATTTGTCCCTTCACATAGGCATGTGGTTTTATTCTAAAGTTTTGATCTTCAAATGTATGTCCAATTAGTGATTGTTTCTCCAACAATTGGTACATGGAAGACAATCCGATTCACCCATGAACTGATCAACAAAGCTTTTGGTTGGAGTCAAGAAGGTCTCACTAATGTTAAAGATCAATGTCATGATCCACAAAAGAGAACCTTTCTGGAAATAAACAGGATATATATAGAAGAAGCGGTTGGATTAGTGCATCAACATTTTTGATTTCCCAGTATGCACAGATATAGAGCACCTCAGAAGATCATTGTTCAATTGCTTTCCCATGCAATGAAGCAAATTGGAAATAAAGTAAATCTTACTCCATATATTCAAGACCGTCTATTTGAAGCTAAGAAGAAATGGAGTCAGAAGAAGTTTTTGAATGGAAGTTCGGCATTGATCTTGTTAATCTATGAGGCACTTGAGATGAAAGAATGTCTACGTGTGATGCCAACCTCCATAGAAATGGCAAAATATGTGAAATCAGCTACTGTTCCAAAGAAAAAGAAAACAGTCATTTCCATCGAAGAAGTTGGAACCAGTTCCAAGAAACCCATGCGAGGGACTAAGCGCACTAGGGAGGAAGCATCACCAGACACACATATTACCAAAGATTCCTCTGACACAATAGCCAATCATAAAAAGGGACCTATCAACGGCCCTAGAAGAAATGCATACATATATGCTGAGACAAGTAAACCTCAATGTCCAAGGACATCAATACAAATAGGCAAGCCAAGGACAGCAATGAAAGGAAAAAGAACATACTCCAAAATTACCTTCACTCAGATACAAAGAATTGGGACTGGAAGATTCAAATTCAAATGAAGAGTCTAGCCTCGACAAGGATACCTTAGATACGGAAATAGGAACAAAAACAAACAATGAGGAATGGACAGAGATAAACCAGGTCAAAGTCACACCCGACAATCGTCAAACACAGGTACAGAACCAAGAAGCATCCACTGAACAAGCCCACCTCATTCAATCGAACGACACATCAAAATCCAGCATACATGAAGCTCCAAT
The DNA here is from genome assembly GCA_020310875.1 of Ceratopteris richardii. Lineage (NCBI taxonomy): Eukaryota > Viridiplantae > Streptophyta > Polypodiopsida > Polypodiales > Pteridaceae > Ceratopteris > Ceratopteris richardii. The sequence goes on along the minus strand of CM035443.1, from coordinate 112,293,019 downwards.
CACACATAAAGATGCAGTGCCACATGTAAAAGAGGAAATACAAACACACATAGGAAAAGAAGGGTGTTTACAACAAAGTATGGAGCAAATTGTGATTGAAGTCCCTGATGATACACCACAAGGCAAGATTGAATACAGGGAGGCTGAGCCAAGGATACAACTTCATATTCGGTCGCCCCATGACACCACACTACATGTGGCACAAGGGAAAAATGTTACCACAGGTGAAGAACCTAACATCCCGACCACATGGTTAAATGTAGATGTTACTCAACTAAAACCCGTAATCAAGCAGATGATACAAAAAGCCATGGATATGCAACAATAGATGATGGAAACATATGTAGATTATGACAGGGCCATGCAGAAAAGAATCAATTCCAAGTAATGAGTGAGCAATTATCTCCACAACTCATTCAGACCCAACAAGATGTTTCAGCTAAGGAAACGGAAATAACCGCGGTCAAAGGGGAGTGCAATACATTAATGGAGCAAAATCACAAACTGCAGGAACAACTGATGGACTTCCAAAAACAACATGAAGAAAGTGAAGTAGACAAAGAGAGAATGAAAGCTAAGAGAGAATGAAAGATAGAAGCAATCTGCTAGAAACACAGCCAAAAGCATACATGGAGGAAAATGATAACTTACGCAGCAAGAATAAGGAATTGATGAAGGCATTGCTGTATGACCAACCTATAGAAAAACAAGAGACAACAGCAACTCACAAAAAGGAATTGAACGACCAAATAGCAAAACATGATGATTTTTTGAAACAGAGCAAGCCCTAAAAGAAGAATGGGAACGCAGGTATATTAACGAAACCAATGAGCTCAAGAAACAACTACACACTGCCAACACAAAACTCATCATGAGCTACAGTGAAAATGTAGATCAAATAGCAAAAATCGGTAATGAGCTTCTGGCAGCTAAAGAC